>BMAC01001051.1:179601-217670 GCA_014905375.1 Phtheirospermum japonicum | reverse complement strand
GGGATAGCAAAGGCAACCAAAGGTTTTCAGAAAGTGATAATCAGGTTTGTGACCAGTTAGAGCTTTTAGAGGTGTTTTATAGTGCAAAATTTTGGGGGGTAATCTGTTAGTAAGAAAAACAACACTTGTAAAAGTTTCATCCCAGTATAAGAGACGGGTTTTGGACTGAGATATGAGTGATAAACCTAATTCTACTTTTTTCCTGTGCTTTCTTTCAGCCAAGCCATTTTGTTGTGGGGTATGAGGGCAAGATATTTTGTGTTGGATTCCACACTGAGCAAGAACATGTCTTAAGGCCAGAAATTCACCTACCCCATCAGTTTGTAAGGTTTTAATCCTACAATTAAATTGGTTCAATAATAGTGCCGTCTCTCCGCTCCCTCTTTTTCTACATATGCGGCGGCGGGTTACCAGAGAAGAGGGTTCCTCCTTCGGACCCTTGCTTCCTTTTCTGATTGAAAGTAGCAAGCCACTCTASTACTGGTACAGAGGCCAGATAGAAGGTTGCTCATCCAGCCCAGCGGATCCATTGTTTATGCGGCAGTGCAATGCAGCTGAGTGATAATTGTTTGAGTCGCGTAGTTTAATAATTGGGTGTGTACATTTTTATTTGAGTCCATTTATAAAAATATTTGGTCTGAGTGTATGATTTTGTGTGTTTGGGGAGAGATTTTATAAAAGTCTAGGTCGAGGAGTATAGTAGTTTAAGGCGAGACGGGTTGGTTAGGTCGATCAATACAAATATTTGGTATGAGGATTATATTTTTGGGTCAAATAGTTTAAAATATTTGGGTCGAGCAGTTTTGTTTCGGTCGAGTAGTTAATAGTTAGTCTGAGGTGTATGTTTTATAATTTAGTATTTTCAACTTCGATTTTATTATATTTCATATTTTTTTTAGGATAATTGGAAGTGGAAAAGGAAGGAGGGACGATTTTGGTTAGAAAAAATAAATATTTTTGGGCAGATGTCATTGATGGCGATGATATCTGATCGATTGCAACAAATTGATCGATTGGAGGCTTTCAGATACAAATATGTTGGGTTTGAGTTATTTTTTTTTGTTGGAGGGGGGGTGAGTGATAATTGTTTGAGTCGCGTAGTTTAATAATTAGGTGTGAACATTTTTATTTGAGTCCATTTATAAAAATATTTGGTCTGAATGTATGATTTTGTGTGTTTGGGGAGAGATTTTATAAAAGTCTAGGTCGAGGAGTATAGTAGTTTAGGGCGAGAAGGGTTATTTGGGTCGATCAATATCAAAGTCTAGGTCGAGGAGTATAGTAGTTTAGGGCGAGAAGGGTTGTTTGGGTCGATCAATACAAATATTTGGGGGTGAGTGATAATTGTTTGATTCACGTAGTTTAATAATTAGGTGTGAACATTTTTATTTGAGTCCATTTATAAAAATATTTGGTCTGAACGTATGATTTTGTGTGTTTGGGGAGAGATTTTATAAAATTCTAGGTCGAGGAGTATAGTAGTTTAGGGCGAGAAGGGTTGTTTAGGTCGATCAACAAATATTTGGTATGATGATTATATTTTTGGGTCAAGTAGTTTAAAATATCTGGGTCGAGCAGTTTTGTTTGGGTCGAGTAGTTAATAGTTAGTCTGAGGTGTATGTTTTGTAATTTAGTATTTTCAACTTCGATTTTATTATATTTCATATTTTTTTAGGATAATTGGGAGTGGAGAAGGAAGGAGGGACGATTTTGGTTAGAAAAAATAAAATGTTTTGGGCAGATGTCATTGATGGCGATGATATCTGATCGATTGCAACAAATTAATCGATTGGAGGCTTTCAGAGAGTCTTGTTTTGGACATTTTTTTGAGATATTTGTGGAAGATTACTTATTGGTATTTTGCGTAGAGAGGTGGTGATGAGAAATCCACAAGAGATGAGCAAATATGAGAGATGGTTCCGTGTAAACCATACAAATATCCATTTTTTGAAAACAGAATTTTGCTTGGTTTCAGGGCTTCGGTTTGGGACATCCCTTTCGACCCAAAGTCTGGAGGTTTACAAATGCCACCTGACAGTTTATACATAAGGATGTTTGATGTGAGATTGACCGTGCTCAGGAATTGCAAAAAAAATTTAGGAGGGATATTTCTCGGCCACACCTAACGACGCAGTAAAAGTGGGAAAAATATTAGTACTCATGTTATTGCTCTATGGGGTTGACTATAGGGCACCCATAGATTTTTGGATGTGGGTGTTAGTTGAGGATGCTAAATTGTGAGACACGTTTCCGTGGGGCAAGTTCATCTTTCAGCGGTTGTGCAACTATTTAGAGTGTATGGAGCCGCATGTTTCTAGAGTATCGCATCTATGGTTTCCCGATGCCACTCAAGTAATAAGTGTGAGATTTTCCTATAAGGTTTTTATTATTTCATAGTTGTGTTTATGTACGATGGTAAAATGTTTTTATCTCATTGTTGTTTTGTATTCTTATTTGTTGTTTATTATTTAAAATGTCAGTGGTGGGCGCAAGAGAGCATCCAGCCTTAGGGGGTCGTTTAAAGAAGCCATTAGGGACTGCTATGATTATGCCTAGAGGAATGCGGTGGCATTGTTTAATGATTACCCACGTCAACTTGGATGTGTTAAGCAAAGTCAATGTAAGTTGTTGCCGATATTTTTATTCTTAATAACAATATGTACAAGTGACCGCTCGTCATTAAGCGTCAAATTAAATATTTAGTTATTCCACCATCGATTCACTCATTCAACCAACTACGATATCATAATCCAATCATCTTATGCGACAAAAAACCCTAAGTAGCAATAAGCTCTGCTACTCGAATTTGCCCTTACCGTTTACTCAATTAAAATAAGTTCTTTAATTGATTCTAATTATTGAACAACCTAGAATAAGCTCTCTAGATTTAATCCAACAACAGCATTAATACCCAGGCAAATAGGCTAATCTAAGCAATAAACACATAAGCTCGGTTTATTTAACTTATGTTGTGTTATCCCTAACGATGCATAATCATTAGTTGCTTCAGAGAAATAGAAATTACGACAATTACACGGGAATCAATCATATTTCTAGCAATAGATAACCAATCCCTAATCTAGGTGATCAAGCCAAATTAAGAATTAAGCAATCATGTCATGAATTTATCATGAAAAGTAAACAAGATAACACAAGCAATCGCATATGAAGATCGAAAGACAATTTTGCATAAATTAATTAAAACATAGTTTCACGAGGGTTTCAACATCCCTAACACTAGATAAAACAATCTACTCACTCATGGAGTTCATAGAATAACAGGAAAATAAAGAAATAAAACATAGTTCTAAGATAGAAAAGAGATGAGAAAGCTTAGATCTTGAATCTTGAGTCTTTAATCTTCAAGCTCTTGATGGTTGGGTGTTTTGGACTCCTTTTGGTGCTTAGAAACCCTAGGATTTATGTTGTGTGTCCCTTTGGGATGGAATTAGGTCAGGTTTATATAGGATTATTCTTTTTTTCCGCGCAAGTTTTCTTCCAAAAATAGCTCGGCCGAGTCGGCGTCGACAGGGCGTCGATTTACGCATGCCAGCCCTAGGCGTCGACACGCATCATCCGCCCGCATCGACGTGAGTGTGCGTCGACCGATGCACCTTCAATCGACGCTACAGAGAGTTACCGTCGACATGGCATTGACCGACGGAGTTTGAATCGATGCTACTGCAGCTTCTCGTCGACATGGCATCGATCGACGCACGCAACAAGCATGAAACGATGCACATCGCGTCGACCGACATGAGCCATCCTCGGCATCTACGCGAGCGTCGATGCAACATCCTGACTTGTCGGTTTTCTTCCGCCGATTCGTTGGTCCTCGTCTCTAGACTTCCTTATTAACCATCTTTCACTCAATATAGCACCAAATACCTTCTGAAGTATACAATTGGTGCTCCTCCACTCATAATAATGAATATGCGAGAAATAAACATATATGAGAACATTAAGCGCATAAAAATATAGGAATTAAACCATCAATTATCGTACAATTTCTCGCCTATCAAATTCCCCCAAACTTAAACCTTGCTTGTCCTCAAGCAACATTAGAGTTAAAGCATTGGACAAACATAATATAAGTAAGTCACTCAAAATGACCAAATGAACTCATTCGGACTTTAGACACCATTATATTTCTAGAGATCGCATGTATTGACTCAAGTGACATTAGTAGATTGACAACCCCTTTTTATATACGCTACGTCAATGTACCATGGTGCCCCCTCGCTACTCAATGGTTCGACTCTATCCATTGTTGGTCACGATCAAATATCTCGTCCTCTCCCATTTATTTATTTATTATTTTTATTTATATATTTTATTCTTTTCAATTGAGGCCCACAGCTCCACACTACGTTCTTGACTTGACTTAATAATGATTCGGCGCTAGATAGGAGGGTCGTCTTGATTTGATATTTGATTTGTTGAGTTTACCTCCGCCATGTTTGAGATTTTGGTTGGATTGCGCCACTTGAGTATGTGCATAGAATTTGTTGATCTACTAGCATCTTTTTTGGATTTCGCCCTTAGAATTTGTAAGCGAATTGCACTTGGTACACGGATAGGCAGCTGTTTCGTCACCTCAATTCTTTTTTATTTTTCAATTTTCGACTAATGCCATGCCGGTATACCCCAATCGGACTTTATTGGACTTCTGTTTCGACTAACGAGATATTTTCACACAACCGCCAACTTCAAGGCCCCACACAACTCATATTGAGTACGGAAACCACAAATACACATTAACAACGCAATAATTTTGCATTGACGCCCCACATATGAATCATAAAAGTATTAACATGCGTACCATTGACCTCTAAATCAAATGACGACTAAAGATTTAACCGAAACATAATTCATCAAATCAATTCAAGCAAGTACTTTTAACTTTTTATTTTTTAATCCCCTGGAACTTATCACAAAAATTTTCAAAATATTTAGTACAATATTATCAAAAATAGCCTCAATAACCCACTCCCCCAAACTTAAACTTTAACTTGTCCTCAAGCGAACACAAAACAAGAACAAGCAAATCATAATAAATTATAAGGGAATTGTAAGGGAAAAGAAATCACCCGGGTAAATGTCAACCACGAGAATCGTCCTTGATAAGATTGGCCCAATCATCCAAATTCATCAACCACGCTCTATCCTTTCAACTGCAAAATATAAATAAAAACGAAAATAATGTAAACATTGGGTTGCCTCCCAACAAGCGCCTTTACTTAACGTCGTCGGCTCGACGTGTTACCCCCTTAATTCCATGGGGGTTTTGGTGGAGGTCTCAAGGTGAAAGGAACTCCCATGACTTCGTCCTCCATAATTCGCATCCATTTCAACGTAGGATGCTTGACCGGATCCTTACGACTTTGTGGTGGCTTCTCATAGAATTTTGCTAAAACGGTCTCGTCCATCACCACATATGGAAAATCATCAGTCGCCTCCTTCTCACAAACATCTTCACGCACGTAAGTCTCTTCTTCATCCTTCATCACTTGACACACGGTCCATGATGGCAATGGATTTGGCTCGGCTCCGACCTCGATAGGAGAAACGGTGGAATAAGGAACATCATTTGTAAGCACAGGCAGACTATGATCAACACGTGTCCGCCTCGTTTCTTCTTCCTCCATCTCGTATTCATCCTCCAATTCAAATGTCGGGTCCTCCGCATCATTGATTTTCCCCACATCTTACAGCATGATGGCACTCACATTTTCTACGCGTTCCTCAGTTTGAGAAGACAATCGTTTATCCAGTTGGCTTATGTGATCCGTCATTTGACTCAATTGAGTTTCGAGCTTCTTGGTGTTCATCATCACGACCTCCATCATCTCTATGAGGACTGGGGACGGTTCTTGTGCTTGGGGATGGTCATCATATTGTCTCGAAAAGTTTTGTCCCCTTTGAAAATTTGGAGGGTCCCCCCACCTTGGCTCGTAAGGATCGTAGTTCCCTTCTTTCCATCTTCTAGGCCTCACTCCATAGGTGTTCGTGACAAGATTGGCTCGTAGCGTTGGGCAATCATCGGTGACATGATCGAATGTATGGTACAATCTGCATGGTCGAACCGTAGCCCTCTTAATGATAGTGGACTTTAACTTATCCAACCGGATTGCAATGAACCAGTGTCTACCTCATTTACCGACCTCAATGAATTATCACGGTAGCTGAATTACTTAGAATTAGCCGCCATGTTCGAGATCAACTCCCTTGCTGCCGTCGGTGTCCTATCCATGAGTGAGCCTCCGCTTGCCGCATCTATCATGTTTCTATCAGTGAGACAGAGACCTTCATAAAAGTATTGTATTAATAACTCCTCGCCCATTTGATGCTGAGGGAAACTAGTGACGAGTCTCTTGAAATGCTCCCAATACTCATGCAATATCTCCCCGGGTAACTGCCTTACTGCACAAATGTCCTTACACAAGCTCGCCACCCATGAAGCGGGAAAATGTCTTTGCAAAAATACCCTTTCTAACGCCATCTACGTGGTGATGGATCCAGGAGGTAAGTAATAAAGCCAATCTTTAGTGAGACCCTTCAATGAAAATGGAAACGCCCGTAGTGTAATTTGTTCGTCAGTCACTTCGGCGGGCTTCATGCTCGTGGATATAACATGAAATTCCTTCAAATGCTTGTGCGGGTCTTCGCCATCCAATCCATGGAACGGCGATAAATGATAGATTAATCCGGATCTCAATTCGAATTTAGCATCCTCTATGGTTGGAAACGTGATGCAAAGTTATTGTTGCGGGAGATACGGATTTGCTAGCTCCTTCAACGTGCGTTCTCTACCTCCTGCCATAGTTACAAGATCTAAAAAGAAAATTAATGGATTTTTTTTTTGAAAACAAAAATAAAAATTAAAAATATTAAAATACGTCAAATCACAATTTAAACGCGTCACTCCCTGGCAATGGCGACAAAATTTGACCGCTCGTCGTTAAGCGTCAAATTAAATATTTTATTTTTCCTCAACTTCTCTCTACCAACTAGTAGTAGTGACAAGTAAGGGTCGATCCCACGAGGAGTGTGGTTTAGATTGTGATAATTCGTATTTTTGTAAACAAAAAAATGGGGTAGAAATTGTGAGCTAATCTAAGAGAACTAAATAACAAAATTAATAAGCAATAAAATAATTGACGAAAAACTCAATAATAATAAAGTTCTAGTTCTAGTTCTGTTTCCACCCTCGATTCACTCATTCAACCAACTACGATATCATAATCCAATCATCTTATGCGGCTAAAAAACCCTAAGTAGAAATAAGCTCTGCTACTCGAATTTGCCCTTACCGTTTACTATTTTAAAATAAGCTCTTTAATTGATTCTAATTATTGAACAACCTAGAATAAGCTCTCTAGATTTAATCCAAAAACAACATTAAGACCCAGGCAAATAGGCTAATCTAAGCAATAAACACATAAGCTCGGTTTATTTAACTTATGTTGTGTTATCCCTAACGATGCATAATCATTAGTTGCTTCAGAGAAATAGAAATTACGACAATTACACGGGAATCAATCATATTTCTAGCAATAGATAACCAATCCCTAATCTAGGTGATCAAGCCAAATTAAGAATTAAGCAATCATGTCATGAATTTATCATGAAAAGTAAACAAGATAACACAAGCAATCGCATATGAAGAACGAAAGATAATTCTGCATAAATTAATTAAAACATAGTTTCACGAGGGTTTCGACATCTCTAGAACTAGATAAAACAATCTACTCACTCATGGAGTTCATAGAATAACAGGAAAGTAAAGAAATAAAACATAGTTCTAAGATAGAAAAGAGATGAGAAAGCTTAGATCTTGAATCTTGAGTCTTCAATCTTCAATCTCTTGATGGTTGGGTGTTTTGGACTCCTATTGGTGCTAAGAGACCCTAGGATTTATGTTGTGTGTCCCTTTGGGATGGAATTAGGCCAGGTTTATATAGGATTCTTCTTTCTTTCCGTGCAAGTTTTCTTCCAAAAATAGCTCGGCCGAGTCGGCTTCGACAGGGCGTCGATCGACGCATGCTAGCCCTAGGCGTCGATGCGCATCATCCGCCTGGTCGACGTGTGTGTGCGTCGACCAACGCACCTTCAATTGACGCTACAGAGAGTTACCGTCGACATGGCGTCGACCGAAAGACTTTGAATCGATGCTACTGCAGCTTCTCGTCGACATGGCATCGATCGACGCGCGCAACAAGCATGAAACGCTGCACATTGCGTTGACCGACGCGAGCCATTCTCGGCATCTACGCGAGTGTCGACGCAACATTTTGACTCGTCGGTTTTCTTCCTTCGATTCGTTGGTCCTCGTCTCTCGACTTCCTTGTTAACCATCTTTCAATCAATATAGCACCAAATACTGCAAAATAAAGAAGAAATGTACAATTGGTGATCCTCCACTCATAATAATGAATATGCGAGAAATAAACATATATGAGAACATTAAGCGCATAAAAACATAGGAATTAAACCATCAATTATCGTACAATTTCTCGCCTATCAATAAGTTCCATTAAATTTATTGTATTCAATGAATTGATATCGGGCATCTAACAGTGCACGCAGATTGAGTCGTCGGATGAGGAGAGGAAACAACCATACATGGTTGATATTGACATGAACATATTGGATGGAATCCAATATTTCCATAGTGGTGTTGTGGCGAGGAAAAGGCTAAAGAAACGAAGATAAAAGCAGCTTAGATTGGACCAACACGTATTTAAGCGTCACGATGTTATTGCCGAGCTTGATGGAAATACTCCTTTAATGACCGACAATCATCCTGCAACTCCGTCTACGAGCACCCCCTCTCCATCGAAGACGAGCCCACCTCTATCATTAGTTAGATTTTATGGATTTCCTCTTTATTTATATATTTATCATGAAATTATATTTGATTTTGATTTTATTTCAATCATGACTCGTCTTTTTCTATCTTCATCTATGAAGACCATGGTGACCGAGGCTATTGGCCAATTCGGCGATATCTCGAGCAACGGCAGAGGTAATTAGCCGATTCGAGTCAGCGACAAAGGCTATTAGTACAATCGAGTCAACAACATCTGTAGCAACCACAGAGGCTATCAACTGAATTGAGTCGATAGCGATGACAGCAATAGCAATGATTGATGAAGCTACGATGAGGATAGAGTTGGCTACTGCACGGGCTGTGGAGATGATTGAGGTGGCTACATCACGACCACGCGGAGAGGATGTACCAAGATTTGCCAAAGATGTGAGGGAATATTTCTTTTGATTTTATTTGTTTTTCCTATGTTTGTTAGATTATTTTATTAATAATTAACACTTAATAATATCGCAGGTTCTTACTCCTCTACCGACCATTGTGCCATCGTTCGATGAAGTTAAGCATATAATGTTGTTCGAGATCCCTCTTCCAGAGAAGTTTGATGTGGAGACGATTGGGACGGCTACATTACAACCACATGCCGATGATGTACTGAGATCTGCCGAGGATGTGAGTGAGCTTATATTTATATGGATTTGAGTTTTTCTATTTTTTATTTAGATTACTATATTATTGATTACATTAATAAAATCGAAGGTTCGTACTCCTACACCTACCATTAGGCCATCATATGACAAATTTGAGCCTACAAAGTTGTTTGATACACATCTTCTAGAGAAGTCTGACGTGGAGACGACTGAGGTGGGTACATCTCGATCATGTGTCGAGGGTCTACCGATATTTTCTGAGGATATGAGTGAGCTCAAATATTGATTTGGATTTCAATTTTGTTTCTTATTCTAGTTGGACTATTATATTATATATTTATTAATTATATTGATTGTATCACAGGTTTCCTTTTCAGAGCGTTGTGCATGTAGATACTGATATAAGTGGGGATGAGTCTAATGCGAATGTATGTGGCGAGCAGTCTGATATAATCGTTATGACACTGTCACCTACAAATATTCCGGAAAGCCTGTCGAGTCTAGTTCAGCCAGCACGTATCCATTTTCCTGGCCTTAATGCTAAGTCACCCTATGTTGATCTAGCACTATCAAAAAAAAAAAAAAGAAAGACTTAGTTGCGTCTTATAGTTTATTTATGACAGACAGGAATTCTAGGTACATTTTGTATTTATATTTGTATTTATAGTTCTGATATATAGTTATTGTTAAAACTTTCGCTCTTATAACATATTTCTGAAATGTTTATATATGATCACACGGGCGGGACGTTGGTATTATGTGTAGTATGTATGTCGGCCATGAATAGTTCAAACAACTTGAGGTGACGACCACTTGGTTGAGTAATTTGGTAATTTAATTTCTTTAGATAGTATCGATCTGACATGATATTAATTGTTAGATATTCTAGTTGTGGTTAATTAATTCTGATTATGATTTTATATGGAAATAGCTCATATATCATTATTTGTGGGTGCTTTCAAATTGGATACGGAACGATGTGCCACTGGCACCTGGCATTGACTACAACCGCATATGTGTACTAGACTCCAGTTTTTTTGTGAGTCTTTAATCTAAAATAAGGAGGAATGCTATCAGTTTATTTCTACTACATGAAGTTGGGATTACTTGATAATAATATAATATATTGTTTTGCAGACCTGTCTTCAAAATATTTGGGCAAAAGTTTATCCCGAAGATCCTAACTGTACTGAAACTAGTAAGTATCATGGTCTGGACCTTTACTCAGATTGGGTTCCTAGTATAAACTTTTTTCGTTACATTACTGGCCACACACCACCTTGGAGAGCCTCGTGGAATTACATAGATGATGTAAGAATTTGAACCTTCAATATTTTATTGAGGATTAGTATGCGTGCGAAATTTTATATTTTTCTTGATTTCCTCTCTCTTTTCTTATATCTAGTGGGACTTATATTTCGACATAGATCTTTATGTTTTGTCGTGTTGGGGTGAATGAATTTGCTCATTCAGTTATGTGCCGCATAAGATTGGGTAAATAGGAGATTTGGTTGTATGACTCTCTCTCTTATAGAGGTGGTGACCCAGAGAACGATCATATATTTGAACATAGATCTTTACAATTAATGCCATTGCGATGCCTATTGACATGTGTACTTTCATCTCATCGATATTTTCGTAGAGCGAAAAGGAAAGTCCGTTATGACCATCTCAGACTTGTGAGAGTCCCTAATAGTGCAGTTCAAGTAGGAAGATGGAAGCAACTGTGGAGTGTTCTTATGTAAGTCTATTGACAGGATCCTTTTTGACAATGTCGATAACACCTACGACAGATACTCTGAAGGATTACCGATTGTCCATGGCGTATAGCTTCTTTTCTGAGACAAAGCCTGCACCGTATCGATCCCCTTAGCCCGTAGGCTAGTTTTTGTAATTGTAATTTTTTCTATGAAACTTAAATAAAATTTTACTTCTGTAATTGTAACTGTATTTAAAATTTGAAGGGAGTGTCATTTTTGTAATTATAATCGAGAAAAGTGAGCTGATCGACCAAAACAACACCTCTCGACCCTAATTAGTTAGACTGCTCAAGCCAAATCTAACACCTCTCGCCCCAAACATGTCATCCTATAAAATAAATTAAAGAGAAAAATGAGCTGATCACCCCAAACAACACCTCTCGACCTTAATTAGTTAGACTGCACGACTCAATCCTTACACCTCTCGCCCCGAACATGTCATCCCCTAAATTAAATTAAAGAGAAAAATGAGGTAATCACCAAACTATACATCTCATCCTTAACTAATTACACAGATCAACCCAAACTCTTACACCTCTCGCCCTGAATATTTAAATTGTCATCCTCTATAACTAAATAAAATAAAATAAAATAAAGAGTAAAATGAGTTGATCGCCCCAAGCAACACTTCTCTCCCCTAATTAGTTACACAGATCGACCCAAATCCTACACATCTCAGCCCAAAAAATGAAGTGATCGGCCTAAACATAAAGAAATTGTAACAAATAAATATTATTTCAAAATTCAAATTTCATAATATTAAACTAATAATTAAAATAATTTAATGTTAAATATATGATCACAATTGAAATGATGACTTTCCAATAAGGTTGTGGTATTGACAAATATAATTTTTTTTATTGTTGTTGTTCAATACACAATCCATCAAATCGAATAAGGGTTCTCCATTTTTTAGATATGCAGAAGTAAAGTCGGCATCTCCTACCACATCATCCCAAAAATGCACAAACCATTTTGGTTCATGTAGTTTATTGGTCTCGTGATCCCAAGTAGCGCGGTTGTTCCCCAACACCATATGAAAATGTTTGTATTATTTTTCAAGAAGTTCAACTCATTCAGTTATCTCATCCATGGTGAAGTCTTTCTTGAACTTGACGTTGATTTTGTCCAACAAAATCCACGTGATATTATTGCGTAATCCTCTTCGTGGTTCATAAAGTCTATTGAGCTTTCTCTCACTCATAAACAAGCACGGTATCCATATAAATGCTCCACTCGGTAAAATTCCTATCGTGAAAAAAAAAAGTTTTCCTCAAAATCAAAACCTGGTAAATTGTTAGGCTAATGTGAACTCTTTTTTTTTTTTTCGTTTTGGTTAAAACTAGGATAATTGAAAAAAATATAATTTGTAAGTGAGATATGGCTAGGAAAATATGTTCCAACATCTAATTATATATGTGTATAGTTTTTGAAGATATATGTGTAGTAATTACAAAGAAAAAGAAAGGTGAATGCATATAGATAACCATATTGAACATTGAGAATGTAACTTTGAATAGTAACTCTCTCATAAAAAAATTCAGTTAGGAATGTATATAAATACACTCATATCATTATAGGTAGAGGGGTTGCTTTGCACTTACATCGAGAAAATAATGGGAGACGGTTGTATCAACGGAGACTAGTTTACGATCACACCCCTATAAACTCCATGATCTATAAATAAGTAATAGTAATAATCGCACCTCCTTTCGATTTCCTCTATTCTATTGCCAACTTCATCAGTAGTAAAAGAAAATGCAAATCGGTCATGAGGTAAATTTGTTACCTACCCAACACTCAAACTTCTCTCTCCTTTTCTTGCTCCTATTACAAAACTATTTTTTTGAGAAATTAAGAAATCTAGAATTACTCAATCCATCTCCATGTTCCACATGGTTCTTTCTGGATCATAAAAATCATCTTCAATTCTTCTTACATCAGGATGATTTTCATCAGAATTAGTCATTGGACTTTATATTTTATACGAACAAAAAGACGATTAGAAATTGTATTAATTTACTTTTCATTGATTATTTTTCATCACGTATATATAGATGCAATGAGCTAAGCTATATGTGTGTTGTCTAATAGCGAGTTGTCTATTCATTGGTAGATCTCAGAGGGGTAAACCTGAATTACCTAAAACCCATTCAATTTATTTCCATCTAAACTTAAAAATAGAGTAAAGACATTGTTCGGTCTTGTCAAACATTATGATACTAAAAATATAATGGACACCAATGATGAAATTGTAACAGTGTGTTGTTATGTCATTGTTAGGTTTATATGTTAGCTTCACCCCTTTTTTTAATACTCCATATTTAATTTTGTTTTTTGTAAATATATATGAACAATAACAATGATTGGGGAAAAGTAGATAAATGCAATTGTACAATTGTGTTGTCATTTCACTGGTTGGTGTCACATGCGTAAGAGTAAATTAATCACTTAAGTTTACTTGAATTTACTTTTACCCACTTAAATTTATCGCCCAAATACTTAATACTTATACTTCTCGCCCCAGATACTTAAACTGCTTGCCCCAAACTATTTTGGAGGATCCATTTGATGTCATTTTTAATTTCTTTGGGTGAATTATTTGAGTGGTCTTATCATGTAACCCAATGAGTTAGGTGAACAGCACCAATGTCATGTATCTTAAGTGAGGAGAATATTAAGACTGACAAGGGAAAATGCACTTATCACCCCAGATTATGTACACCTCTTGCCCCCAAGTTATTTACAATTGCTAGCCCCGAAAATGTGTTGTCTATTCAATTGAATAGTATGACAGCTGGTATTTTACATTCGTGAAGTGTGTGGTCTTTTCATGTAACCCAATGGGTCAGGTGAGCAGTAGCAATCTCACGTGTCTAAAGTGAGGAGAATAATAAGACTGACAGAGGAAAATGCACCTCTCACCCCAAATTATATACATCTCTCGCCCCCAAATTATTTACAACTGCTCGCCCCAAAATTATGTTGTCTATTCAATTGAATAGTATGACAGCTAGTATTTTGGAATCGTGAAGTGTGTGGTCTTGTCATGTAACCCAATGAGTCAGGTAAACAGTAGCAATCTCACTTGTCTAAAGTGAGGAGAACAGTAATACTGATAGGGGAAATGCACCTCTATCCCTATATTATGTACACCTCTCACCCCCAAATTATTTACAATTGCTCAGCCTAAAGATGTGTTGTTTATTCAATTGATAGTATGACACCTAATATATTGGATTCATGAAGTGTGTGGTATAGTCATGTAACCCAATGAGTCTGGTGAACAGCAGCAATGTCACGTGTCTAAAGTGAGGAGAACAGTAAGACGGATAGGGGAAGATGCACCTCTCGACCCAAATTAAGTACACCTCTCACCCCTGGAGTAAGTAAATCCACTAGTTATAAAGTTAATTTTTCGAGTGCTCACTGTGTTTATAAATATGTGGAGTAAGTAAATCCACTATTTATAAAGTTAATTTGTCGAGTGCTCACTGTGTTTATAAATATGTACTAAAACACTTGATAAGTCGTTATCAAGTCTCTTCCCATTACTCTTTTTTTTTCAAACATAAAAAACTAATGGCTAACCACTTTCAATATGAAGACAGGCATGAGATGCCTCCAGTTCTTATAATTGGTCATGGTTACTACTATTGAAATAAGAGTGATTGGACACAACAAATGGACAAAACTCTACTTGAGTTTCTAATCGGTGAGTGGAATCCCAATGGGGGACTACCACCTCCAAGAGATAGTTTGAAGCACGAGAATAATTCTTCACGGCTGTGGGGTTTCAATTTGTCCAGATGATGTCGAACAAAGGATCTCTGAACTTGAAGAACGATATATGCGGTACAATGAACTTACCAGTACCCCAGGAACAGTTAGGTTTGAAGAGAGTAGCATCTACAATTACGTGAACAGAGATCACAACGTCAAAAAGAAGTTATTACTTGTAAGTTCCGCACTCCCTCTAATATTAGATACATGTACTTAAATATTTCATTTATCTAACTAATTAATTATACAGGATTGTCAATCATAAGCCCTATAACGCATTTCGGAAGGAGCCACTGCGAGCGAAAATGAAAATACTCTGGGGAAGAAATTAAAGTTTTTGAATAAGTTGGGATGTAGGTCGTGAGTTTGTTGCTCTAGTGTGTTATTTGTTATGTTAGTCTAGTGTGTTATGTTATTTACCATTTAGTCTGGTTATTTGTAATGAAAATATTATGTTATGTTAGTTCTGGTGTGTTATGTTATTTTTCATTTAGTCTGGTTATTTATAATAACAATATTATGTTATGTTAGTCTGGTGTGTTATTTTATTTCATTTAGTCTGGTTATTTATAAAACAATATTATGTTATGTTATTCTGGTGTGTTATTTTATTTTCCATTTAGTCTGGTTATTTGTAATAACAATACTATTTTATGTTAGATTGGTGTGTTATTTATTTCCCATTTATTCTGGTTATTTGTAAGAAGAGAAAAAAAAATTTTACCTCCTCAACTATGGCCATTTTGACACTTTGCCTCTTAAACTTTTTTTGGGTGCAAATTACCTCCCAAACCGTATGAATTTTGCACTTAACCTCCTGAACTCCCATTTTTGGTGGAAATTCTAGTCGGACCTCACTCGTGTGGCATGCATGCTAACATATAAGTGGTAAAATTAACTTTTCATCTCCTCCTCACGACTCCCGCTCAAATAATGGCACGTGAGCACTATATAGGTTCCAAATCCTACATGTACATATTAATGTGAACATTATCTTTACAGGTCACACGATTGCTCACGTGCTATTGTTTTGAGCAGGAGTCATCAGTAAAAGATGGAAAGTCAGTTTTACCCCTTATATGTAAGCGTGCATATCACACGAGTGAGCTCCGATCAAAAGTTCCAAAAAAAATGGGAGTGTAGGAGATTAAGTGTAAAATTCGTACAGTTAAGGAGGTAATTTGCACGAAAAAAAAGTTTAGGATGCGAAGTGTCAAAATGGCCATATTTCAGGAGGTAAAAAAATTTCTCTTTGTAACAACGATATTATGTTATGTTAGTCTGGTGTGTTATTTTGTTTCTCATTTAATATGGTTATATGTAATAACAATATTATGTTTTTTCTTATTGGTGTGTTATGTTTTGAAATTACAACACAATATAATTAAAATAGGTAACATATATTAAAAGATTACTTATTGAAGTTTATAACACATATTTAATGTGCAGTAATAGTGTGTGTGTTTTTGGTAAATAAAATTATACGAGACAGTAATAATCAACTTTTGGTAATTTATTTAATTCAATATTATTATGAATTTTGAATGGATATCAAAATGAAAGAGATTTTATTTTTATTGGTGGTAAACAAAAATATAGTTTCAATAGGGTACAACAAAAAGAAAACTTAATTAAAGATTTGATTTGATATTCATTATAAGGTTTATGTCAATTGCTTTAAACATTAACATTTAACATTAAAATACAACAATTAAATAAAGTCAAAAAACGTGCTGCTTGGCCAAAACATAACCATTCGTCCCTAATTATTATAATGCTCGACCCAAACAACACCTATCGCCCCAAATGATTTCCATCCTCCAAATAAGCTAAAGGTAAATTATACGGCTCGGTACAAACAAAACCACTCGCCCCAAACTATTCCTAATGATCGCACCAAACACTTACCCATTTCGCACCAAATCATTCCTATCCTCCAAAAAAAAGAGTTAAAAATGTACGATTTGGTACAAACATAACCACTCACCACCGCGAACTGTTTATAATGCTCGCCCCAAATACTTGAATGTATACTCCCAAATTATTTATATTAATATTCATATTCTTCTAATTTAAAACCCTATTTATGTCCCAAAATCTCATAATGACCTATTTACCCCTGGTTGAAAACCTATCCTCTGCCCCAAATCATTTTCAAAAAAAAAAAAAAAGCGCCCCTCTAAAACCAAATAAAAAATAAAAAACACCCAAAATCATACACTACTTCTCTCCCAAAAACCAGACACTCACCCCACAAAAAATAACTCGCAACTATGAATCCAGGATCTTGTAGCCAGAGGCAGAGAGCATAGGGTTTGAGGAGTTTTCTCATCCCAGATTTTGATAGAAACCCGGTGGGCAGCAGAGAGTTTAAATATCTGTGAGTATTTGTATTTATTTATCATTAGTCCAACCAAATGTATTTTAAATGGACTAATGAAATTGATTAGTGTAAATTATTGCACAATAATTATTTGATTGATCTAAGTTCATGTAATTTATTATTATTAATATTTTTTTGTTCAATTATTAAATAAAACTGTAAAGTAAAATCTTTTCTAGTGTTTATTAATCACACGTTGTAAACATATATCTTATTCAAATCAGAATTTGAACGTATTAATTTGTTACATAGTAGCATATTTTGTTTTATTTGTGTATAGTTAAGTGATTTTGGATTCTATATTGTTGTATTGATTTCCGAAGAGGATGCCTCGCACACGGAACATTGTCCTCAAGAACATGTAACATCCAATTGGTTGGAGTAAGGGGGAACATGCTTGTCTCATCCAAGAACTGAACGATGCGGCTGATTTCTGTGATGTGCATAAAGCGAATTGGTGGAATCTGGTTTTGCAAATCATAGCTGAAACTTTAAGCAATGAGTTCCAAAGAGATTTTACACTTGCAAAGGTGAAACGACAAGTCCAACTCTATAAGAATTGGTTTAATGCACTTGTTGAATGGAAGGATTCACCTGGCGTCAAGTATCATGTCCAAACCAACCGGATGAAGGTCAACGGTATTTATTAGGCTAGCATTGGAAAAGTTGTTGTTTTATTAAACTAGTTTGAGGACCCAACCAATGCTTTGTTTTTCTTACATCAATAATATCATAGCACTTACGTATGTTTGCAGGAAACAATGAGTCAACGCTACTTCCAGACTTTTAGATTGGAGTGCTATAAAGTGGCCTATAAGCTTTGGATAATAAAAAATGTGGCGCCGATAGATTTCTCATATGTCGATGGGTATGATGAATTTAAACCGATTGAAGTTGAGCTTGAGTTCGAGGAAACAGACGATGACAATGGCTTTGAAGATGATGGTGATTCTATAGAGAGTGTGAAGATCCCATGAGCAGTAAATAATTAGAGGCCTCGTTGCGTGTGACATCTGAACTCACCACAATGGGATCCTCTTTCTATTTTTATTATCTTTATCTTTATTATTTATTGTTGTGTTGGTGATGTGTTAAATATTACTGATGTGTCTTATGGACCAAGCTGAAAATTACGTATGATGAGTTTAATTCTGTGAATGTTTTTGTGTTTGTTTTTTGTTCTAAAATTTTGATATGCTTTTTACAATGCTCGCCCCAGACATAACCTATCGTCCATAATTAATTACACAGTATATCCAAATACATACATGTCTCACCTCAAACATTTAAATTCTTATTCCTCAAAACTAAAATAAAGTAAAAAATGATCCGCTCACCCGAAACAACACCTCCCGCCCCCAACTATTAACACTGCGCGGCCCAAACACTTACTCCCCTCGCCCAAAGATTTAAAGTGTTATTGTCTAATAATAAAATAAATAGAAATTGAACTACTCGACGCAAACAATACTACTCAATCCAAACTAATTACATAGCTTGACCCACTTACTTACACCCATTACCCCAAACATTTAAAGTGGTCCTCAATAATAAAATATTGTATTTATAATGTTTTAAATTATGTGATATTTAAATTTTTAATATTTAGTCTGAATTTTCATGTAATTATATTTTTAATGTTCTAATTTATGTAATAATGTATGTGTACTATTTATCATATTATTTATTGGTATCATCAACATAGATAAATTATATTTTCAACTTTAGTGGTAACACGAAAACACATAAATCTATCTGTTTGTCCAACTTTAAGTGCAACACTGACCATGTACAGTAACTATGACCACTACAATGAGATTAAACACATAAGTGACAATGACATGTATAGTAACTATGATCACGTCAGTGAGAATGACCACAACAGTGACAATGACATGTACAATAACACTGACCATGTACAGTAAATATGACCACTATAGTGAAGTTGATCACAACAATGACAATGACATGTAAAGCATCACTGACCATGTACAGTAACTATGACCACGACAGTGAGATTGACCACAGCAATGATAATGACATGTACAACCACATTGACCATGTACAACACAAGATAGTCTATTCTCTCCCTAAATATGTATTGAAACATATTGGGAAAAACATCACTTCATCCAATTTCCACGAATATGAGTTTGGGTCTTCAAAACATACTCTACAATGAAAATAAGACCAAGGACTCTTCCAGTGGACATTCTTCTTATTGAATGTCTTGTGAACCAGTACAACACTAACAACTGGTTCATTGATGACGAAAATAACACTTATGCCATATTGGCTGCGAGATCTGTGGTCATTTCATAATTCTCGGTTAAACTAACTTACAATGAGGTTAATCAACTTATCAAACACCTTAAATATTATTATACCTTCTTCAAGCAAATCATTCAAACCCCGGGTGTCACTTGGGATCGTGAATTAAAAGTTGTGCATGCAATCAAGCAACAATGGACCAGTTTCGCATATGTATGTATTCAACTTTATTTTATCAACAATCTTATCTTAAATTCATAATTAACAAGAAATTTCTTTGTGACTAGGTTGATCTTGAATTATCAGCAGTTTACGGAATGGAATAAGAGCCACTATTCCTTAAAGGGATGGGCATAATATTTATGCAATGGTCAAGCTTGATTCCAAAATCACGTATGCCTCAACGACCAATGTTCAATTACTTGCGCGGCGGACAAGGAACAAATGCAACAAGTATTCTAAATTATTGTTATTATTATCGGTGTCAAGAATGTCAGTATCTTCTACCGTAGGTCGTGCGTTTGTTGCTCTAGTGTATTATTTGATTTTGTTGCTCTACTGTGTTATTTGTTGCTCGAGCGTGTTATTTGTTATGTTATGTTTATTTATTTTGTTGATCGTAATTGTTATGAATTTATTTTATATTATGGTTATTATATTATGTATTTAATTACGAATCTATTATTAACTACTCAAAGGTAGAAAATAAAAACTAAATAACACACTAATATTCAACTAAACATGAAATATACGGCTCGAAATAAACAACACTACTCGCCCCAAACTATTTATACAACTCGCCCCAAATTATTTAAACTATATTATGCAATAATCATTAATTTAGATTTCCTCTTTAATATAATTATATGTATTTTCCTATAACCTTATATGTAATATGAATATTATATTTAAATTTAAAAATAATGTTAAAAATGTTAAACATATAATCAAAATATAATCATAAATATATAATCATTATTATTATTATTAATTATCATTTTAACTTGTTCATTATATAACCAATAAATTTAGGAATTACAAAAAATACTAAATTTTACTTAATCGTAACACTTCAAATACTAATACAACATTCTAATTCAATATTGCACTTGAATGTCCCATGCTTAAATAATAGCACTACTATAAAGATTGTTTCATACTATAAAGTACATATTAACTTCGTACAAATTCTACTAATTACCACCATCTTGATTGATCTCGACTTCATCAGAACTGAATGCATGAACTTGACATCTATTACGTCGATATCCATCTTTGCCACAATTACCGCTATGGGACGACGTTCATGGTGAGATGTACTACTTGGTGGTTGCAGTTCTATAGGATTCAAGTATCTAGAACATGTTTGTTTGCGGCAGCGTCTTGTACGCTTACACGCAGATGAATATCTCTTCACTCTAGGACATCCAGCCTGTCTTGAATTTTCCAGTGGAAGTATAACATGTTGTTGGATAGAGGTCGGGACAAACCAATCACATGGGCATCTCTGTTCTAAAAATCGGCCTAGGCGGCGCTTAGGCGCTAGGCACCACCAATCGCCTACGATTTTCAAAAGTTGGCCAAAAAAATCATCGGGCGCCCAAGTCGGCGCCTAGACGCCAGGCTAGTTTTTTTTTAAAAAAATTTATGTCCTGAAACGACGTCATTATTTTGCCTATTTTTTGATTATTTTGATTTTATAATATATGTTATGGTATTTTTATTTAACTAATGAACTTATGGATCTATGTTGTTTTGAACTTTGAATCGAATAATAGCTTTAAACTTGTGAATTGTAACTTGTGATTATTACTTTTAGTTTTGAATTGTCATAAACTTTATTGTGTACCAGGTAGTATGTTGAACTATTAAATGGTTGGATGTAAAGTTATAAATAAGGGTATTTATTCTCAAATTCTAGGCCTCGCCTAGGCCCCGCCTAGACCCCGACTAGGCGTCCTAGGCGCTAGGCGCTGGTCTGACGCCTAGCAGCCGCCTAGCGATTTTTAGAACACTGATGGGCGTGGCACTGGCATCACTACCGGATAATATAACTTGCGTAGAGTGCTTAATTTATAATACCCGTGATACCCAAAAACAGATTGGTTTGCTTCACTACAAAATGAAAAAAAAAAAAAAAAGAGGATCGTGTTTAAAGAAGTTTGGTAAGTAAGAAAAATGTAAAATATTTACTAGAAAAAATATTACCAAATGGCTTTCAAGGCATGAGCACAAGGGATCAAGTCGTGTTGGAATACAAAACACGTGCAAGTTCGATATCGTAAATCAAAGATGGATCACAGTAAATTGAGTTGTATTAATTGTAGACACCCGCATACGCTGTCTAAAATTCCGTAATTCAAGTAACTCTTTTGAAACTAATGGTGATAATTCATGGTCAATTTTTTGGGTTGCATCTCATCTTTTGTTAAACCAAATATGCAAAATATTACGTACAACTTCAAGCATAGAACACACCGGTACTTTTCTTGCACAGAGTAATTTGAAATTCAAGTTATTAGAAGTATTTGACGTTATGAACTTGTAACGACGCGCTGCACAATGAACACGTGCCCATTTTCTGGGTTTTGCATGAACAAGCTTCCACCAGGCTAGTGGGTCTTTCTCTTTTATGCTTTTCATAGATGCATCGTACACCGACTCTCTATATGTATGTGCTGATTTCTTGAATAGATGAACAACTTCAGATCAGTAACGGTGCATGTTCATCTATAGGTGGAAAGCACACAAATCATGATGCACTATCGAGGGATACACATCTCAAATGGCATTTTCTATGCTTTTGTGGGCGTCTGGAACAATAACCAAGTCCTGCGGACACCTAAAAGTATCGTGCAATTGATTCATAAACCAACACCATGACGCATCGTTCTCTATATCACCAATACCGATGGCAAGTGGAACTAGCTGGTTGTTTCCATTTTTAGTTGCAGCAACAAACATTATACCCTTATATTTCCCTTTTAAAAATGTACCATCAACAACAATAACAGGTCTGCAATATTCTTTGAATTCGAAAATAGATGCATCTAAGGCTACAAAAGTGTACTTAAATGTACCATCATCATAAGTCTCTAAACTGGTCACATAGCCGAGATTCTCTTGGCGAAGCATGTAGAGATAAGAAGGAAACATTTCCCAAGACTGTTGATGATCTCCCTAAATCATTGCATGGGCCAATTGATGAGCTTTTAATGACTTATTATACAAGATATCTATCTCGTGCTCAGTCGCTATATCATCGTGAGTTTCTTTAGCGCGAAGCAAACGACCTTGCCCAAGTAATATGGGTGCATAGAGCGCAACGATAATTCTATAAGACAATTGTCTTGGTGAACTTATACTGGTATCAAACTGACAAGTGTGCTCAGGGTTAAATTTTGTCACCTTCCAAATGCCTCCTGCTTTCGAATATGCACGTAAAAAAACCCACAACCCCGATATTTGCATATGATATAGTACCGTTGTGTACAAGATGTCTTCACTCGATAAGCATATTCATGTGTTGCATTATACACTCCAACCGCAACTTTCAAATCAGATTTATTTTGAAAGGTTACACCAACATAAAGGTCACGACCAACATTCTCATGATCAATATTTTCCTGCTAAAACTAGATCGGGTCAAAATCATTGTTATAACATGACGCTTCAGGAATTGTCCAAGTACTTGACCTTGACTTGGCATGGATGTCCACTTGATTATTAACTAAAGGATGTGGTCTTCGCACTCTTTGCCTAGTATGATAGCACGTTCCATTATTCGAGTTATCTTCAGTTGCAATATATGTAGGCGTCAAATTATCGCTCTCACTAAGATTAATGGTCTCTTCAACGAAGTAGTCATCAACTTCCCATAGCACTCCATCATATATTAACTTTTGCAATAACTCAGAATCGAAATCAATATCATCATCTTCATTTCTCACTTCATCTTCATCACTCTCTTGGCAATCATCTGCTATGTTTTCATCATCTTCTTCATAGTCAATATATTTTGCATCTTCCTCATCTTCATTGGACTCTCCGAGTACTGTATCGTAGTGAATTTCATGATTTTGGACACTCATGCGAGGATTCTCTCACCAAAAGCTTCATAAGTCATTTTACTCGAACCCGCGATATTCGACATAGGAGTTGGTAAAATATGTGCACGTTGAGAAGCATTCCAAGTTTCACTACCTTGTTGTGTTTAATTGTAGTCGAATGGAAATGGATTGGCCACTCTTGTTATATTGTTGTAACCAAATAGAATTTGATTGCCCATATTTTCACCCCTCGCTTGTGGAGAACTAGAGCTTCCACCGTCGTGCTGCAATCAAATGCTCGTTGTTTTGGTTCTATAGTGCATAAACTTTACGATTTGCATCACGACACATTGTAAATCACGACTTGACAATATAACAATTTTATGATGAACTCCCCTTCTTCATTCGGCATCAAACAATGCAATGAATACTCAGTTGTTCTACTACCACCCCTCACTACCGAATGAATGACATCCAAAAATGCATCATAACTCATATCATGTAATGATACGTAAGTGATCATCTCTTCCCCGAGCATGTAATCTTTTCTGCCATGATATTAACAAAACAAAGTTATCATTAATCTATAGGGAATAAAGGTATAAATATTTGGGGCGAGAGGTGCAAATATATGGGCTGAGCAATAGCTTTTTCTATGTTTGATTTGAGTAATTAAAATATTTGGGGTGAGAAGTTAAGTTTGGACCGAGCTGTATTTTTTTAATATTTGGTTCGAGTAGTTTAAAAATGTTAAGTTCGAGTAGTTAAAAATATTTGGGGCGAGAGGTTATGTTTGGATCGAGTACTATTTTTTATGTTTGGTTCGAATGGTTTAAAAAGGTTAGGTGCGAGTAGTTAAAAATGTATGGGGCGAGCAATATTTTTTTATGTTTGGTTCGAATAGTTTAAAAACGTTTGGGTCGAGTAGTAAAAAATATTTGGGCGAGAGGTTATGTTTGGATCGACCGGTAATTTTTTAATGTTCGATTCGAGTAGTTTAAAAATGTTAAGTTCGAGTAGATCAAAATACTTGGGGCGAGAGGCCATGTCAGGGTCGACTAGTGGAAAATGATACTACTCGACCTGAGTTATATTTCTACCTTCAAAATGCGCATAAATACTGTAGTATAGCAGATAAACAACAAACACTAGAAATTATTGTAAGGCTAAATAGTGATAAATTTCAAACACAAAACTGAAAAACTTACATCATGCATACGGAGAACTCTAATCTTGATTCTCGCTACCGAAATCGCCTCAAAATTGCAGGACATTTTCAAAATGTGGAGGAGTGAAACATATAAACGAGAATAAAACATGTGAGAAACTTTATCCTCTTTGATCTCTTTCAACCAAAGTGCGAATATGTTAATCTTTTCCTATTACAAATTGGTAGAAAAGATGTTTATTCACTTATGGGTAAAAAAGAATTTTACATTTGCCTAAAAGGACAAAATGACTCCCTCTTGAAATTATTATTATTAATTGATTTTGTTTGATTTTTATAACAATGGAGAATGTGAATAGTAGTATATCTTCTTTAAATCTTCATAAACAATCACATGCTACAATAACAATAATACTATAATATAATCATTTTCAGATTTTATTTTTTTTGCAAGTTTCTTGGACCACCATCTAAAAGAAAAGATTCACAGCATTTTTCCTAACAATCCCATGATTCAACTTGCTGAATCTTTACAACAGTACGATGCACAACACATCATCCTCAAAATGAGAAAATCGCTCGACTAAAGCATCCCGACTCAAAAATATAATGTTACAACTTCTTGTGTTCTTTTCTAATAATTTATGATACCTCTAACATACATCATACAACACTAAATTCTGGGGGGAAAAAAGAATATGAATGCAAAGTATTATTATATGTTTCTGAGCCTTTACACAATATCACGATGGAACAATCCCCTTTCTCGTAAGCATATCATAAATCTTGTCGATTTTGGCCGGCTCGATCTGAAATACAGAATAAGCATCAGATTTCTTAGTGACATTGCCGGTCATAATATGGGTTGTCATATCCTCCTGGATTTTCAGATACTGTTGAGGGGCTAACTTGATCTCACGGCAAAGTTGCTTCTCCTGTAAATCCCAATTGCATTTTGCGTTAGTTAGCCGATTTCAATTAAAAACCCATAAAATCATCTAACACCAATGGTTCTGCAGTTATTCAATGTTTTTTAACAATGTATAATTACAAACACCCCCGAGGTTGGGCTAATTAAAAAAAAAAAAACAGAAGTTTTTTAAAATTACAAAGTCCCCCCAAGGTTTGATTACATGTTACCTCATACACAAGGTAATCAGTGTTATGAGAAATGAGAAATGAACCTCAACCATTAGATTTGACGATCATAATGTCATCATATTTGTTTATAGTTTTATTAATAATGATGTCATAATTAATGTATTAATTATTATTTTATTTAAAAAAAATAATATTAAAAAAAAAATTTAAAAAATATTTTTTTCAATATTTTTTTGGCTTATAACTTTGTATATATTTTTTCATGTACTGTAATTTTGACAATTTATATTGTACATGAACTTGAGTGTTACTGTGCATAAATATAAAATTGAGTATGATATCATCAATCAACTTAATATGAACATTAGTGTTAGAGAAAAATGCACAATAGTGTATTAAAACTGCACAATAGTACCACTGAAAGTGCACAATAGTGTAGTAAAAAATGCATAATAGTATTCTACCTTTAAGGCATAAAGAAAGAAAGGTACCACTAATCATTGCAACATCAGATATGCATGCAAAGTAGTGTAAGTGAACATCAAAATAGTATTTTTTATTTTTCTAAATTTTTTGATATCACAGTTATGTAAAGATACAATGACTAATTATGATATTAACCACATATTATTGCAACTTTAGTTCCATGAGACATACACAATAATACCACTGAAAATGCACAATAGTGTTACTCCCTCCGTCCCATTCTATCTGTCGCAATTTAGAAGTTTTCATGTCCTATTCTACCTGTCACATGTCACATTTACATTTTCAAGAGAGAATCATTGTTACTATTTATTTTCTCAATAAGATTAAATGTTACTTTACTAATTTAACCCTATACCTTTATTATTTCACACTTTTAGTTATTTTAAATAAAAAGATATTATGGTTATTTGATACCTATAATTAGAACATCAATCTTCTTTCTTAATTTCCGTGAAATGGTGAATTGACAAATATAAAAGGACGGCGGGAGTACTAAATATGCACAATAGTATATGAGAAGCGCACAATATAATTTATTAGTACATCGGAACCCTGGTTGAAAATGAAATTTAAAAAAAAAAAATCATTTTTTAAAATTTAATAAGAAATGTTTTTTTAAATATTAAAATAATAATAATAATAATATATGACATCATCATTATCAAATGTGATGTCAGAATCTACTGGCTATAAAGCATTCTGAATTTTTTTTTAAAATTTAATAATTTCTTTTAGTAAAAAAATTGTTTTTTAATATTAAAATAATAATAATAATATATGACATCATCATTATCAAATGTGATGTTATGATGACATCATCATCCTCGAAATCTTTTGGCTATAAAGCAGTCCCATTTCTCACACCAAGGCTCATTCTCACTTGATCCTGATCCCAATCCTCTCTCTCTGTCTCTCTCTCTCTCTCTCTCTCTCTCTCTATATATATATATAGTATATATATATATATATATATATATATATTTATCTATTTATTTATTTTATATTATTATTATTTTTTTTTTTTTGTGTGTGTGTGGTTGTTAATAGGTTGAAATTCTATTTTAATGGGCTATGTAGTTTAGTTCTTGTATTTAGAAAATGAAATGTTTAGATAAATATGTCGTGTTCTTGTATCATTCATTTTCTAAATATAACCAAAATCACAGCCCAGAAAAATATAATTCCACCTATTAACACACAACAAAAAAAATATATATATATATCGCTTAAACCCAAGGTTTGATTAGATGTCACAATCTTCTCTTTCATTAGCCCAGAATATTCAAAACCCACACTGATATTTACAAAACTATTACAGTTACCGGTTTTCAAAAATATTTGGGGTTTTTTGTAACAAGCCCAAACCTTAGGGGACTTTGTAATTATCCCTGGAAATATATATCAAGGGGAGATTTGTAATTTTGAAAGATACATTTATTTTTTGTAATTAGTCTAAATCTCAAAGGCATTTTTTGCAATCAACCCTCTTTAAGAATATGTCAGATCCACTGAGTCTAATAAGATACAAGAGAAAAGACAAAAGAAAACTGGCCCCAGGCCATGGCAAACTGCTTTACCATTACAGCAAAATAATACTTACAGATTCAGACAGTAAACTTGCACCAGAAACCGACACGAAATCCGAATCAGTTGATGAGTTGGCTTGTCCTGCAGATGTGGTCATAGTCGAGTACGTACCAAACGAGTCTGAAGAAACTGGTACACTCAGACTTTCCTGGCTGCTAGGGCCTGCATGAGAATTTTCCTTTCGAAGATTAGCACCTTCTTCAGTTTCCCTCCTCTTCCGTTCAAGATATCTATCGGCTTCAGCAGATGTTCGACAACCCGCAGCTCGCGCTTCCTGATAATACATTTTAAAAAAGATCAAATTAGCAATAGAATTTTCACTAAATTGAAAACACAAATACTTGTGTTTAGGCCAGCCTAACGGTTCGATCCGTTAGGCAGGGCCAAATTTTAGTTTGTCTTTTTGGTTTTTTAGGGTTGTTTTTTTAGTTTTTTATTTAGTTTAGTTGTTCTTTGGGTTTTCCAGTTTTTTTAGTTTTTCCTTCTCAGGTTTTTAATATAGTTTTTCATTATTTTAGGTTTTTTTTTTAGGGTCCTTTTTGTTTTTTTTTTTGGTATTGTTTCAAATTTCAAATTTAGTTTAGAGGATTTGCCCAACCGTTAGGCTGCCTGATAGGGTTTGCCTCAATTGAAATATCATAATAAAAAATGCCTCCTAAACTGTCGGCTAAGTCTTCTTTTCTTGACAAATATACCCCTATTCGGGGTGCAATTTGTATAATAAAAATAAATATCAAGGGTATTTATACTTTTGATTAATAGCTGTGTGTGTTTTTTTGGTTAAGTTTTGAATAATAGCTATTTATAAGAATAAATATTTTTTATTTTTTTTAACCTTTAACATATTTTCGTGGTGTAAAAGAAGCCAGTGGGTTTTTTGGAAGAAATAAGTATACCTTGAGTTCTCTAATCCGTTTTAGAGTTCGATATTCCGATACAACAGTTTTAAGTAGCTCTTCATGCTCCTCCTTTGTATGGAAACGCATAAAAATGTCGTATCGTCGACATAATTCTTTCTCCTCCTGAGATAAGCCCTCGTACTGATTAGGGTAATGTAGCAAATTCCTTTCCAGAATAAAATCCTTCCTCCGTTTTCTCTCATCAAGTCTATTGTGTCAAGAAACCATCTTAACCATCAATCTCAAAATATATAAACTTAAAAATAGATAATCGCAGTTGATCATATATAAATTAAAAAGGATTAGTTGCAAAACCTACCCTGAGGTTTAGCCTAATTACAAAATTACTCAACTAACTTTCAAATTTACCAACAAACTCTCCAGATTTTACTTTTATCTTTTACAATTACCCCCATCATAACCAAAACAACATTTCAAAAAACCCTTCTCGTTTATAAAGTATTACAATTACCCCTTCATTTTAATACCTTATGGGTATTTTTTTTTTAAGTCTCAATAGTGAGCTGGGCTTTTCCGTAATTTGGTCAACCTCAAGGGTAATTTTTGTAATTATCCCTAAATTTATTTGATACAACAAGTATTCGGGAAATTGAACAGCCAACCTTCTGATATAACAAGCAACAATCATTAATTGGATTTCTCCTACTCCATCCAATTTTTCTTAGACAAATTTCATTTATTGAAGTGGTAATTACAAAAACTACCCCTGGGGTTTCGCCAGATTACCAAAAAAAAATCCTACTTATCTTTCAAAATTACAAATAACCCCCCAACATTTATATTTGTCTTACAAATATGCACCCTCGATTTTAAAAGAAAAGTGGATTATTTTTGTAATATATGAAACCTTGGGGGTAGTTTTTGTAATTAACCCCTTATTAAAAAAGAAAACTGAAATTATATGAACAAAAAAGTCACCTCTTTGAATATATATGAAGCACTCTCAGTTTCAACTGATACTCAACATCAGTATCATTCTCCTTGAATTCCATATCAGCCAGCAAATGCTCGGCATCATTATCATACTCCGGATCAAATTCCTCTCTCTTAGGGTTATAACCACTTGCATCCATCAAAGAAGGGGCATCGATCTTTGCCGACTTGGGCTTGTTGCCGCCAAAGCTCCGCCCTGATACATGATATGCCGATTAATTTCAAATTTCAAAAAAAAGGGACCCACTATAAATATATAAAAGTTACCACAGTCGGAATATCACCCACCTTCCATTTTTAGAGGATCGCCGCCGTGATCCTTGGCATGGCCCGTGTTGGATGCCTTCCTATTAACTTTTGCTCCTGCACAATTTCACTTTTAGAATTATAATTTATTTATTTTTCCAGAAGAGAATAAAGTGTTCATTAAATAAAAACTAAATCAGATTGCAGTAAAACTGGTTGCTGAACGAAAAATAATTCTCACTACCTGTAGTGGAAGTGGAAGGCAAACGACCCAAAGGACCAGTTTTGTATGAATCTTCAACCCTTGAGAGAGAATTTAGAAATGTTTAACTATATTGTGTGCAACATTTATAAGGAAATTAGGAATAATTAATAAAACTGCCCCCGAGATTTGGTCTATTTACAAAAAGACCCACTTTTCAAAATTACAAATGCCCCCCTCTTAAGGATACACTTTTTTAAAACCAAAAAAAAATCCAGGGGTATATGTAATCTTAAAAGATAACTGGGGTTTTCTGTAATTAGGCTAAAACTCAGGGGTATTTTTTGAAATTAACCCGAGAAATTATTACTATACTTGACTCTTGCGGGTGAAAATGGAGATTCCTCCTTTACTTGAAGATCCCCTGGCAAACGAAGACAAGTAAAATCAAAGTAATTAAATACTATTATCAAAATAATAGTGCTTTTTTTTTTTAAGAAAACGCCGAACAAAATAATTCAATGCACCGACCTATTTTATCCTCGAGATGACCTTTAGCCATTGCAAGGAGCTCATTTCTATTTTTACCAACAACATGCGTCATATCCTGAGAGACGAAAAAATGTAATTCATTATGCACTTTGAAATAGAAAAAAAAAATACAGTCTTTATTTAAAAGTAACTTATTTCTGTCAATTGTCGTACCGGTAGAGGAAAATATGGAGAGTTAAGGTAAGCATTCCGATAATGTTCGATGCAAACATCTTTCGTCTTGGTCCCGACATGTTCAGCAACCTCGGCCCAGTTTCCCATCCCGTACATTTCGATCCCCTGTGTTTGCGTGATATTTCAATGAGGCAGATAACGAGACAAGACTTGGAAACAATTTACAATTAACTTTATATTTTAATTTTTTTATCTATTTACCTCGAGAAGTAACATTTCTTCATCAGCATTCCATTCTGGACAGATGAGCGGAAACGATAGGATATCCTGAACGTATAACAATTTGAAGACCAAAACTTACACATAATAATAATTTGGCAAAAATTAAAAAAATAAATTTTAATAATACTCCCTCCGTCCACGAAAGATAGGTGGGTAAACAAAAATACGAAGGTTAAGAAAACAAAATAATTGTAATAAGGATTGCAAAAAAAATTCTATTTTTCCTACTTTGCCCTTAACTTTTTAGTATTCCAATAAACAAAGTAAACTAAATAGGGGTGTTTTAGTTTTTTTTTTTTGTGGTATTCTAACTTTTAAAAAGCAAACATGCCTATCTTTTATGGACGGACGAAAATGGAAAGGATGCCTATCTTTTGTGGATGGAGTAAGAGACAAGGGAAAAAAATTGTATATTATGATCCATAGAAAAACAGATTTAACCAGTAATAATTAAAGCACAAAAACATTAAATCTCATGTAAATCATTTATCAACATTTATTTACATAAATATATAAATGTAATATTCATTCAAAATACATCTGAGAGAATAGTAATTCGAGTTAGACGTGTTTCGGACAGGTTACTCACCATGACCCGATACGGATGACCACTTTTATGAGGCTGAACCTCGGCACCTACTGAGAAACACTCTACGCAAAGGTCAAAATCGGAACATACAGCACATTTTATACGAATCCTCCCCGTAATGTCTTTGTTGCAATAATTACAATGGTATAATGCCCCTTTTCCATCACCGGTCCCTTGACCTAAGCAATCAAGACAAAACATGAATATTACTTAGACACGTATTAAAAAGAAATACCAAGATAAATTATAGGCTGTGTTTGTCATTATATTGAAGTATCTAAATGGTAACTTTTAAGAGAAAAGAAGTCACCTGCAGTAACAGATTCTAAATTTTCTCCACTCGATGCATTCTTTTTTCTTCTTGATCTGGAGAAAAAGAAAACTCATTGAACCTTAAATTTCACAAAATGGAAAATCAAAAAAATAAATAAATAAAGAATAAAGCAGAAAATGGAGAAAGTTATTCAGGAAGGGGGAAAAGGAGAGAGAACAAAGAAAACCAATTTCATTCCCCACTCCAGACTGATTTTTGCATTTTTTCTCTTTTTCCCAGTCTTTTCATTACTGAACTCATAGCAGGTACTGTAACTGTTAATTAACTGGTGGGTATTGCTAAATGCTAACTAAATAAACTGAAAAGAAGTTACTGTCAACACTTCAACTCAGAAGATAAAAACTGAAATTGAGCTGAATCTGTTTTCTGATGCAATTTCAAATATCATATAACACTGTCTGTACACAATAATCAGTTCGACAAATTTGTATAATAATCAACGTAATAATATGCAGCTACTAGAAACACAAAACACAGTATGCAGCTTAAAATCGAACAAAATGCAGGATAAATTAGAAAAAATAAACATACAATTAAAAAAAATGAAACCTTTGGCTAGGATCTTCTTCAGAATGAAAATTACCACGGGAGCGACCCATTGATCTGCCAAGTAACAAACTTTCCTGTTTATAATTACAAGATTTACATCATTTAAAAAAAAAATACCTAACTATTTACGATCCTCATATTTAGACAGAGATGTGTCCTTGCAAGAACCCTAATTGAGACAAATGAAAAGGGTAATCGAAAACGCAGATTTCACTTTCTAAATTAGGGTATATCTCTAGAGATGGAAATATACAATAAATAAAATTATACGATAGTATCTAATTTGACTAATTCAGTAAATTCTTCGTGTTTATTGTTTTTCCCTTTTTTTGTTTTTTGTTTTTTGTTTTTTCCTTTTATTCGGAATTCGTTGCTTAAATGAATTTATTTATTTAACTCTTTTTTCATTCCCCGCATTTAATAAGTAGGCAAATAAAAAAAGCTCTATTGTCTTAATAAATATATTAAATTCAAGGGGGAAAAAAGAGCATAACTTTTAGTTGAAATATTATAATGTATTCATGCATTCCGATAATTCATTGTAAAGAAGTCTGGTTGCAGGACCAGAAGTACTTCTTCGTGTCTAATGATTGTTCCTTAGGGCTTCTTTGTTTTGGTTGATGAGTTTGGATAATGTTATCTCATCAGGTGGATATCACTGTCTGGATTATAAGGAATTCTTGTTTGTTTGATTAGCGAATTAATACGGATTAAATAGACAAATTACTATGCTACTATTTATTCTTTACCAGCAAAAGACATGCGTTACGCTGCGGTTGTTTGCAAACCTACTACAAAGAGATCTACATGGTATGTTGATGAATAGTAATTTTTGTTTGCAAACCTACTACAAAGAGATCTACATGGTATGTTGATGAATAGTAATTTGTCGAACAGGATTGAACGAACTTCGATCAAATTTCAGAAGTTAGTTCACATACATATCATGGTGAGTACCAAGACCGAATGATTTTTGACCACCATTCAAAAGTTAGTTTACATATATATTTACTGGGCATCATCAAATTAGTTTGAGTTTAATACATATATATCCCAAAACTTGTTGAAGACGTTCATACTTGGGAGACAACTCCCAAACTGCATAATGCCCACAAAATGAACAGTCCAGTCATGCGAAAATGTGAGAGTAACGGAGGTGTCTTCAATCACTGATTATTTTCCTTGCAATACTGTTTTGAAAAACATGTAATTATTGAAAATTAATAGCTACTAAAGCTGTAAAAATGGTATTTGAAATGATGTTGTGTTGTAGTGTTTACCTAGATTTTTTTTTTTTGGCAGGCGATTCATTAGGAAAAGGATCTTCTGGGATTGTATATGATGTTGGAGAGAGTGACGTGAGTATTGCATTGTCCTCCGGTTTCTCATTAACGGCTGACGATCCTGTAATTTCATCTTCACTGAAGGCATCGTCTTTCTCGAGATCTGCTGATTTCAATAAGAAGGCAAAGATTTTGTATTTCAAAAGGAGTTGATCACATGCTTGATCAGTTAAACCAACGGTGAAGATATATTCCTCATTGATAATTGCCTTCAATTCCTCAGATAGCTGATCATTTTGCACTCCTATTGAAATAACTGAGCTTGTAAGTTGGTATCTAAACAGCTTCTCAGCCATTGCCCCAAACACAACTGTTTCTAGTTTTCCAGTTTCGTCTTGGAGAGTCAAATTTAGCCACATACTGTTGATGTAATATTGGAATCAAAAATGGGATTTGTGCAAGTCAGATTGCTAGATTGAAACATGTAAAGAATTATTTTTTTCTGATAAATATTCCGTTATATGAGATAATGTGGACAAAAACTCATATTTGTATTGGGTGGCCATAATAAGCTGATCGTAAAAATATGAAAGTGGAAGAAATATATTGGTAACATTAGAAGAAATTGGGGCTAAAAAAGAATCTTGTTTTCTGTCAGTGCGGATTTTGTTTGTATTGTAGTTGTAGCATAGAATTTTGGAACATGCAATACTAACAACTAATGTAGTATAGAAATGGAAAGTATTTTTTTTTCTTGGCAAGAATATTGAGACAGAGCATTGTCAGATGTGGGAAAGAAAGAAAAAAACTTTAAGACATAAAAAAGTGTGGTTTTCATTGCTAATTGAGAGCCTCTGTGTTGTGCAATGAATTCATATTATTAGGAAATGGGATAAGTTTATTTATGGAACTCATATGAGCTTCGGTGTTGTCAGACCATGTCGAGCACAAACAAAATTATCTCTCCCATCATCCACTCTGAACGTGCATATTGAACACGATTTGTAATACCAACCCCTTCGCATATTGATGTTTTTTGTTGAGAAATTTATTTTTGACAATAATTCCTATTTTGTTATTTGCCTTTCTTGGGCACAAAATAAGTTAGGAAACTAGATATATGACAATATTATGTTTCCAAGTTTATGCACAAGACTTTAATTATTTCTAGATTGTGTTTAGAATTTGTTTTTAGGTATTTACCAAATTTAGGATCTTAGAATTGTCTATTTAAGACATTAGAAATCCTAAAGCTTGGACTTACGATTTTTAGAGCAAAAGACGGATGGATTTCTTGAAGGACGCATACCGCAAGGAAGACGCACAAGAGAAGAAGAACACGAAGAAGAAAACTACTTGGAGCCAACGTTCGTGAGAAACAAGATCTTTGAAGTTGCGTGACCGATAGAGAAGATCTTGCCATTCTGGCAACAAGTATTTAGTATCAGGTTTCTTGATATTTAGTTTTCATATATTACTTTATATTTTGTATTGAACGTGAAGTGAAAGTAATATAGTTCTTGGGTTTGTACACCCAAGTTCACAAGTATTTACTTGTGAACTGAATTTGTCTAATCGTGTTCTCATATTTTAAATTCCGCTGCATAAATTTACGTTACTCTGGTCGATGTTGTTAACTGGTGTTGTTAACATTGATTAACAACATCGTGAATCTGGGTCTTATTTTTAAAACCACAGACCTTCTAATTTTACAATTGGCATCTAGAGCGGGTTACTTAACCTTTTAAGTATTGATCCTTATTTTTTAGGTGCTATGGATGCTCAAGGCAACCGGTGGCCTTTAATCCTTAATGGTGAGAATTACTCTCTCTGGAAACAGAGGATGAGGTGGCACTTGAAGATCATGGATGAACGTGTTTGGAAGACCGTCCTTGTTGGATGGGAAAAGCCACGTGTCACGGATGGTGAGGGCGATGCCGTTCCCAAGAAAGAGGAAGATTGGACTGCTGACGAAGTAGCTGCCGCAAATTGGAACTCTAAATGCATCAACGTCTTGTGTGGCTATGTAGATGCAAGCTACTATCGTATCATCAAAAACTGTGAGTCGGCAAAGGATGCTTGGGACGCACTCCAAAGGGTGTGTGAAGGAACGGCAAGCGTGAAAAAATCCAGACTAAGAATGCTCTTGTCCACATTCGAGGCTATGAGAATGAATGAGAAAGAATCGATCATGGACTACTCTGTGAGATTAGCGGAAATAACAGAGGAGTGCAGAGAGTTGGGTGAAACCATAACTAATTCCCGTCTTGTAGGAAAATTGCTAAGATCCATTACGAAGAATTATAGCATGAAGGTGGTGGCAATAGAAGAATCCAAAGATGTTGATAACATCGATTTCAACACCTTAGTTGGAAACCTCAAGCAATACGAGATGGAACACGTCCCCTCTGGCTCGAAAGAGAAGAATGTTGCTTATTCTTCCAATTCAATTGCAGTCGATGATGAAGATGACGAGGAATTCGATTTTAATGGGATTATTAAAAGGATGGAGTCAACCACTCTCGAAGAAGATGAACTGGCCTTTGTGACTCAACGCTTCAACAAATTCTTGAAGAAGAAGAACAATTCTGGAAGCTCAAATACAAGGAACAAGACACAAACATCCACTCCAAAGTTTACTGGACGTACTCTTTCACGATCTTAGTCCACAAATTCAGTTCCCAATGTGTCAAGTTCTACGAAACCACTCAACGAGATTCAATGCCACGAATGCAAAGGTTGGGGACATTACAAGAATGAGTGTCCCAACACTCTCAGAAAGAAAAGCATGGTCGCTACTGACTTTACTGAAGATTTCAATGATTCCGAGTCTCTTGATCRAGTCCCAGCCTTATTCWCCCATGTTGTTTGGGARGACYATARCCATGTTGGTTTGCTTGCAGATAACATCGTGTGCCTGAATGCRGAGACCACTGACTATTATGAGGAATARGAGCAGCTGAGTGAWGATCARAAYAAATTYTWTGTCAGTTGGAGTAAACAGGTACTCAAYGCKAAAGATCTCACAAAAGAAGTAGAGAAGCTAACCAAGGAAAAGGAGGATCAGCTCGAAATTATTGTRCGGTTGGAATCATCTCTCACCAAGAAGGATGCTGAGCTTGAAAAGATTAAGAACGAACTAACCTCTGTTCGAGGAACCATTTCAAATCTAAACAAAGGTAAGGCGAAGCTTGATGAAATTTTACAGGTTAGCTTCCTAGAGTCCTCTAAGCATGGAATAGGTTTCAAGCCAAGTCAACTCACGCAAGTGTCGAGTCAAGAACGAAAATATTCCAAACGCCACAAGAAAAGGAGGAGACATTTCGTGTGTCATCATTGTGGAGAACCAGGGCACATTCGGCCCTTTTGCTGGAAGATCATTGGCGAGAGAAGACATTTTCAGAGAACAAATATGTCTGTCAAGTCCAATGTTGGTAACCGCGCTACCAACATCAATACCAACATCAGATACAAACAAGTGTGGGTCAAGAAAAACAGCGTCAAGTGCAATATGATCCATACCTCCTTGAAGTATCTAGTCACTGGAGCCTGGTATTTTGACAGTGGATGCTCGAAGCATATGACAGGCTTAGAAGAGTTGCTCTCCAACATTGTCAGATTTAAAGGTGGAAAAGTGAAGTATGGAGGAGGCGCAAATGGCCAAATCATTGGCCAAGGGACTCTCCATGTTCCTAGTGTTGTAACACTGGAAAATGTGTTGCTAGTAGAAGGACTTACTGCAAATTTGATCAGCATAAGTCAATTGTGCGACGGAGGGTTCAACGTTAAATTCAACCGTGAAAAGTGTGAAGTTTATGAGGAGAATGGATTGTGTATTCTCACTGGGAAAAGAACTTCAGATAATTGCTACCAAATTCACAGTGATGCTTTTTGCAGGTTGTCCCAATTTAGTGATGCAGAACTATGGCATCAAAAGCTTGGACATGTAAATTACAAGATGATGGATAGGTTAGCCAAGGAAGAAGTTGTGACT
>BMAC01001051.1:160566-174726 GCA_014905375.1 Phtheirospermum japonicum | reverse complement strand
TCTTGCTGCATTCAAAAAGGACAAGAAGAAAAAGAAGGCAGCTGCAAAGGATGATGTTGTTAGTCATGTTGGTAGCCCCTTACCAACATTGAGTCGCTCAAASTKTGTCTCGTCCTCCCGCACTGCARCTGTTCCCATTCCATCTKATACTTCCACGCAGTCCTCCTCGGCTGCCTGTGATCACTCCCAGTCCTCATCTGGCACTGCTACTCCTACACCCGAGATTGAGGACATGGAGCCCTTTTCAGAGAAATTTTTAACCGCTGAGGCTGCTGAGTTGTTTGATATTTATCAAACTCGCCACATGATTGCTGAGAGAAAAGTGCCGATTGATTTGTTTGAGCACCACAACCTGATAGCCTACCTCCGATTTCATGGTATGTATTCCACAGTCTCTACCGCCATTCCATTTGTTAGAGACATAGTTCTTGAGTTCTATGCAGATATGCTGCCCTCGATTGTTGATTTAAGCTCTGTGAACTATGGAAAAGTTTTTCTGCGTGGTAAAGTGTTTGCCTTCTCCCCTAACTTAATTGATGATTTATTTGGCACCACTTCACATCGGGGTAATTTTGCTGTGGATGATATGGATGAGGTTGTGTCCTTTTTATCTAGTGGTATGGTGCATTCTTGGTTTGAGCAACTGCCGAGCACTAGGCTCTCGTATTTGTATTCTATTATGCACAAAGTGGCTCTTTGCAATTGGGTCCCTTCCAAGAACACTACGGGTGTTACTTGGCCTCAGGCCCAGTTCTTATTTAAACTTCGGAAGGGTGTAAAGTTCAGTTTCGGGCATCATATTTTTGATATTGTTACTAAGTTTGCCACATCAAGGTCTGCTGCCTCGTTGTGTTTTCCCTCTCTTATTTTCAGCTTGTTGAAGAACCAAGGTTTGACGCTTCTCCCAGATGATGTGCTCACTGGTGATGCGGATTGGTTTGCTTTTCGAGGCAACCACACTACTGGTGCTAGGGTGATCGATTTGCCTTGGCAGGCTCCAGTTCCTGCTGATGTTGATAGTGATGTTGGGAAGGACGATCCCAACATGGTCCGCATTTCTGCGCAGCTCCTGCGTGCGCATGTTGCTTCCATTGACTTGCAGATTTCTAAGCTGCAGGCACTTCGTTGCTCACTGTTGGAGGCCCTTTCCCTTTCTGGTCAAAAAGGGTGAGAGGACGTTGACGCGGACATAGGGGAGAAAATGTTGATGCAGAAGATGTTGCCGATGGAGATGATACTGCTGCTGCTGCCACAGATGCTATTGCTGCCGAAGCCTTGGCAAGCCTTGCTCAAGAGAAGAGGCGTAAGCGAATTCGAGCGCGCAACAAGGCTTTGAAGAAGATGATGAAACTGAGGGAGAAGAAGAAGAGGAAGAAGAGTGGTGAAGGAACTTCGACATCTCCTCGACGGTCAAAGAGGATTCGAAGTCATTAAGTTCCTTTACTTTGTTTGATTTGTGAAGTGCTGGTTATTTTGAACAATGTTGGTTTGAGTGTTAACAACACTGGGTGTTTTGTTTAGGGGGGGTTTTCTATCTTAGGGGGAGTTAGTATTTTTATTTTTCATTTGTGTTTGCGTCTTAGTGTTTTGTCCATAAAGGTAAAAGGGGGAGATTGTTGAGAAATTTATTCTTGGCAATAATTCCTATTTTGTTATTTGCCTTTTTTGGGCACAAAATAAGCTAGAAAACTAGATATAGGACAATATTATGTTTCCAAATTTATGCACAAGACTTTAATTATTTCTAGATTGTGTTTAGAATTTGTTTTTAGGTATTTACCAAATTTAGGATCTTAGAATTGTCTATTTAAGACATTAGAAATCTTAAAGCTTGGACTTACGGATTTTAGAGCAAAAGACGGACGGATTTCTTGAAGGACGCACACCGCAAGGAAGACGCACAAGAGAAGAAGAACACGAAGAAGAAAACTACTTGAAGCCAACGTTCGTGAGAAACAAGATCTTTGAAGTTGCGTGACCGACACAGAAAATCTTGCCATTCCGACAACAAGTATTTAGTATCAAGTTTCTTGATATTTAGTTTTCATATATTACTTTATATTTTTTATTGAACGTGAAGTAAAAGTAATATAGTGTTTGGGTTTGTACACCCAAGTTCACAAGTATTTACTTGTGAATTGAATTTGTTTAATCGTGTTCTCATATTTTAAATTTCGCTGTATAAATTTACGTTACTTTGGTCGATGTTGTTAACTGGTGTTGTTAACATTGATTAACAACATCGTGAATTTGAGTCTTATTTTTAAAATCATAGACCTTCTAATTTTACATTTTTCAATTTTTGCGCTGACTCTGAATTTCTTGCCCTACATAGTTAGACGGGATTTGTTAGATAATTTACAGATAAAATTTCATTTTTACATACAGTTACATGCACAGTCATGTATGTTAGAAATTGGTGCAGTATTTGATAAATAGAAGGAAAAAAAGTTACATCATTTGATTAGAAATTAATGAAAGTGAAGGAAAAAAAAGTGTAATAATAACCAAAAATATGCATAACAAACAATTATTCGTAATAACTCAAAAGATTAATATGAGAGCTGATACGTTACTCCCTGTATTATATGCATGACACGAAATTTATAGAATTCAAATTTAAGATTTTGGTAATGTCAATATTTAATTAGCACAAATTTAACAGTAATCAATTTTTTATTTATTTAGTTATACTTGTCCATTCCTCTTTTTCCAAGAGCTATTTTTTTTTGGTTGCTTTGCTTTTTTTTTTTTGCATTTGAAATTCTGAATAAATATCTGCTAGTTGTGTTAAATTTTTTTCTTATGAAGTAGAAGTCAAAAATGAAACACATGCTGTAAAAAAACTTGTTTGGTGTTAGTTAATATGTTTGTTTGTATGCGAAATTGTAATTATAGAAAAAAAATATAATGAATACAATCAGCAACTGAATCACAAAACAATATTTATGCGCAATAGAATAAATTTCCAGAATTTATGACAATTTTAAAGAAGAGAGTAACTGTACCATTTCTATAGATGTGAAGGCAATGTTTGGATATTTCGTTTGTTCAAGGGGGTAAAGCTTATTAAAGAATCAAACCTCAATGTTTTTTTCGAAATTTTGAGATTTTGAAATATTTTTTATGCAATTAAGGTAAGTTGTGGGGGTGGTTTTGAAGTTTTACAGATGTTTGCTAGTTAGTTGTGTTTGGGAGATGACTGCATAAGAGATCACCTTCAAATATACTTTGAAAGCAAAAGTTAATTACCATTGGAAAAAAGAAAAAGGAAAACAGAATAATTTTCATATTACAAAGAAAAACCTTACATTCTATTTTGTATTACATTTATACCCATGCATAAAACAATAATAATCTAAAAAACCCAATCACAATTATAAAATAAACCATTTTTTTTTTGGATTCTTTTTCTTTATTTGGTATTGTTTTGTAATCTTGAAAGTTATCAGGGGTTTTGTTCTAATTTTGTCAAATTTTAAGGTACATTTTCTAGTTATTTAAAAAAAGAAATGCTTGGTGATATATTATGCAAATTAAGAATAAGTAGCTGCATTTGAAAATAGTGAAATACTATGAACTTAAAAAAAGAAAAAAAAAAGTGCTGACCTGTAGAATTTTCCTACCCAGACCAAAAAACAAACGAAAAAAACTACGTATTAAATTGCAAACAATTATATCTCTATTGTCCCAACCACCTGAAATAAGCTCTTTGTTCATAATAAAGAAATAAAGAAAAAAAATCACGAACAAACAGGTAGCCGTAATAACCGCTAATAGAAAAAAAAAGGTTCCTGCGTGTCGTGAATTTATTTGAATTTTCACATTTGACAGTTGTTTCTGGATAGAAGAATTATACATGAACCAATATCGCACGCATCTTTGTTAGGCTATGAACTCCAACAAAATGATGTTTTTATGATGGTTTTGAGAGAGTTGTTGAGTCACCTAATTTTTCTGTTTATTCTGATATTTCAATACATAGAAAAAATTGAGTTTAACCAAATTTCATTTCTTTTATTGTTCTTGCACAAATTAAATGAAACTTTTGAATAGGTCTTTGTTGTAAAATTAGAAGGTCTATGGTTTTAAAAATAATTCTCAAATTCACGATGTTGTTAGTCAATGTTTAACAACATTGGTTAGCAACATCGACCAGAGTAAAATATAAAATATGCAGCGTAATAAATTGATAAGAACACGGGATAACAAATTCAGTTCACAAGTAAATACTTGTGAACTTGGGTGTACAAACCCGAAAACTATATTACTTTCTTGTTCACGTTCAATACACAAATATGAAGTAATATATGAAAACTAAATATCAATAAACTTGATACTAAATACTTGTTGCCGGAATGGCAAGTTCTTCTCCGTTGGTCACGCAACTTCGAAGAGCTTGTTAATCTCGATCAATGGCTCCAAGTAGTTCTTCGTGTTCTTCCTTGCTTTTCTCGTCGTGCGTTCCTTGCGTCGTGCGTCTTCCTTGAATTTCTCGTGCGTAAAAACCGTGAATCCAAGCTTTAGTAATTCTTGTCTTAAATAGACAAACATAAATTTCTAAACTTGGTAAATTCCTAAAACATAATCTAGGAAACTAATAAAATCTTAAACATAAACTAGGAAATACAATATATTCCTAAATCTAGTTTCCCAACTTATTTTGTGCCCAAAAAAGGCAAATAACAAAATAGGAATTATTGCCAAGAATTAATTCCTCAACAATCTCCCCCTTTTGCCTTTCTGGACAAAACACTATGACGCAAGCACAAATGAAAACAACATACTAACTCCCCCTAAGTTAGAAAACTCCCTCTAAACAAAATACCCAATGTTGTTAAAATTCAAACCAACATTGTTCAGAAACTTTAACAAAACAAACTACCAAGGAACTTATTGACCTCGAACCCTCTTCGAACGACGAGGGGATGTCGAAGTTCATTCACCACTCTCTTTCCTCTTCCTCTTCTGCATTCGCATCATTCTCCTCAAGGCCTTATCGCGAGCGCGAATTCGCTTCCTACTCCTTTCCTGAGCAAGGCTCGCCAAGGCTTCGGTAGCAACAGCATCTTCAGCATCATCTTTATCAGCAGCAGCGTCAATATTCTCAGCATTGTCAGCAGCAACATCTTCAGCAATATCGTCTCCCCCTAAGTCTGCGTCACCTTCTCCTTCTCTCTCTTCCCCTTTTTGACCAGAAAGGGAAAAGACCTCCAAAAGCGAGGCACGAAGTACCTGTAGCTGAGTAATCTGCAAGTCAACGGAACCCACATGCGCATGAAGGAGTTGCACAGAAATCTGGACCATGTTGGGATCAACCCTCCCAACATCACTAGCAACATCAGCCCGGAAAGGAGCCTGCCAAGGCAAATCAATAACCCTAGCACCTGTAGTATGCTGGCCCCGGAAAGCAAACCAATCAGCCTCACCAGTGAGGACATCATTTGGAAGAAGCTCCAATCCCTGCTTCTCCAATAGGCTAAAAATCAAAGAGGGAAAACACAACGAGGCGGCAGACCTCGATGTGGCAAACTTAGTAATAATATCAAAAATATGTTGCCCAAAACTGAACTTAATACCCTTCCCAAGCCTGTACAAAAACTGGGCCTGAGGCCGAGTAACACACGTAGTGTTTTTGGAAGGAACCCAGTTGCAAATAGCCACCTTGTGCATAATAGAATAAAGATATGAAAGCCTAGTACTCGGCAACTTCTCAAACCAAGAATGCACCATACCACCAGAAATAAAAGAAACAACTTCATCCATATCATCCACAGTAGAATCACCCCGATGCGGTTCAGTTCCAAAGAACTCATCAATTAAATCAGGGGTGAAAGCAAACACTCTACCACGCACAAATACTTTTCCGTAGTTCACAGAGCTCACATCGACAATAGAAGACAACAAATTCGCATAAAACTCAAGAACTATATCCCGGACAAACGACACGGCAGTAGAAACTGTAGAATACATACCTTTAAACTGGAGGTAGGCAATCAAGTTGTGGCGCTCAAACAGTTCAACTGGAACTCTACGCTCAGCAATCATGTGGCGAGTTTGATAAGTAGCAAACAACTCGGCAGCCTCAGCAGTTAAAAATTTCTCCGAAAATGGCACCATATCTTCAAGCTCGAGTGTCGGAGTATTAGTACTCGTGGATGACTGAGAGTGATTACAGGCAGCCGAAGAAGACTGTGTGGGAGTATGAGATGCAAGGGGAACAGAGGCGGTGTGGGAGGACGAAACAGACGGGGAACGACGCGATGTTGGTAAAGTGGTACCAACAGGACTAGCAACATTGTCCTTCGCAGCAGCCTTCTTTTTCTTCTTATCCTTCTTGCAAGCAGTAAGGACACCTCTCAGTGGTATATCTAGTGAGGAATCATGGGAATGCTAAAATAAACCTGTATCAAACTCAAGTTGATCGTCATGAACTGGAGATGAGGGGGGATCATCGGCAGGAGGTTTGGCGGAGCTGGTCACCTCGCCGGTGATAAAATCCAACACGGTGTAGGGAGGGGAGGAATACTCAGTCGCAGAGGACTTAGGAGAGACCTTGACCTTTGGCTGACCTGATCTCCTATCGGCCTTGCGAACAAGTTATTTTCGGCGAGTAAACTTCTTTGCCGGCAAACTCAGGGCAGACAACGGTGGCGGCACTGACCCCTCGACCGGAGCAGCAGGAACAAAGTCTTCATCATCAGGGTCGGACATCACGGTGACATCCTCCTTGAGGTTCATATGTTCGATAGGCACGTTGCGGCGCGGCCCTGCCTTGCTTTTCGGGACTGCGGGCGGCACAACGCCGGGCGGAATGTTGCGCAAGCGCCTAGACCTCTTTAGAGTAGGGTTCCCCACGCGTCCAAAGGTTCAGCCACAAACACCAAATTGGGGGGATTATCAACGTCAATTCATTCCCGGCTGCCCTGGGAACACTTGCGCCTCTGGCGTGGTGTCAACAGGTGACGGAACTGCAACAGCAGTGAGTGACTCATACACTGGCGAAGGTGGTGGTGATGTTGATAGCGGTGGGTTTGAAGAACTACCACCACCTATTTCCTCGCGAATATCAAGACCACCAACTCGTGGATAGGGTGCTGGAACCTGTTCGATGGAGCGACGAACATCTTCTGGCAGTTCAGGAACAGACGAGGACGGCGGCGATGAGCTTGGCATCCTGCAATTTCTCAAAAGCACACAAGAATATCGAAAGATTTCGAGAGAGATTAGGAGTATAGAGAGTTCAATTTGCAGAAGGCTTTGGAATTGTGATCAAACGGTAAAAAAAGTTTCAGGATTTTATGCCCAAAAAGTGACCGTTGTAACAGGAGAGAGAAAGTAAAAGTAAAAGGAAAAAATCCCTAAAAATCTTCACCGGCTGATTTTGGGGCAAAACACGATTTTTGTTATTTCCTTTTTATAAAAACCTACTCCCCCTCAAATTAGGCTACATGATCATATTACCATCCCATTATCTCTTCCCACGATTTATCCTCTCTCTTATTTTTTTTTTTTAAAATGCACAACTTAATCTACAAAATTGGCCGAAATACAAAGCTGAATTTTTATGAGCCATCAGCACAGTTGTACCTATCTTGTGCAATGCAAATTATCACTCACCAAATTCACCTCATTATTACCTGTCCAGTCGTTCGATTTTAACTCCACTGAAACACTTAGTTAGCTCAATTCAAAACAAAATTAAGAGATTTCAAGTAAGACAAAAACACAAGAAACAAAACGTACAGTAAGATGGCATCTTCACAATATACGAATGTCCTACGGGATGACTAGAATTCATGACCTAAAAGATTATATAAAAACATATTCAGATTTCAGTGACTTGATCCAATGTTGCTTTTTATTACTAACAACATTATGAACCAACATTGCCCTTAGGTGAAGTCAATGGAAACTTACCCCTTAAACCAAGTTAATGACTACGTCAAGATCTATCAAGAAGGTGAATTTTAAAATTGGAGCATTTGAGTCCATATTTTCTTCATCCTTGAAGGGATTTAAATCTCTTAATCTTCAGCAATTGCTGTTAAACACCTCTTGTTTTTTGACCTGGGAGAAAGCCAGTTTCTGCGTGAAAGTCCCACAATCACCTAATTTTGAAGAGGTTGGTCCTTTTTGTCATCACTTTTATTGCAACACATGACCTTATTGCACTTTCAATCAAACTCAATGCATTAGAATTATGTATGAGAAGAAAGGTAAAAATGCATGCAAAAATATACAGATGTTGATAAGGGGTGTCACAACATCACAAACCAACATTGGTTAGACAATGCACATACCGAGATCTCTTCTCAAACGAGAGAAGGTCTCGAAATCTAATGTCTTCATGAAGATGTCAGCTAGATAATTATTAGTTCCAATATGTTCAAGGTTAACAATATTCCTCTCAACTAAGTCTCGAATAAAGTGGTACCTTATGTCAATGTGTTTGATTCGAGAATGTTGGACTGGATTTTTGGAGATGTCAATGGCACTTAATTTGTCGCACAACACCGTCAAGATACTACTGTGCAAACCGTAGTCCTCAATCATTTGGTTCATCCATAGTAATTGTGTGCACGCACTCCCAGCTGCAATGTACTCGGCTTCAGGTGTAGAAAGAGAAATACAATTTTGCTTTTTGCTGTACCAAGAAATTAGGTTATTACCTAGAAAAAAACATCCCCCAGTAGTACTCTTTCTATCTACCACATCTCCAGACCGATCCGAATCAGTGTACCCTATAAGTTCAGTACAAGTATCTTTTGTGTACCACACACCTAGTTCAGTTGTACCAGCAATATATTTAATAAATTTTTTTAACAGCTTTTAAGTGAGACTCTTTTGGATTAGACTGATATCTAGCACATAAGCATACACTATACATAATATCTGGTCTACTTGCTGTCAAATACAACAAACTCCCTATCATACTTCTATACATGGTGTTATCAACACCCTTACCAACATCATCTCTAGACAGCTTCACAGTTTTGCCCAGTAGCGTTTTCTTGACAGTCTCACCCTCTAACCCAAACTTTTTGACTAAGTTCTTTGCATATTTAGTCTGGGGAAGAAAAATACCGTCATCAAGCTGTTTTATTTGTAAACAAAGAAAGTAGGAGAGGTTACCTTCCATGCTCATATCGAATGTATCAGACATCCGAGTAACAAACTCCTTGACCATCTCCTCGTAGTGGATCCAAAAATAATATCATTCACATAAATTTGGACGATTAAGATGTGCTTATTGGATTTAAGAAGGAATAAAGTTTTATCAACTTCCCCTCGTCTAAAGTTTAAATAAAACAAATGTTGAGTTAGCCTTTTATACCAAGCTCTTGGAGCTTGTTTTAAACCATAAAGAGCCTTTTGCAGTTTTAAAACAAAATTTGGTTTTTGAGGATCCACAAATCCTTTAGACTGCTCAACATACACTTCTTCACTCAAGACTCCATTTAAAAAAGCACTCTTAATGTCCATTTGATGCAATGAAATCTTCATATAACAAGCAACAGAAAGCAAAAGCCTTACCAACTCAATGCGAGCAACAGGGGCAAAAGTTTCATCAAAATCAATTCATTCAATATGCGTATACCCTTGTGCAACAAGCCGTGCTTTGTTCCTCACAATGTTGCCAGCCTCATTAGTCTTGTTCTTGAATATCCACTTTGTTCCCGTCACATGGGAATTTTCTGGTCGTGGCACCAAATCCCAAACATCATTTTTGGCGAACTGGTCCAGCTCCTCTTGCATTGCCCGAATCCAGAACTCATCCCTGAGTGCATCCTCCACTCTCTTGGGCTCTATTTTAGAAAGATACAAAGACTCATGAATCTTAGAATAATTAGTAGACAGACATACATACCTGACCATCTCCTTGAAATTAATCTGTCTCCGTCTTGTACTCCTTTCGTCTAAATCACCGATAATTTGGCCCATGGGATGGTTTTTCTGGATTCTGGATAGAATATCCCTCTGATGAAGATCAATGGGATCAGCTGGATCTTCTTCTTCTGAATCAGAATCAGAATCTGCGACTTGGCTCGATGTTGGTACTGATGTTGGTATCCCAGTATCAACATTGTTATCAACATAACTCAAATCTCTGAGTTCAGCACCTGCATCTTTGTTCTCAATACCTGCACTATCAACTGAAGAAGGAGTGACAATTTCTTGAGGATTTTAATCATAAACCAGATCATTATCCTCGACAGGCTTGACTCCACTCGTTAGATCATCAAATTTGACATTTACTGACTCAAACATGCTTCGAGTTCTAAGGTTAAACAACCTATATGCATGACTATTTTGGGAATAACCTATGAAAATGCACTTATCACTTTTTGAGTCAAGTTTAGCTAGATGATTTCTATCGTTAAGAACATAGCAAATACATCCAAAAACATGAAAATAACTCAAGTTCGATTTCTTCCCAATCAATAATTCGTAGAGAGTTGCACATGAACCTGGTCTAAAATAAGCCCTATTTGTGATATGACATACAGTGTTCATTGCTTCAGCCCAAACATTTTGCTATCCCAATAGAAATGAGCATAGTTCTAGTCATCTCGGCTAGGGTTCTATTCTTACGTTCAGCAATACCATTTTGTTGAGGGGTAATTGGAGAAGAAAATTCATGACTAATACCCTCAGAAGTGCAGTACTTTGAAAAAGATACATTTTCGAATTCCTTTCCGTGATCAGTTCTAATCCTACCAATTTTCACATTAAACCTTACACACAGCTTCTTTGCAAGTTTTTTGAAAGCCTCCAAAGGTTCATATTTTTCTTTTAGAAATTCTACCCAAGTAAACCTAGAAAAATCATCAACAATAAAGAATACATACCTCTTACCACCAAGGCTCTCAACCTCAAGTGGTCCCATGAGATCCATGTGAAGCAATTCAAAGCAAGATGATGTAGTGAGACTTTGTTGGACTGGATGTGGCACCCTGACCTGTTTTCCTTTCTGGCATGCCTCGCACACTGGAATGATCTTGGTGTTTAGCTTAGGCAGTCCACTCACAGATTCTTCCTTGACCAACCTGTCCATCATCTTGTAGTTGACATGTCCAAGCTTTTGATGCCACAACTCTGCATCACTCAATTGGGATAGTCTGCAAAAAGCATCACTTTGATTTTGGTAGCAATTATCTGAGGTTCTTTTGCCCTTGAGAATGCACTGTCCATTCTCCTCATAGACTTCACATTTTTCACGGTTGAATTTGACGCTAAAACCTCCGTCGCACAATTGACTTATGCTGATCAAATTTGCAGTAAGTCCTTCTACTAGCAGCACATTTTCCAGTGTTACAACTCCAGGAACATGGAGAGTCCCTTGGCCAATGATTTGGCCGTTTGCGCCTCCTTCATACTTCACTTTTACACCTTTAAATCTGACAATGTTGGAAAGCAATTCTTCTGAGCCTGTCATATGCTTCGAGCATCCACTATCAAAATTACAGGCTCTAGGGACATGAGACTTTAGGGAGGTATGGATCATATTACACTTGATGATGTTTTTCTTGACCCACACTTGTTTGAACCTGATGTTGGTATTGATGTTGGTAGCTCGGTTACCTATGGGATTTATCAGCCACAGTGGTTCTCTTAAAGTGTCTTTTCTCTCCAATGATCTTCCAGCAAAAGGGCCTGATGTGCCCTGGTTCTCCACAATAATGGCACACGTACTGTCTTCTTCTCTTTTTGTGATGTTTGGAAGATTTCTGTTCTTGACTTGGAACATTCATTGGCTGACTCGGCTTGAAACCTATTCCATGCTTTGAGGACTCTGGGAAGCTAATCTCCAATATTTCCAGCTTCGCCTTACCTTTATTCAGATTTGAAATGGTTCCTCGAACAGTGGTCAGTTCGTTCTTCATCTTTTCCAGCTCAGCTTCCTTCTTGTTGAGAGACGTTTCCAATCGGACAATAATAATCAGGCAAAACAATAACCACCAAGACGTTTCTCTACTTCTTTTTCGAGCTCTTTGGCCTTGAGTACATATTTACTCCAACTGAAAAACAATTTCTAGTGGTCAACACTCAGCTGCTCGTATTCCTCATAATAATCAGTGGTCTCGGCATTCAAGCACACGATGTTGTCTGCAAGAAAACCAACATGGACATTGTCGTCTCACACAACATGGGAGAATAAATCTGGAACAGGATCAGTCGACTCAGAATCATTAACATCCTCGGTGAAATCAGTAGCGACCATGCTTTTCTTTCTAAGAGTGTTGGGACACTCATTCTTGTAATGTCCCCAACCTTTTCATTCGTGGCATTGAATCTCGTTGAGTGGTTTTGTTGAACTAGACACATTGGGAATTGAAGTTGTGGACTGATATCGGGGAAGAGCACGTCCAGTAAACTTTGGAGTAGATGTCTGTGGCCTGTTCCTTGAATTTGAGCTTCCAAGATTATTCTTTTTCTTCAAGAAATTGTTGAAGCGTTGAGTCACAAAGGCCAATTCATCTTCTCCGAGAGTAGTCGTCTCCATCTTTTTAATAATCTCATTAAAATCGAACTCGTCGTCATCGTCATCATCGACTGCAATTGAATCGGAAGAAAAGGCAACATTCTTCTCTTTCGATCTAGAGCTAACGTGTTTCATCTCATATTGCTTGAGGTTTCCAACTAAGGTGTTGAAATCGATGTTATCAATATCTTTGGATTCTTCTATGGCAACCACCTTCATGCTATATTTCTTCGAAATAGATCTCAGCAATTTTCCTACAAGATGGGAATTAGTTACGGCCTCACCAAGCTCTCTGCACTCTTCTGTTATTTCTGACAATCTTACGGAGTAGTCCATGATTGACTCTTTCTCATCCATTCTCATAGCCTCGAAGGTGGATATGAGCATTCTTAATCTCGATTTCCTCACGCTTGCAGTTCCTTCACACACCATTTGGAGTGCATCCCATGCATCCTTTGCTGACTCGAAATTCTTGATGATGCGGTAGTAGCTTGCATCTACATATCCACACAAGGTGTTGATGCATTTGGAGTTCCAATTTGCAGTAGTTGCTTCATCAGCAGTCCAGTCTTCCTCCTTTCTGGGGATGGTATCGCCCTCGCCATCCGTGACACGTGGTTTTTCCCATCCAATGAGGAAAGTTTTCCAAACACGCTCATCGATACTTTTCAAATGCCATCTCATTCTCTGTTTCCAGAGAGAATAATTCTCACCATTAAGGATTGGAGGCCTTGGGTTGCCTTGAGCGTCCATAACACCTAAAAATAAGGATCAATACTTAAGAGGTTAAGTAACCCGCTCTAGATGCCAATTGTAAAATTAGAAGGACTATGGTTTTAAGAATAATTCTCAGATTCACGATGTTGTTAGTCAATGTTTAACAACACTGGTTAGCAACATCGACCAGAGTAAAATATAAAATATGTAGCGGAATAATTGATAAGAACACGAGATAACAAATTCAGTTCACAAGTAAATACTTGTAAACTTGGGTGTACAAAACCGAAAACTATATTACTTTCTTGTTCACGTTCAATACACAAATATGAAGTAATATATGAAAACTAAATATCAATAAACTTGATACTAAATACTTGTTGTCGAAATGGAAAGTTCTTCTCCGTTGGTCACGCAACTTCGAAGAGCTTGTTAATCTCGATCAATGGCTCCAAGTAGTTCTTCGTGTTCTTCCTTGCTTTGCTCGTCGTGCGTTCCTTGCGTCGTGCGTCTTCCTTGAATTTCCCCTGCGTAAAAACCGTGAATCCAAGCTTTAGGAATCCTTGTCTTAAATAGACAAATATAAATTCCTAAACTTGGTAAATTCCTAAAACACATCCTAAACACAATCTAGGAAACTAATAAAGTCTTAAACATAAACTAGGAAACACAATATATTCCTAAATCTAATTTTTTAACTTATTTTGTGCCCAAGAAAGGCAAATAACAAAATAGTAATTATTGCCAAGAATTAATTCCTCAACATTGGTGATGATCCAAAGAGAGAAAAATTCCCTTAAATGAGAGATAAAAGCAAATTGATACCTTGACTTCTTTTGTATTCAAGTAGAGGAGATCTTCGATTTTCATATGTTATGTTTCAAACCGTCCCACGCCAATTCCTTGCGTCGACACCAGCTCGATTGTGGATGATTCTTTTTTGAAATCTGAAGATA
>BMAC01001051.1:99513-146481 GCA_014905375.1 Phtheirospermum japonicum | reverse complement strand
CCATTTATTGGTGAGTGAGAAATGGTGTTTGGAAGTTGAATAGGTGCTTTTATGCCTTTTAGTTTATCCCACATTGATAGTTATTCAATGTGGAAAGGAGTTTAAAAGTGTTTAACTTTTAATGATTGGACATCAAGTGGGCCAACGGGTATTGTGGGCTTTGTGTAAACGAAGCTCACGCTGGCTCTTGGACTTGGGTTCGCCAGTCCGCCTTCGGCGAAGCCGATGGCGGATTCGAGCCCGGGCCCGGACCCGTACCTCGGACCTCGGTCCTGGGCTCTGGGTCTTGGGTCTTGGGCAATTGGTCCGAATTGGTTGGTCCGATTGAGATGGTACGGGTGGGGTCCTGGTCATGGTTCAACCCTGGCTAACCTTTTATTCACATGCTTTATGGACCCCTAACTCCTTTACGTACGTTGTCAAACGCCTGAAAACTCCTGACCGTTCAGGTCATGCATCTTAATGATGCATGGAGACGTTTCTTTGACCAGTCTCCTGGCTGACTTCTGCATCTGCACGCTGAACCCGTCCAGGTTCATGCTGGATGATGCTGAGTGTTTAGATGCGTTTAAGAACGTCTTTACTAGTGCTTTAACCTCCCAGATGGCAACTCTATGAAAGGGTGAGAAGCTCCAGTTCACTTTTCACTTTCCATACACGAATAGCACCTGGAACACCTGAAAAGCAACAAACATACTGCACTGCATATTGCTTCTGGTTTTTTCTTTCTTTCTTAACTCAGTCCAGTTTCTTTTAGTTCGCCGGAGCTCTGGTTTCTAACAGTGCTGTTAAACCAGAGACGAAAAGTCGTTTTACCTTTGGGGACGAATTGCCTAAACCGAAGAGCACTACCGGGGCAATATCGTCTTGCGGGAATAGATTTTCTCGACTCGACTTTAATTATTGTTTTCTATTTTTCTGATCTCTTTTCCAGTTTTGTGTTATTTAGTTACTTACCTGTTCGTACTCTACTCAGAGTTGTAATAGTTTTAAATAAGAAATACAGAGGAACCGCTTCGGTAAATAATTCATTGTCAGATGCACTAAGGAGCTTGTATAATTTTTTGGTTGAAAAAAAAACCAGAATTCAAAAACACTACAACTAGTTTTCGAGTGCGAATAGGCCTAATTTAGTTAGAGATGTTAATCGAACACAAAAACAAAGTTAAGGGCTAATTTAGTTTGAGATGTTAATCGAACACAAAAACAAAGTTAATTCAATAGGGTGAAATTTGGGAATGATTTCTTTTCTTTTTCTCTGCCCAAATTCATCCTTTTCCTCACCTTTGCTTTGATGGGGTTGTTTCGGCTAATCTTGGTCACTACAAAAAAACCAGAAAATGTTGGCGGCAATTTTTGTTGGTAAGCCGTTGGCAAATGATTTACCAATGGATTCCCAACGGCTTTTGGTCGCCGGCATTTTTGTAGTCGGTGCGATTACCAATATTCGTTGTCAGCATTTTTACCGACAGCATGCTGACGTCCTTGCCTGTCAGCACTTCTTATACTAAGCTTTTATCGTGTTACCGTTGAGAGTCACTCTTACCTTCCCTTTGTTAATCGCAGCTGAAGGGCAATTAATCCAATTTTTATGTTCCTTTATCTTTTGACAGAACTCTGATAATCAATTTAGAAATGCAATGAGTTTTATCTTTTTTGTAAAGAACGTAACCCGATCAATACTGAAATCACTTAATTTTGCTTTGATTGGCCTTTCCGATAAGAAATCACATTCGTTTTGAAAATCAATTTACTGATTATTTTTCCCTTAAATATAATTTTACAGATGAAAGTAATTGATGATTTAGTGTATTTAGGCCTCATAAAGAAATATGGACTTGATAGATGATTGGATTAACAAATATATCTTATCTTTTGGATGTAGGATTGAGTACTGATTGGATTGTACGTTTTAATAGTAGTTTTTTGGTCTGGAATGTGCAATAAGTGTGACAGTGTTTAAAATGTTTATATTGCCTCTTAACATTTCTAAATGTCCATTGTAATCATAATTAATTAACATTAATTAAGTTATTCTTTCTTGCTCCCAATTTCTTCATTTGATCAAAATTTCAATTCAGTAATTATTTTAATGTTGTAAAAATAGGCTTAAGCGAACCTAGACAAGCAACTCAACATATTGAAATTCGGACATGTTTCTTTGTCACCAAAACACATCGAAAAACTTCACAAAAACCATAACATATCCCATTTTATTACACAAAACTAAAGGAACCATATCTTTCACATACTTGGATCACAAACCTAGTACTTATAAGTGAATTTTACCATCTCGCGACGCTCTTCCTTTTATTGTGGCCGTACAAACGGAAGAGACTAAACCCTGAAATAGCCGATAGGACGACCATGGAGAGGCTGACGAGAAGCCCGCTGGCTATGCCCTCCCCGATTTGGTTGCAAAACTTGCCGTACATATTGCAAATCTGCATCCACTGAAGTTGCGGTTGCCCAAACTTGGCAAACACGGCCGACTGTGCTGCGGCCCCCACTGCGGCTAAACTCAAGTAGGCCATCACCTGATCACAGGAGAATATGGCCCAGGCCAAGGGCTTGCTGAAAACCACACTTCCTCTCATCATACTCATAACACACCTCAAAACTTGGGCAACTGAGTAGGCAGCAACTAACCCATTGGCTACTACCAAGAAACTGCACAATTCCAAGATTTAGCATAATTTAACTATACCAAACTATGTCTAAAGAAAAAGAAAAAAAAAAAAAAAAGGAACTTACACAAGGGCTTTCATGTTAGTAAACTTGGCCGTTTTCCGAATAGTGAAGATTTCCTTAACCTGAGTATCAGTGGCCACGAGAAGGGCGCTGAGAATGGCCAAACCACAAATGACACACCTCAACACAAGCTCTGCAAGCCTCACTCTCCTATCAATCACCTTTAAATTGCTCCCATGGTACACTGGAACATTACCTGGACTCACACCCACACCAAGATAACTCATCTTTATTACCTAGCTACTACAAAAGCTTTGATATATATGATGAACTAATTAAGACAGTGGAGAGAAAAGAAAGAAAGAAAACAAAGCCCAAGAATTGTTACAAGTCCTAGCTATGCACACTCTATTTAACTGCCTACATATTGTTCCATTTATATAGATCCCGACAAAAAACATTTCTTTCTACATTTTTTAGTTTCCTGAATATTTAATATCCTACAATTATTTGTTTGGCAATGTTTTTAAAGTTTAAATTGCTGATAATAATAGTTAATGACAAAAACCAAATAATTATGGTTTTAGCCTTTCTTTCTAAATCCTAAATTATTATCCTTTAAGAATGCAAGACATTATTTGCCTTAAACATCTACAATTAACTTATTTTTGTGTCTAAACTTAATGTTTTAATATTTTCATTAAATGTTAGGAGAAATATATATTTTGTAATTAATCCATGGGTTTTGAGGTGAATTGTTTAAGTTCGAATCCTCGCTACTTTTGCATATTTTGATTGATTCTATCACGAGTAATTTACACGAGTTATTCACTATTTTTGAATATAAAAATCAATAAATAATAGTAGATATATTATAGTCACAGTAGAAATATTATAGTATACATCAATTGTTCTACGTTGTTCTACATCGGTGTTTGCCTTAGAAAATAGTAATAAAGAAATACTAAGAAAGAATAAGCTTTTGTGACGCATTCATGGGGAATTAAATGTGACCTAATCAAACATTGAATGATGAATTGTCAGACATCTGAAGCATCATTTAAGAAGGGAAGGCCTAACATTTAGGACAATATTTCTGGGAAGGGGCGATGGTTTTCTTGTCCCGAGAAAGAGAGATATGTACAAGGGGACTGGGCTTGAGATTGCCCTTTCAATTTCATTTATTTCTCATTCATTTTATATAGTTATAATAAGGAGGTTTTGTGTAGTGTTGGCCCATTCCTTCTCCCGCGTGGAAAGTAGAGAGAGAAATGGAGATTGCTATAAAATGTTATCAAGATTACGATTCTAATGTGAACACATTTTGCTCAATTCAACGGGACTTATATTTAATATATCAATTTCTTTCTTTTTCTTTTTTCTTTTCTTTTACTAGTTGGCACACTTTAATTCCGCAGAAATCCCTATGCATTATGCTCACGCGACAAAATTAATTTAAACGACACTAATCGAGTGTGTGTAAGATTAACAACCATAAGTAAAAAGAAGAAAAGCAGAAGAAAAATGTAAGCAAAAGACTGTTATTTCATTGAATACATCTCATACATCACAGTATGGTTATATATACATGTTATTGGAACAATTTAGATCATCTAACTGTAATCTAATTGCACAATAGAATAAGAACGTTAGCTATTTATCTTTTTTAGCCGTTGTGCTCAATGATCTGCTGCTGCTGGTGTATGATTGTGTTCTCATGTACATGCTGACTGGTTTTTGTCATTTATCATGCCCTATTAATTTTATGTTGCGTAGAATTATCCTGAGAGAGGCTTAGTAAAGATACCTTCACTTTGATTTATGGCTTTGATTTATGGTTGGAACATGTCTGATTGAGATGATTTTGTTCATAACCTTTTCTATGATGAAAGGTAAATCTAACTTCAAGTGCTTGGTCCTTGAATGATGCACAAGATTTGAAGCAAGGGCAATAACACTCATAATATCCACCCAGAATTTGCTTGGCTTTATTAGATGCACTCTTAGTTCCTTGAAAAGGGAATGTAGCCACATTATTTCACAAGTAGCTAAAACTAAGCTTTTGTATTCGCCTTCCGTACTCGACCTGGACATAGTAGGTTGTTTTTTTTTTATCTCCAGGAAATAAGATTATCTCCTATAAAAACACAAAGTCCAGAAGTTGATTTTCTATCATCAACATCAGAAGCCCAGTCTGCATATGAGAAGGTTGTGATCTTAAAATCACTACAATGTGTCAATTTCAATCAATATTCATGCAATGTATCTCAAAATCCTCTTTACAACTTTCCAATGTGAATCAAGGGGGCGGGGGGGTGGAATGCATAAACTGGCTTATTTTATTGACAACATATCAAATATCAGGCCTGGTCATGGTGAGGTACTAAAGGGCTCCAACTATTTTCCTGTATTGATTTCCATTTTGAATAGGTTGACCAAAATATTTAGATAGGGGTGGATGAGAAACCACAGGAGTAGAAAGACTATTTGCCCCCTTCATGCCAGCCCTATGTAAAATGTCAGTTGCATATATTATTTTTGACTAAGCAATAAGCCATCAATAGTTTGAGAAACCTAAATTCTAAGAAAAAAATTGAGGGTGTCAAGGTCCTTGATGGAAAAAGTGGGACCTGAGTTGTTGAACAATGAGATCAATTGCCTTGTTGTGACTGTCTATGATGATAATATTATCAACATACGCCATTACCAAGAGACAAGATGTATTAGAGTGTCTGATATAAAGAGATGTATCACCTTGAAAGACATGAAAGCCCAATTGGATTAAAACATCATCAACTTGCTGGACCAGGCCTTGGATGCCTGCTTAAGACCATACAGGGATTTATGCAGCTTACAGACTAAATGAGGATTGGATATTTTCTCAAACCCAACAGGTTGTTCCATATAAAGTTCATTGTCAATACCTCCATTGAGGAAGTCATTGTTAACATTAATCTGTCTAAAGCTCCATCCGAAAGTCAAGGCAAGAGATAGAATAACTCTGATTGTTCCCGACTTGATGAAAGAATTAAATATTTCAGTATAATCCCAACCTGGATCTTGATTTTAGCCTTTAGCAACAAGTCTTGCTTTGTGCCTAGTGATGTCACCATTGGGGTTCCTCTTGATATTATATACCCATTTGAAAACTATAGTTTTCTTATTAGGGGGAACATGAACCAAACTCTAGGTTTTGTTCTTGATCAATGCCTGATATTCATCCTGCATAGCAGTCTGCCAGGCTGGGATGACCAAGGTAAGTAGAACTCTCTAGGTTTGTGAATTCCATCCTTTAATCTGGTGATCATCTGATGTGTACCTGCAGCTTGATGAAAAATATTAGGAGCAACAGGAGATGCAGAAGAATGAATATTCTCAATTGGTAAATCTATAGTAATAATTCCTCTATGAATAGATGAAGTAGATGATGTGGACGATGTAAAAGAGGTAAGTATGGCAGGAGGGGAGTGACTTGGTGTATGAGGAGGAGAATAGTGTGCTGGCATAGGAGTGAATGATGATATAGTGATTAAAGGAGACATAGGTGCAGGTGAAACTAGAATAAGTAGGTGGAGAAGGTCCATTTATGTGATAGGGAAACTTAGACTCCTCAAATAGCACATGCCTGGTAATTATTACTTTCTTAGAAGGTGGTAGAACCTTGCAACCTTTGTGATAGGGACTTTAGCCTAGAAAGATAGCGGGAAGGCTGATACTTAGGGATAGCAAAGGCAACCAAAGGTTTTCAGAAAGTGATAATCAGGTTTGTGACCAGTTAGAGCTTTTAGAGGTGTTTTATAGTGCAAAATTTTGGTGGGTAATCTATTAGTAAGAAAAACAACACTTGTAAAAGCTTCATCCCAGTATAAGAGAGGGGTTTTGGACTGAGATATGAGTGATAAACCTCTTCTACTATTTGCCTGTGCTTTCTTTCAGCCAAGCCATTTTGTTGTGGGGTATGAGGGCAAGATATTCTGTGTTGGATTTCACACTGAGCAAGAATATGTCTTAAGGCCAGAAATCCACCTCCTCCATCAGTTTGTAAGGTTTTAATCCTACAATTAAATTGGTTCTGAATTAAGGCCTTGAAGTGTATAAAGGCTGACTTGGTATCTGGTTTTTGTTTTAAAAGGTAGAGCCAAGTAAATCTAGTGAAGTGATCAACATAACTAACATAATATCTGAATCTAGAGTGAGGGGTAACATGAGCTAGTCCCCATAGATCATTATGCACTAGATCAAAAGGGTGATTATAAGTGGTAATGCTGTCAGAGAAAGGAAGCTTGTGTGCTCTAGCTTCAAGGCATGCAGAACATAATAAATTGACTTTATTATCAATAAAAGAAATATTACAATGTTTGAGTTCCCTGTTAACAACATCAAGAGAGGGGTGACCCATTCTAGAGTGCTAAATGGCTAAATCTAGACCCTTAGTTATTTTAGCTAAAAGGGCTGAAGGATGATGTAAACTGGATTCATGATGTTGGGGTAGGTGGTAGGAGCTTGATTGTGTTGTTGAAGTTGAAAACTGTAGAGACCATCCTTAAGATTCCCTTGGAGTAATGTTTCCTTTGTTGCTATATCTTTCACAAGACACGCAAAGGGATGAAACTCAAAGAAAACTTGATTATCTGGAGTAAACTTAGCCACACTGATGAGGTTTTTGATTATTGTAGGAGCATGTAAGAGATTGTTTAAAAGAAATGGACATGGATTTGTTTGTGAAGGAGACATTACCACATAAGAACCAATATGAGCAATATCCATACCTGCTCCATTAGCTGTCTGAACCCTGTCATGGACTTAATAGTCTGATGCCATGTTCAAATTCCCAAAGTCATAGGTAAGGTGGTTTGCTCCTGAATCTGGATACCACAAGCTATCTTGACTGCTCTCTGATCTTGTATTTCCAAAACTATCCATGTGAGTAGAGGGAGAGGAATTAGTGCTTGACCGATTGTTGTTGTAGGATGTACAAGAGTAGTTCATGTCAAATGATTTGTACTTTTTTGTACGCATTTTTGTTACCTTTTTGTTTTGCGCTTGCATGTGTTTTGCTTGCATTTATGGGTATTAGGAGTTGTTTTGGCCTATTTTGTTAGTTTTAGGTTTTGTAGTGTTTTCTTTGTTTTTAGTATTTTTTCTTATATTTTCTTAGTTTTTTTATTAGTTTTTATTTTGAAGGTGAACTTTGGTCAAAGTGGGCCCACGATGAGGTCGGAAGATGATTAAAACCCAAGAAACTCATTGCCAATTCACAACATATCTTTGGTGTGAGGATCGACCGGAAATGACGAGAAATGTGGCCATTTTCATTGTCAACTCTTGCATTCACTCGGTGGATGTCTCAGTTGTCGTAATACAAGCATAACTCCAAAATCACTTGTGACATTTGCCTCCACCTTATATCATTGTAAATCTGAGAGAAATTTCTAAAACTCTTGTGTTTAGAACAACCCCAAATCATTAGTTTAAGAATGATAAAAAGCAGCTTTAAGTGGAGACAGTTCGTCGTGGCCTCGCTTGTGGCAGGTTTTGGTGCGGAACCCATAACTCTCGGAGTAAAATTCTAAATGACACAAATCAAACACCAAATGAAAGCCAAGAGAAAGGTATAAGTTTCATATGAAAACATCGTTGGATGATTCCGTATATTTGTCAGTCGATCGACTGAGTTACAGTTGATCGACTGCTCGGCATAAAGTTTGGCTGTTCGAGGATGAAGCAGTCGATAGACTGGCAGTCGTTCGACTGCACTTCCAGTCGATTGACTGAAATGCTGAGGATGTGTGATTTTGGCGGAAAAAAGACCATTTTGCCCCTTATCTACCCATATATGATTCCCACCCATTATCCACAAAAAAACAACTCTCCTTGGTGGTTTTGGACTAGTTCCATCTCCTCCAAGCCTCTACATTTTCTTGCAGTTTAAAACCCTAACTTAATTCTTAGCTTATGTAGTTTAGTTAGCTTAGTAGTTAGTTTAGTTAGGTTGGTTTTAGTTAGCAAGTGTTGGAGAGGGTGACAACTCCTTCATTTGTGAGCTTAGTTGTGTTGAAGACTTTTGAAGGTTGTAGCTAGACTTTGAAACTTTTGTTGGAATGAAATTTGGTATTACTCTTTCTTTCTATTTTTTATTGTTATTGATTAATTGTTATTGTTGTGTGTTGGTTATTAAATCTAAGCTTATGTTGTTGTTCTTCGCATTTCAACTATCTCATTTTCATTTCCTAGCTTGTCATGCTTTTTGTTGCAAAAATCTCCATTGAAGCTTGCATGTTGAAACTTTTTACCCTTTTTGTTCAAACAAACATTGGAGCCTTGAAAGTTATAAGTAGCTTTCCTCTTTGGTAAATTTGACCTTCTTTCAATTTAATGCTTTTGACCATTTTCAATTTCAAAACTTTTGAATTCCCTCCAATTTCCCCTTCAATGTGCAAGCCTTCTTAGTTTAGTAAATTTTAATGGTTTAATCAATGTCATTAATTAATTACTTTCAAGCAAGTTTTAATTTGTATTGATGCGAACAAGCAAGTTTTAATTTGTATTGATGCGATTAGTTTTGTAATTACGGGTTTAGGTTTTAGGTTCATTTAAAACCATTAATTGGATTTTGTTGAGAATTGGGATTGACTACCCCAATACTTGATCGACATTTGGGATTGACAACCCCGAATCGTGGATTAAGTGCTCGACAAAAACCGATTGATCGTGGAGACGAACCGAACACCCTAAACCCAATCATTTTTAATTAAAGTCTCCTTTTAAATTCAAACTTTAGCATAAAACTCAAAACCCACTCAATGACTTAATGCTTTCTTAGTTTAGATTAGTGTAATTTCGAATAACAAGAGAGTAAGTAAAAACACCGACCGCCGATAATATCTATCCTCGAGAGACACGACTCGGGAAAGCTTACCGCTCTACAATCGACTCCGTACTATTGCATAGACGATTTCTTAGAGTGCTAAGAAATCCTCGATCATCAAATCTATAGTAGCATTTGTCTGCAGTGTGGTTATTGTAACCACAGATCTGGCATTTAGAACTGCTATTACCAGAAAATCTACCTCCTCTCCTGTAGGACTATTTACAAATCCTCTTGAATAAGAACCTCCTCCTCAGATAAGTTATTTCTGCCTCTACCACTCTGATTGTTAAATCCCCTCTTGTTTGCCTGAGATTGAGTGGCCAGATTTATAGAAAAATGAGAGTTTTATGTGCCTACAAGCTGATTGTTATTCTCAATCCCTTAAATTCGACTCTCATAAGAAAGCAAGGCAGCATAAGCCTCCATAAGACTGCAATGCTTTAGATCTGGTGGTGAGAGATACAATTACCAGATCATATTTAGATCCAAGCCCAGTGAGTAATTGCAGAACATAATTTGTTTCTTTAATGCCTTCATCAACAATAGCAATCATGTCGTATATGGATTTAACCTTGTTAAAGTAGTCTCTGATGGACAAACTTCCCTTTTTGAGAGTTTGAAGCTGTAATTTTAACTGCATGACCTTAGCAGAGCTCTGAGTGGCAAAGGACTCTTTTAAAGCATCCCAAATTTGTTTGGCACTTCTTAATCCAACGGTTGTCACAAGGAGATTTTCTAAAAATGATGACAAGAGCCAAGAAGCAATGAGCTAGTCTTGTTTGACCTAATTAATGTAGGCTGGATTTAATCTTCGTGTTTAGGCATCTTGTCCAGTAATTAATTTTTCAGGGACAATAATGTCACCTGTAATGTAGCCCTCCAATCCATAACCTCTGAGAGTTGTCAGATTTGTTGCTCACATAGCAGATAATTATTGTCACTTAGCTTGACATTGACAAGCTGAGTCTGCAGTTGGATGATAGGTTTCAATGCATTAATTTTATTGATTATAGGAGCTGCAACCATGAAAATGACTAATAAGAGAATAAAGACAAAAGCTTTTAGAAAAGGTTTATCAATGGCTCTGATACCATAAAAGGAAACTGCAAAGCTATAAGTAAAAAGAAAAAAAGCAGAAGGTTAGGTTTAGAAAAATGTAAGCAAAAGGCTGTTATTTCATTGAATACATCTCATACATCAAAATTTGATTATTTATACATGTCATTGGAACAATCTAGATCATCCAACTGTAATCTAATCGTACAATAGGATAAGGAAGTCAGCTATTTGTCCTTTCTAGCTGTTGTGCTCAATGATCTACTGCTGCTGGTGCATGGCTGTGTTTCCATGCACATGCTGATTGGGTTCTGTCATTTATCAAACAAGACAACGGGGGTGACGTGGGTTAATTGAATAGAACTTTTTCTTTTTAATAAAAATTATATATCCATGTTGCTTTGCACTTAAAACTTTGTTTGTATCGATAGATGAGATTTCAAATTCATATGAGGAGGTTTTAATAAGATCGTTCTATAATGAATTCACATCATTAGCTCCTATATTAAAGTTGTTTTATTGTGGCGGATTTCAAAATCACATAATTTAGAATCACTCGGAATTATTCTCTGAAATCCAAATGTTTCAATTTAAATGCAATATTAGTTAGAAAAGCGATCTCTTCAAATTCAACCAAGGCCAGCTTGATTCACAAATAAAGTTAAGTATTTTATCTTTTCAAGTAGTATTATATACCCCAAAGTAGTTTTTAAGTTTAATTTTAACTTAATAACTTCACTGTATAATATTTTCGCCCTCAACGATATTTTTCAATTCAAGTTTTAGTAACTGAAACATTTTTCCTTCAAAATTTCCCTTTTTACTCTTTTTTTACTCAAAAGTCTAGAGAGAGGAAAAAATGAATAAAAAAAAAGAACATTGTAATATATTCTTATATTTTTTTGTGAAATGAGTAATAATACAATCTTCTTTGATTAAAAAAAGAAGAAGCGGAAGAAAGAAAGGAAGCTAATCACACTTTCATTAATATAACTAATATACAAATGATAACGTTTGAGCGGGAAAGTAAGGACCTGTTTGGTTGAACTTATTGAAAGTGCTTATAACTTATTTTATCAGAATAAACTCTTTTAAGCTGTTTGGTAAAAATCAAGAATAAGCTCCCGATAGCTTATTCTAATAAGTTCATATTCAGAAAAAATTACGTCATAGTTTTTTCTAATAAACTCCTACCTTATTTGGTAAAATTATTTTTTACCCTTTTATATTTTAAAAATATTTTATTTATAAACTAATATATTACTATTTTACAAAAGTATCTTTATTAGTCTTAATTAAAGTTTTTTTTATTATTATAATTATCTTTTTAATTATTTTTCAAGTATTTATCTCCTTTTTTTGAAATAATCTTTTGGGAAGTCTTCATTAATTATTATAATTTTATTTCTTTTATTTTTTATATTTTTCTTTTTTTATGTATAATATTTATATTTTTTTAGTTATGTCTATATTGGTAAATTAACCTCCAATCAGCTACTTTAATCAACTAATTCACCAAGCACTAATTAAAAATCAGCTACTAGCTAGCAGTTATCAGTTATCAGCTATCAACTATTTGAATCAGCTCAACCAATCAGGGGATATAGAAAAAAAAAAGTGAACCGCCGGTTAATATATGATAGTTAAAAGTATTGCCAGAGCTGTTAAGTGAACCAAACAACTCAAAAGCTCAGTTCTGCTCAATATGGCTCGAACTTGGTTTGTTAATTTGAGAAAATGATTTGAGCTCAAGCTTGATAAATGCTCGAAAGACAAACGAACCAAGTTCGGCTCGGCTCAATAGGCACGTTAAGAATAATTATTTTACTTACAAATTAGAAAAATTATGTTTATTAATCAATAATTACTTGGTTGGTTTCGAGTCGATATCGAGTCGGGATTCCTACTTACCAAGTCGAATAGAAGCTCGAACCTGAGCTTGAGCCTAGCTCGATATATGCTCGAGTCGAATTAATCCAATACTCAACTCGACTTGATTAACAGCTCTAAGCATCGTCTTTTCCATTTATACACATGTGAAATTAATTGTTACTCATATGGTTAATTAATTAATTATTTATTATTTTCTTGTTATTAGTATAGTTAAATGAAGTAACGCAACTTTGAAATGATTACAATTATACATGAAAATAAAAAATTAAATACATACTAAATGTAGTAACAAGTTTATCTCTTCTTTAACACCCAAAATAATATCGAACTATGTGGAGTATAAATTAAAAATGTGGCCATGAGCTCTAGCATAAATAAATTGAGAGATCAATGCTTATAATTCACTTTTGAATTAAATAGCATAATAATTAAACCTGAATGTAAAAAAGAAGTTTTGCAAGTTTTTTATTTTTTAAATAATGGAACCACAACCACAATCGCTGAATGAATTCCCAATAATTTAGGGCGTTACTTTGATGTGACATTGACGATGTAAGTAATGCATGGAAGTGGGAGGTTTCCGGCTATATCATCAGAATATGGTCTTCCACTTTTTACTAGGCGATTAGGTAACCTTTCTTATTTCTATTTATATTATCTCTTACCAGTACTTATCATCTTTTCTTTGTTTTCTTCACCCAGCACTAGTCATTTTCGACACCAACACATATTTAATACGGGGCCACGTGCACTCTTTTCTTTTCAATATTATATTATTATTGTTGTTGTTATTACTAGGTTGTAATCCAAGAAGTTGGACGTAAACGGTAGGTACAATACACCCTAAAATCTTAAAATACATGTAAAGTGTAAACTAGTCAAACGTAGATTATTTTATATATAAAAACCTTTATTTATATATTTACTTTTTGAAGACAACATTTTTCGTTTGATTCTTTTTTAAATTGTCATCGAATATATTCAAAACCAAGAATTTAATTGATTTGAGGCAAAAGTCATTGATAAATAATTTCAGCCAGTCATTATATATAATTTTTGCTCATAAATTAAAATGATCTCATAATAGCTTTATTACCAATTTCATCAGAAATATCTTTATCTGTTACGAAACCAACGAGCGTTAAACCAATCATTTTCCATTCAATTGTAAAACCTATTCTTCGTGTGATGTTTTCTTTTCTTCAAATAATGCAAATCATTCAAAAATTCTAAATTTTTTACTAAAATACCTATTAATTCTCACATCATGATTATGCTTCCGCTTTGGTATTTTTTGTTTTCACCTTATTATATTTAATTATCACTTAATTATGCTTATGTTGTGCATTTTTTCGGTTGAGAAATTAATTTATGGGAATTTTCTTATTTTGTTATTTGCCTTTTTGGACAAAATAATACGACGTAAAAATAAGTTCAAACAAAACTACTAACTCCCCCTAAGTTGGAAAACTCCCCCTAAATAAAATACCCAATGTTATTAAAATATCAACTCAACATTACAAACCAACATTGTTCATTTCTACTCATCAAAATAAAATACAAGGAACTTATTGACTTCAGACCCTCTTCGAACGACGAGGGGATATCGAAGTTCATTCACCTCGATCATTTCGCTTCTTCAACTGCTTCCTCTTCATCTTCTTCAAGGACTTATTGCGAGAACGAATCCTCTTCCTATGTTTCTCTCGAGCAAGACTCGCCAGCAACAACATCCTCACCAGCATCATCCTTATCCGCGTCGCCATCATCTCCCCCTTTTTGACCAGAAGGCAAAAGGGCCTCCAAGATCGAACTACGAAGTGCCTGCAACTGGGTCATTTGCGTATCAATCCAAGCAACATGCGCATGAAGAACCTGCACAGACACGTGGACCATGTTGGGACCAATGTTGGGAACGCTGGACCCAACAACATTAGCAACATTGGCTTGGAAAGGCGCCTGCCACGGAAGATCAATAACCCGTGCACACGTAATATGTTGGCCCCTCAAAGAAAACCAGTCAGCCTCTCCAGTAAGCACATCATCTGGATGAAGCGCCAAACCCTGATTCTCAAGCAGACTGAAGATCAACGAGGGAAACCACAATGAGGCCGCTGACTTGGTGGTGGCGAATTTAGTGACAATGTCAAAAACATGCTGCCCAAAGCTAAACTTGATTCCCCTCCCAAGCTTATACAGAAACTGGGCCTAACATGTTGTGTTCTTGGAGGGAACCCAGTTACAAATAGCCACTTTGTGCAAAACAAAATAAAGGGAAGAAAGACGAGTACTCGGCAATTGCTCAAACCATGCATGAACCAACCCTCCAGACAAGAATGAGATAACCTCATCCATGTCGTCTACAGTCGAATCACCCCGATACGGCTCAGTACCAAACAACTCATCAATCAAATCAGGGGTAAAACTAAACACTTTGCCACGCACATAAACTTTACCATAATTCACAGAATTTATATCAACAATAGAAGGCATCAAATTGGCAAAGAACTCCACAACTATATCACGGACAAAAGGCATGGCAGTCGAGACTGTGGAATACATACCTTTATGCTGAAAATAAGCAACCAAGTTTTGCTTCTCAAACAATTCAACCAGGACTCGGCGCTCAGTGATCATATGCCAGGTCTGGTACTAGGGGTGTAAGTGAGCCGAGCCGGCTCGTGAGTTATTCGGGATCGACTCGAGAAAAGTTCGAAATCGACTCGAGTTTAATCGAGCCGAGCTCGAGCTCGAGCTACTCGATTATGTATCGAGCCCGAACTCGAGCTCAATAATACTTAACGAATAGGCTCGCGAGCCTAATCGAGCTTTACTAGATTTATCATTTTATCCTTATTATACTCACTTATTTACATATATACCTTAGATATATGATAAAAATTAATATTAAGTATTTTATTTTATGATTTTTAGGTTTTTTTTATTAATATTATGTAAATCGAGCCGAGCTCGAGCTTGAGAAAATTGAGCTCGTTCGAGCTCGATCCGAGCTCGAGTTTCGAGTTTTGCAGTCGAGCTCGAGCTCGAGCCTGACAGTGTTCGGCTCAACTCGGCTCGATTACACCCCTATCTGGTACTCAGCAAACAACGCCTCAGCTTCGGCAGTCAAGAACCTGCCGGAAAACGGCACCAAGTCCTCAAGTTCAACATTCCGAGAGGGACTGCCAGTGGAGGAGTGAGAATGAGTAGAGGTGTCATATGGAGGCGATACGGGAGTAGGAGAAGCAAAATCAGCAGAGTCAGAGGCAGAGGATGAAGCAGGCTGGGCTTGCGGTGATGTTGGTATCGAGGAATCAACATGGGGACGACATTGGCTTTCTTCGCTGCCCTGTTTTTCTTTTTGTCTTTCTTGAGAGCAGACATGATGTCACAAAGAGGCACATCAAAAGATGAGCCAGGGGAGTACTCAAAAAGATCAGGATCAAACTCGGGTTGATCGCTACGAACTGGAGACGGAGGAGGAACAACAGTAGTCGGTCTGGATGAACTAGTGACCTCTCCTGAGATAAAATCTAAAATAGTATAAGGGGGGATGAATAATCAGTTTCAGTGGAACCTGGAGAAACCTTGATGGCCTTCGGGGTAGATTTCTTGTCGGCCAACTTCACAGTCTGCTTCCGGCGAGGTGTCTTCTTCGCCGTCAGACTTGGAGCTAGAACAAAAGGAGGCACCAATCCTTCCACCGGAGCAGTAGGGACATAGTCATCGTCGCCAGGATCCGACATCACGGTGACATCCTCCGCAAGGTTCATGTGCTCAATTGGCACATTGCGGGGCGGCCTTGCTTGGCTCTTCGATACTGCAGGCAGCACCACGCCGGGAGGTATATTACGCAATCGTCGGGACCTTTTCAAGGTAGGGTTCCCAACCGGTCCAAAAGTCTCAGCAACAAAAGACAAATTTGGGGGATTATCAACATCTATCTCGTTACCGGGCTACCCTGGAAATACCTGTGCTTCAGGGGCGGCGTCAAGCGGCATAGGAGCCGGCACAATATCGTGAGAATCACGCGGCGACGAGAGAGGCGGTGATGTTGGGATGGAAGAAGAACAACCACCGACTTTGGCGCGAATGTCCAGGCCACCAATTTTTGGATAGGGCGCAGGAGCCTGTTTGCCGGGGCGGCGCACACCGGCAGGTAATTCAGGAACAGTTGACGGAGAAGGCTGGTTCGACATTCTGAAAATTGCACAAAAACACAAGAGCGGAAAAATCGAAATAGATGGAGAATCTTGTGAGAGCTCAAGAGTTGAATCTCAGAGGGTTAATGGGAAGTGAGCAAACGGTAAAAAGAATCAGGTATTTAAGCTTTCAAAAAAAAAAATGACTGTTGCCAAGGAGAGAGAAGAATAAAAAATAAAAGGAAAAAGCCCTAATTTTACCTTCTAGTGGATTTGTGGCCAAAAACCTGATTTTCCTTCCTTTCTAAAATAACACCACTCCCCCTTAATGTAGGATACGTGATCACCCCCATTTCAACCATTATCTCATTAATTTGAACAAAAATAAAATTGCACAACTCGACTACAAATTTAACCGAAGTATAGAGCTGGATTAATTGAACCATCAGCGCAGTAGAATTAATCTTGTGCAATATGAATTATCACTCCCCAAATGAAGCTCGTTATTACCTGTCCAGCCGTCAGAGTACAACTCCACTGAAACATTTAGTTAACTAGATTCAAAACGCAATTAAGAGAATTCAAGATAGACAAAAAAACACAAGCAACAGTACGCACAACAAGAAGGCATCTTCCAAAGTATGAATGTCCTATTGGATGCCTAAAATTCATGACCTAAAAAGGTTAAAATAATTCATATTACGGTTTTAGTGACTCGATCAGTGTTGCTTTTTATTACTGATAACATTATAACCAACATTGCCTCAGGCGAAGTTAATGGAAACTTACCCCTTAACCCAAGTTAATGACTATGTCAAAATCGCTCAAGAAGGTGAAATTTAAAGATTGGATCAATTTGTATCCAGATTTACTTCATCTTTTTAAAGATTTGAAGAGAAATAGCTTATCTTCAGCAATTGCTGTTAACACTTCTTATTTTTGGACCTGGGAGAAAACCAGTTTCTGCGGGCAAGCTCCACAATCACCTAATTGAAGAGGTTAGTCTTTTTGTCATCACTTTTATTGCAACACAAGACCTTATCGCACTTTCAACCAGACTCAATGCATTTGGATTATGTATGAAAATAAAAATAAAAATGCATACAAAATTATACAGATGTTGTGACTGATGTTGATATGGAGTGTCACAGCATCACAAACCAACATTGGCTCAGACAATGCACATACCGAGATCTTTTCTCAAACGAGAGAAGGTCTCGAAATCTAATGCCTTTGTGAAGATGTCAGCAAGCTGATTGTCTGTCTCTATATGATCAAGGCTAACTATCTTCCTCTCAACCAAGTCTCGAATAAAGTGGTAACCTTATGTCAATGTGTTTGATTCGAGAGTGCTGGACTGGATTTTTCGAGATATCAATGGTGCGGGAATTGTCACAAAGCACAGTCAAAATACTACTGTGCAGACCATAGTTTTCTATCATCTGGTTCATCTACAATAATTGTGTACACGCACTTCCAGATGCAATATACTCGGCTTCAGCTGTAGAAAGAGAAATACAATTCTGTTTTTTTGCTATACCATGAGATTAGATTATTTCACAAGAAAAAATAGCCCCTTGTAGTACTCTTCCTAGATCTCAGTCCTCAGCGTCAATATCCAATGTATCCATCTTCCCGAACCACTCAGTGAGGTACAATGCCATGGATGTAAGGGGTGGGGATACTACAAGAATGAGTGTGCTAACACTCTCAGGAAAAAGAGCATGGTTGCCACAGACTTCACTGACGATGTCAACGATTTTGATTCACATGAACCTGTTCCATCCCTGTTTACTAATGTTATGTGGGACGATGACGTCCATGTTGGTAACCTCGAGACCAACATCATGTGCCTGAATGCAGAGATTGTTGATTATCTTGAAGAGTACGAGCAGTTGAGTATTGAGCATAATCAACTGTTTGTCAGATGGGGAAAACATGTACTCAAGGCCAAGGATCTCATGAAAGGGGGAGATTGTTAGGAATTTATTCTTGGCAATAATTCCTATTTTGTTATTTGCCTTTCTTGGACACAAAATAAATTAGGAACTCTAGATTATGTTTCCTAGTTTATGAATAGGACTTTATTTAGTTTCCTAGATTGTGTTTAGGATTTATTTTACTTGTTTACCAAGTTTAGGATTCTAGGATTGTCTATTTAAGACAATAGAATACTAGACTTGGACACACTTCACGCACGGAATTAAGAGACGCACGAATTTTGTGAAGACGCAAGCTAGCGACGCACAACAAGGAAAGGACACGAGCGATTACTTGGAGCCACTGTTCGAGACTAAGGTCTTCGAAGTTGCGTGAACAACGGAGGAGATCTTTCATCTAGGCGACAAGTATTTAGTATCATATTTTTGATACTTTAGTTTTCATATATTACTTCATATTTTTGTATTGATCGTGAACAAGAAATTAATATAGTTTTCGGGTTTGTACACCCAAGTTCACAAGTACTTTTACTTGTGAACTGAATTTAATTTGCTGTGTTCTTAAGTTTTATTTCTGGTGCATATTTTTAATTTAACTCTGGTTGATGTTGGTGTTCAGTGTTGGTTAACATTGAAAGAAACATCATAAACTGATACTTATTTTCAAAACCATAGACCTTTAAATTTCACATTTTCCTTTTAACATAGTGTGTTAATTGCAAGACTTTTCTTTTTACATTTTAAGTATGCAATTAAACCTCAGACAGTGTAAACACGATTAATTTAATATATCTTTTATCAAAACAAATAACAAAAGATTAGTCGTGGTTTCTAAACCATGATCTTGAACCTCCATTTTGTAATGCGTGCTATTGTATTTTGAGATTGATATTGGATGATATGATAAAAACTTATTTATACATTAAATATCCTCAAAATATAAAATTTGTCATTTAAGATGAAGGGGGCAAATTTGTAATACTCGAAAGGGGAAAAAATGTTTTGAGAGGGGAAAGTTGCTCCCTTAAGAAAAGGGTAATTTCGCCTCAGTTGCAAACTCATATCTTCAATTCTTTTCAATTAGTCACTCAAGAGAAACATTTATACATAGTTAGTCACACGACTGAAAACTAGATTATTGAGGTATAGCCTATAACATGCATGCTAGAGAGATAGCCATGACATAAAAATCATAAGAGGAAGCAATCTCCACTTAAATTTGAATAGAATTCTAAGGTCTAACAAAGTTAGTATCATTTGTGGAATAAACCTTTTATCATTGGTGAGAAATGAGAATCGCATATTCCAATATATGCTAAGCTTCAGAATAATTAAACTCGTCCGGCTTTATACATTTTCTTATCGAATGATCTATCTATATATATATATATATATATATATATATATATATATATCGAATGATCTATATATGATCCTTAAGAGCATAACATTAGTCTTATACCTTCAAACACAACTCATGATCAAGGTCCCTAACATTCTATACCGTTATTATTATTTTTTTTCCCCACAACATTTGTAAGTTGTAACTGGGATCATCGGAGAATTTGAGTAGAATATCCTTAATAATATCAATAAGAATATCAATAGTGACGCTAACATCATTCGGTCCTCTAATCATTTAATCTCCAACGCGTGTAACCAGAGGCGGATACAGAAAATCTCTTTTGGTGGGGCACTGAATCACCGATGTAAACAACGTAATAATATATAATATAGAGAAAAATAAGAAATTTGTTAAAATTATAATACAGAAATCACATTACACAATAAGTACACAATCTAAAATAATAAATAAATAAAAAATTATAAAAATTGTTCTCGTTGAGTTTTATATTTTGCAATAGACTTACAAAAGTATTAACATCTAAAAATGAAAACCAAATAATTGTTCAAAAAATAACAAATCAACACTTGAAAATTCACATGGATAGAACTCAACAAAGCAAATTAATTTTGTTATGTAAATGAAATTAAAAAAAAATCGTTGGTAGGAATAAAAGCAAGACGCACAAATTAGTAATCTTTACTTATCTCACAAAATCGATTTTCAAGTTCTTGCAATTGTAAATCAGTATCTCTTAAAAGACTTGAACTCGAAAATGATGAAAAAATTCAATTGTAGCGTGCCACCACAAAATTTTAATTTTCTTGGGACAATTAACCACAATATTTGACGATAAAATAAAATAATCTCCCACAAATCAAGTTAAGTCACAACCATTTGAATAATTTAAAACCCAAAGTTATTTCATTTTACACCGACTAACAAATTCCCAACAAAACTCTTAGAAAAATTGGGATACAATTACTTAATACAAGAGAGAGTTCAAATCTTTTACTCCAGTCAAATGTATCATTAAAAACTATTTTATACATAACTTTAAATTCTCTAACTCTAAGAAATTTAGATAAGGTTTTCAAAATTTAAAGGGTTACTTTCCTTCGTTATTTTTTTTTTTTAATTTTCAGCAGTCCCGTTTGTCTTCTTTACTAGTCATAATTTTTTTCTTTTTCTAATTAATTGAATTTGGGCCAATACCACAACTTGACTTGGATAATTGAGAATTATCTTTATCTTCTTTGGGCTAAGTACCCATTCAATTTGGATAAGGCCACATTCCACAAAGTGTGTGTTTGGTGGGGCACTTTATTAGCATTGTTGTATTTTTTATTCTTTTAAATTTCTAATACATATTTAATTATAAAAATTAAAAAATTTGGTGGGGCCGGTGCCACCTAGGCCCCACTATAGATCCGCCTCTGTGTGTAACCAATCCTGAAGATTGCACCAAATTTGCATATTCAACCGAGACTCTGAACTAGCATGTTCATATACATTGGTTTGGATTATTGTTATATAATGTTGGAATTTGTAAAGACGAACACCATGCTCGTGCAGCGGACACCATTAAGAATTCTTAGATCCAACAAATCCATACTGTGAACAAATTATTTATATAATAATAAAACGAGATAAAGCATGAAAACCTTACAGTAAATCCATATTCGAGTTCAATACAAAGGTATCCACGCAATTAATTCTCCGACTACAAGATCCAACTTCAGTGTACCCAAGAACTCCCCAATCTCAAAATCAGGATTCGTTATGATGTTTTCTAAAAACTCTTTGTAGTCAACTTATGACTTTATGTTATATTTATAATAGGTACATAAGAGAACCCTAATCCTAAAAATGATTGGACTGTCCAAGACATGGGCCCAAAACAGTTTTGGCCCAAGTACCATTATTAATATAACATAGATAATTAAATCCAAATCCAATTTAATTTAATTAAGTAATTTCTATCAAATTCAAATTAACATCATAATTATTACAATTAAATATTACAATTCCAAACTGAATATTTCTTAGTTTCTTGATACACTCTTAAGTCGGAAAAATAATCGCATATAGTGTAACCTTATAGGACTTTATATATGACATCAATCTAATGATGATCCAAATAAACTCCTAGACGGCTTAGTTGGATGAACTCAATATACAAAGAACATTCACTTGAACTCATATAATTATAACCTTTATACAAAATTTTGGTGAAACTCCTTCCATTCTGAACCACTCGATTAAGCTTAACATTTATCCAAGTGTCTATCTCAATGGCTTAATCAATTTATCTTATCTTTATTAGTTAACAACTAGACCATACTCAACCACTATATTGAATATGTCACTTGCATTGGCCAATGACTTTAGTCGACCTAATATAGAGATTATGAGTGATCTCTCTCGAAATTCCAATCGAGGAATGAATTCTTTCTGGACTCAACCACCACCTTCATTTACATCATGATGTACCCAACACAAGTCATATCTACTCCGGAAAGGAGTGCAAGCATTTACATCATGATGTACCCAACACAAGCCATATCTACTCCAGAAGGAATGCAAGCATTGGTCATGATCAAAGTACATCACTCAGTAAATAAGGTGCGTATTGACCTCAAGTCAAAGGATTACCACACGCCACTATAAGTTTATAGACATACAATAAATAAATTATTAGTAGGTTTTACCAATACTCTCTAAAGTATCCATGTGTCCATCACAAATAACTATTATTCGCAGTCGTGAGACTAACTGCATTCTCTAAGAATGTGATGCAGACCACATGCCGACATATATTATATTATCAATATCCCAATCTTGATAATCATTAGTCGGGGCTATTTTAAGAGTAATGTTCTATCACTGACATCTCGTCATATCAATGACAACATTAACTCAAGGGAACATTTATACGAATAATTGCAAACAATCAAAACAATAATTCAATAAATATAATGCTGCATATATAACAATATACAAATAATTATGATCAATTACAATGTCTTTTATCTAGAATTGTCTATAGGACATTTATACTTTCATATAACTCATGAGGAAAAGTGAAATAAAGTGCAAATATCATAGTTTCCATCTAAGTTAATAAATAAAATTCATAATTCAGTTAATATGCAACAAAGAAGATTTAATGGATAAACTACTGATTTGCACATTTTTGTACGTATTTTTATGATATTTTTGCGGCTTATTTGTGCGTGATTTGATTGTATTTATGTGGTTTTGGAGTACACTTGACATATTTTGCATCTTTTTAGGTTTTGTAGTGTTTTCTTTGTGTTTAGTAGTTTTTCTTATATTCTTATTAGTTTTTTTATTAGATTTTGTTTTGAAGGTCAAATTTGGTCAAAGTGGGCCCGAGACGAGGCTGGAAGATGGTTCAAACCCGAGGAATTCACTTACAAGCCTCGACATATCGTTGGTGCGAGGATCGACCGGAAATGACGAGAAATGTGGCCATATTTGTTGTCACCTCACGCACTCGCTAGGTGGATATATCAGTTGTCGTAATAAAAACATAACTCCAAAACCACTTGTGCCATTTGCCTCCACCTTATATCATCGGAAATATGAGAGAAATGCCTAAAACTATTGTGTTTACAACAATCCCAAGTTCTGAGTTTAAGAATGGTAAAAAACAGCTTTAAGTGGAGACAGTTCGCCGTGGCCTCGCTTGTGGCAGGTTTTGGTGCGGAGCCCATAACTCTCAGAAGAAAATTTTAAATGATACAAATCAAACGCCAAATCTAAGAGGAAGGGCTAAATTCCATATAAAGACATCATTGGCTTATTCCGTATTTTTGTCAGTCGATCGACTGCTCGGCAGAAAGTTTGGCCGATCGAGGATGAAGCAGTCGATAGATTGCCTTTCAGTCGATCGACTGCGCCGCAGAAAATTTTGGAATTTTTGGCCTTTTTCCCCTGCAGCCTCTATATAAACCCCCCAACTCTCCCTAAACAACCTGATCCTTCCTTGGTGGTTTTAGACTAGTTCCGTCTCCTCCAAGCCTCTACATTTCCTTGCTATTAAAACCCTAGCTTAAATCCTTAGTTAATGTAGTTTAGCTAGCGTAGTAGTTAGTTTAGTGAGGTTTAGTAGTTTTTAGCAAGTGTTGGAGAGGGTGACAACTCCTTCATTTGTGGCTTTAGTTGTGTTGAAGATTTGGATTTTCTTTTGAAGGTTGTAATCTACATTTGAAGTTCTTATTTGGTGTTTAATGCAATTGGTAGTTTTCTTTCCCTTCATTCTTATGCTTTGTTCTTGAATAATTGCTCTTTTTGTTGTGTGGTTATTAAGCTTTGGTTTGTGTTGTTTTCTTTTTATTGTTCTTCAATTTCTCATTTCTAGATTTTAGTTTGTTCTTGTTCTTGCAAAACTCCATGAATGCTTTCATTTTCAAGTTTTTTACCTCTTTTAGTTAAACAAACACTTTGTTGTCAAAAGCCAAATGGGACTTTCCTATTTGGTAATTTTTCTTATTCTATTTGAAAGCCTTTGACTTTTCTCAAATTTAAATGCTTAATCTTCCCTCCATGTCTTCTCTTTTAATTGCAAGCTTTTCTTGATCAACTAGTATTAATTTATTTAAGGCTTTTAATTAGTGTTTAATTAATGTCATTAGAATTAATCCTTTCAAGCAAGCTTTTAATTCTCTTTAATCTTTGCATTAGTTAGTTTTTAAGTTTTCATGTCAATTCAAGCTTTAGCATAAAACCCACACCAAATCAATGACTTAATGCTTTCTTAAATTAGATTAGATTAATAAGATTAACAAGAGATTGAGTAATAACACCGACCGCCGATAATATTTATCCTCGAGAGACACGACTCGGGAAAACTTACCGCTCTACAATCAAATCTATACTATTGCGGAGATAATTTCTTAGAGTGCTAAGAAATTTTCGATCAAATTTTGGCTCCGTTGCCGGGGATAGATTAAGGCTAATAGTGTTCTTAATTACTTCTCTTATTATCTTAGTTGGTAGTTAGTTTAGATTTTAGTTTTACTTTCGATGCCCATAATCCTTTATTGAGTGTTGTGTATGCATGGTAGGCGAACGATGACCAAATCATTCAAGAATCCGATGCCGCACGTACAAGATAATCAAGGGATGCCTTCGCATCAAGTATCAACCAGGCTCGTATCATCACCTCATGGCCCGCTTGATTAATCCGACCGAGGATGGCAAACTACCGAGCTAGTTTCCCATATGATGACCCTTATATCCAAACTCCCGAATATCCGAATCCGTACACCACTCCACCAAGCTATCGGGTCCCTTGATTTATGATGACCCGTATGCTTCGTGCGGTTAAGAATGGGCTCATCCTTTCGATTATTTTGGCCCAATCCCTTCTTATTCCCCACCGGTTTCATATTCCCATAATCCGAGCGCGGATCCTTATTCACCGCCTCGTGATTCTTATGATCCCGATTTTGGCGATTCTTATGCTCCACTCTCCCACCTTCTTCCTACCCGAGCTTTGACACATATGCTCCACCAATTCATGATTCATATTCTTGGAGCTACGACTTTTACGATCTACCCACCTCAAGTTCGTATACTTCGAGCGATGATCCTTACGCCACACTTTCTCAAGAATCGTCTATGCCCTAACTCCCGAACTTTGAGACTCTCTCATTCGAGCTCGTGAAGGCGACTCGACAAATGGATGAATGCCTTGCTCGCATGGAGGCTCAAATAGAGCAAATTACCAACGATGTGGACGAGCTAAAACAACCTTGTGTTAACGAGATGCCCATCTTTGATGTGGTGGACCCCACTTTGGTTTATGGCAATTCAAGTTTTGACGGTCTTTTGAATGATGTGTGTAAGGAGGTGGAATTAGAGGGTGAGGAGAAAGGGTCGGAAGTTGGCGTTACCCCTCTCGTGCTTCTTGAAGATGTCGTAGAGGAATGTGTGGGGGAGTCACCTTTGGAGTTCCCAACAGCTTGGAATGTCGAGTTCACTTGCTCTTCGCGAGGATGATGAAATTGTGCTGATTTTGGAGGATGTGGGGATAGTCGAGCCTCTTCTACCACCACCCGATGCCCTATGTCTACTTGAACAAGAGGTGGTGGAAGAGGTAGTGGTGGATGCATTAGATCCTACTCTCTCGTGCTCGACTATGACTAATACTAAAGTTGAGAGAAAGAGGAGATGGCAGTCGGGGAGACGAAGGAGTACGTCGACCCATTTTGCGATGATCAAGTTTTGGTGGTCGACTACTCACTCTTCCGACCTCCGAAGCAAGCCCGTACTTTTGTTGTTTTGATCTTCCGGCTTGCCCGACTTGATCGCCTTGGTGATTGTTGTCACGCGGTGTGTCTACTAGAGAACACCAAGGCGTGGTATGATTACCACCTCTTCTTGGATCCCGAATAGCGTCACTTGTATAAATCGTCGAGCTATAGATATTAATGTAGCGCTTGTTGGGAGGCAACCCAATTTCAAAAATAAAAAAGAAAAAAGGGGGTAAATATAATTTTTAGTACCCAAACTATATTGAAATTTTAGAATCAGTACCCCACATTTGAAAAAAATCCAAACAAAATAGAAATTTCGAAAACCCCAAAAAGATTTTCGCCTTTTGTATATAACTTGTTTTTGCAACCCCCCCATTTGTTCATTTCTTGTAGATAGCTTGCCTCGGCTCCCGGAGAGGACTATTCACGACCGCGTCATCACAAGCTCGAGAATAGGGGCATTTTCTTTTCCCTTACACTTTTTACCATTTTCTAGCTTAATTTGCAATGAGGACATTGCTAGGTTTTAAGTGTGGGGTGGTGGTTAGAGTTCGCCTTAGGTTGTTAAGTTGTTTGTATGCTTGCTTTTGATAATTCGAGTAGTGTGTGTGTTATTTTTGCTTGGAACCTTGGGAGGTGACGCGGTTTTGATGATTTAGTTAGGAAGTTTAGATTGTCGATCGGATGTAGTGGACTTAGGTAGCTTAACTTGTTGGAAACTTTGTTCGGCTTTAGCTTCGTGCTATCCTTGAGTTCAATTTAGAACTATTGCCTCAACTAGCCTCGTAATCGAACTCTCTATAGGATTTTTTTTTTATATTTTGGAGTCGTCAATTGCTACATGTGCTCGATCGAAAAATATTGTAAGTTGCTAGTAGTAACGAGTGATCGGAGTAGTTGTACCCTCTTTGTAAAAAAAAAGAATGTAATAAAAAGAAAAAAAAAGAAAAAATATATTATGATGATGAATAAAAAAGGATACGTTATAAATCCTTGAAGTTACTAAGCAATAAACGTGCAACACTTGCACATTTCTCTTTTTCATTTTTAGTTTTTGTTTGTCAAAGAGAGTTGTAGATGATTGGGGCTAGTAGGAAGCCGATAAACGGTTCGAGCGTGGATAGACCTTAGCCGGGGTAAGGACAAGGGGACCGACTTGGAGGGTTACCTAGTACTTTTAGGTTTTGGGAGTCGATCTAAACTTTCCTTGTCAACGCTTTTTTGTCGTCACTTTTGATCAAGCTAACGAGCATTGTAGCATGACACGTCTTGAATTAGGTTTTTGTGCATTAGTTTAGGATCATCCGGGGGGTAGTTTCATAATTCTAGATTTAGTTTGCTTGAGGACAAGCAATCATTCTAAGTGTGGGGTGGTTGATTTGCACATTTTTGTACGTATTTTTATGATATTTTTGCGGCTTATTTGTGCGAGATTTGCTTGTATTTATGTGGTTTTGGAGTCCACTTGACATATTTCGCATCTTTTTAGGTTTTGTAGTGTTTTCTTTGTTTTTAGTAGTTTTTCTTATATTTTTCTTAGTTTTTGTTTTGAAGGTCAACTTTGGTCAAAGTGGGCCCGAGACGAGACTGGAAGATGATTCAAACCCGAGGAATTCACTGACAAGCCTCGACATATCGTTGGTGCGAGGATCGACCGGAAATGACGAGAAATGTTGCCATATTTATTGTCACCTCACGCATTCGCTCGGTGGATATATCAGTTGTCGTAATACAAGCATAACTCCAAAACTACTTGTGCCATTTGCCTCCACCTTATATCATTGGAAAGCTGAGATAAATGTCTAAAACTCTTGTGTTTACAACAATCCCAAATTCTGAGTCTAAGAATTGTAAAAAGAAGTTTAAATTGGAGACAGTTCGTCGTAGCCTCGCTTGTGGCAGGTTTTGGTGCGGAGCCCATAACCCTTGGAAGAAAATTCCAAATGACACAAATCAAACGCCAAATGAAAGCCAAGAGAAAGGGATAAATTTCATATGAAGACATCGTTGGAAGACATCATTGGCTGATTTCGTATATTTGTCAGTCGATCGACTACTTGGCAGAAAGTTTGGCCGTTCGAGAATGGAGCAGTTGATAGACTGCCTTTCAGTCGATCGACTACGCCGCAGAAAATTTTGGGATTTTTGGCCCATTTTGACGTTTTTGCCCCTGCAGCCTCTATATAAACCCCCCAACTCTCCCCCAACAACCTGATCCTTCCTTGGTGGTTTTGGACTAGTTCCATCTCCTCCAAGACTCTACATTTCCTTTCCATTAAAACCCTAGCTTAAATCCTTAGTTAGTGTAGTTTAGCTAGCGTAGTAGTTAGTTTAGTTAGATTTAATAGTTTTTAGCAAGTGTTGGAGAGGGTGACAACTCCGTCATTTGCGGCTTTAGTTGTGTTGAAGATTTGGATTTGCTTTTGAAGGTTATAATCTACATTTGAAGTTCTTATTTGGTGTTTAATGCAATTGGTAGTTTTCTTTCCCTTCATTGTTATGCTATGTTCTTGAATGATTGCTCTTGTTGTTGTGTGGTTATTAATCTTTGGTTTGGGTTGTTTTCTTTTCATTGTTCTTCACTCATTTCTAGATTTTAGTTTGTTCTTGTTCTTGCAAAACTCCATGAATGCTTTCATTTTCAAGCTTTTTACCTCCTTTAGTTAAACAAACACTTTGTTGTCAAAAGCCAAATGGGACTTTCCTATTTGGTAATATGTCTTGTTCTATTTGAAAGCCTTTGACTTTTCTCAAATTTAAATGCTTGATTTTCCCTCCATGTCTTCTCTTTTAATTGCAAGCTTTTCTTGATCAACTAGTATTAATTTATTTAAGGCTTTTAATTAGTGTTTAATTAATGTCATTAGAATTAATCCTTTCAAGCAAGCTTTTAATTCTCTTTAATCTTTGCATTAGTTAGTTTTTAAGTTTTCATGTCAATTCAAGCTTTAACATAAAACTCAAACCCAAACCAATGACTTAATGCTTTCTTAAATTAGATTAGCTTAATAAGATTAACAAGAGATTGAGTAAAAACACCGACCGCCGATAATATCTATCCTCGAGAGACACGACTCGGGAAAACTTACCGCTCTACAATCGACTCCGTACTATTGCGGAGGGACCAATTCTTAGAGTGCTAAGAGATCTTCGATCAAACTACCAAAAACAAAAAAACAAACAAACACATGACTCAAAAGAGATTAGTGTGATTTAGTCGACTAATGAACCACAATACCCAAACTCCAATATAAAATTCAGGGATGAAAATCTGTTCCCAGGAATACACAGTACAATAAAATTGTCATATCTCAACGGAAAATATTCGTAGGAATTTTGAATAATTTTTTGTTGGAATTTCCAACAAAATATATGTCGCTGGAAAAACTCTCTTCGGAATCACCCAACCCAACGGTATTTTCTATGAAAATTCTAATGGTTAGTTTTCATTGAAATTGTCAATCGTTGGAATAGCCTCCAATGCAAATTCCAACAGCGTTCCCACAGTATACATTCTGTTGGAACTTATTCCAAAAGTATTCCAATGAAGTTTTCTACAGAAATTCCAACAACTATTTCAGTGGATATCTTACCATTGTAATATGTTCTAACAATTTATGGGTAGGAATTTCTAACATTCCAAGGGCTAGATTCTGTTGGAATTCGAAAAAAAAACTTTCTTTTGTGATAAGTTCTCTCTTTTTTTCTTTTATAAGTGTTTTTTTAATAGATATATCGTGAACCCAGGTAACATAGTGTATCATGGATCATGACGAGTGATGAATATGATATTATTTATATTCATATTCACCACTCATCTCTTGTATATTTATCAAACGTGATGAATAATGCAAAAGATGAGCGAATAAAATATAAAATATGAATGATAAATATGAAAAAAAAATCATAATCATGCACCTGAATTAGTGATATTTTTTTTTTTTTAACAATCAATATGAGGGAGAAGGTCCCAATATCACCCCTCCTTTGTTCCCCCATAGCAAATTGGGGATCAAAAAGCACCAAATTTTATCATTCATAAGTCGAGTTCCTCCAGGTGGAATACAAAGCTCTATACCGCTTCCCAACTCATCTATGGGGTTAATGTGTAGGGAACCACTTTAAAACCAAACAAATTAATGGGTAAATGGAATCGTAACTGTAGTTAAGGTTTCTAAAAATCGTAATCAGAAATGTAGTTAATAGATTAAAAACTAGAACAAAAATCGGTTTTAACGATCTTGATTACAACTCCAAACCTTAAAAAAAATCGTAGAATTGGCGATTTCAGGAACCGTAATCGAAATCGGCTCAAAACCAGTGGTTAGAATCGCCAACTAAACCATCGACTCCTTTAGTTTTTTTGTATTATATACACACACACAAATATATATATATACATATATATATATTGTGCTATATTTATAAATAATATAATTAATTATATAATTAAATAAATATTATCTAAGATTAAATAATTAAAAAAATCAAATTAATTAAAAAATATATGGTTCAGTAAAAATCGGATCAAAACCATGTAGGAACTGGAATCGAAACTGTAAGACAATGGTTCCAAAATCGTAATCAGAGGCGGTTCCGTATCCACATCCATTATTAGGTTCGCCGAGTTTATATTGTATCGTACACCCAAATATGAACATTTAACACAATAAAGATGTATATTTTTCGATTGAGTAATGTCTGTTATGTGTTCGTTTATATTATAAAAAATTGTATATTTATTACATAAAGATTAATATTTATCATATTGGAGATGGTTAATATATATATATATATATATATATTATATATATATATATATATATATATATATATATATGTGTGTGTGTGTGTGTGTGTGTGTGTGTGTGTGTGTGTGTGCGCGCGCGCGCGCGCGTGCATGTGTGTGTATTTATGAAAATGGAGATTGATATTTAACATAATATAGATGGACTTTTATTACATGAAGATGCACATTTATCGAAACAAACATGTACACTTATATAACTACGAATACGAGCATTTTTATGCATGTTACGCGTTCATTAACGTACATTTATCACAATAGATATAAAATCTTATTTTAACGAAAATATACATTTATCATATTGAATACTTTTTACACGGGAATGTATGATGGAACATACACCCGAATGTACATAATAATTTGTCTGAAACCGGGCCAGGCCTATCAACGGGACATAATAGATCCGGTGCATACCCGGCCCATGTCCAATTTTAATGAATCAGACCCACTAGTACCGGCCCATTTTACAGCTTGGGCCTAAATAAAATATCTTCTTATTTTATTTTAATTTTCGAATGGTACGAGCATAAACGGATGGATAATGGATGTTGAAGATAGTTTTGCGCCACGCACCACTCTCATATTCACTTCCCATCTCCTGAAGACCGATTTAATTTCTTATTAAATTTTTAAAAATTCCAAAAAGAAATCAGATAAAAGATAACTCCAATGGCAGTGACGATGGGGTTATCATCTTTTCCATATCAAGAATCGCGAACAAGACCTGCTCAGGGTTACTTAAAAGGTCACTTCATACGGCTAATTTGTTTTGATAAATAATTCTAATTATTTTTTTTAAGTCGCTCTTATATGATTGTTATTATCTAGTTGTTTAGTGAATTTAGTTTCTTCATATGAAAATTGATGATTTCTTTTATTTAAATTTTCATCTGGTTTGAATAGTATGTTAACTCTGGTGATATCTGTTAAATGTGTAATCCTGTTTGTACACTCTGTCTAACCCCGTTTGGGCCCACTTAGGTGCTTGATCCTATTTTGCTGTCTATCTAAACTTATCGCCTTATAGAATTCTGGTTAAAATCACATATGATTTTGCTGAGTTTTGTTATATCCGGTTTCTAGACTTTGCATAATGCAAACACCCACAAATTGCAATTAAATGCCGTGTATGCAAACTCTCAAAAAAAGTGATTCTCAGCTTCAAGCTGGATGGTGGACCTAACATATGTATTTGGGAAGGTAATGCTTAATCTGGGTCAATAATTGAGAATTCTGGAATATTATCATGTATTAGAAGTGGTTTATGAGCTAATAGGTCATTTAACACTCGACACACACAGATTAGTTGTTGTGGTTGCCCTTTGGTTAATTTACCGTAATTTTTACGTTACATTTATTTTTTACATGTTTCTTTTGCACGTGATTCTGATGTGAGTTATATAGTGCAGAAAGGATTTATTCTCGAAGAATTTCGACGTGTGGAGCTTTTCCTTTTACGAAGAGAACATATTTTTCCTCAATATCGAAGAAATTACGCTCGACCATCCCCAGATGCAGCGGGTCCTCAGGCTCGAGTGGCGACAAAGACGAAACCTCAAACCAAAACAAGGCATGTTGCACTAATTTGAATCGTTCAGTGAGATTTTTATTGTACTAATTTAATTGTTGCTAATGCAGACACCGTTTGGATATTCAAGGAAGGATGTTTTGCTAATAGGACTCGGAGTCACTGTTGCTGGTGTTGGCCTGAAAAGTGGATTGGAGGTTATCCGAAACTTCGATTTTTTACGGTTTTTTTTTTTCCTTTTCAAAATGTTTAATCGAACAACATAAATATTCTACCTGATTAGTTGAGCTGATTAAATAATTGGATTAGTTGATACCTAGTAGCTGATTTTAAATTAATGTTTGGTGAATTAGCTGATTAAAATAGCTAATTAAATGTTAATTTACCAAGACATAATAGAAAATGTAGAAACCATATAATTATATTTGGAACAAACAAAAATTAAGAAAAAGACACTATAAAAAATAAAATTTATAATAATAAATAAGTATTTCCTTATTTCTAAAACAGTAATGAAGAGGATATTTTAATCTCACAAGAGTTAATCGAAAAAGTTACGATTTGTAGTTTTTTCCCAACAAGATCTTTTTAGGCTTAATCGGCTATCAGGAACCGATTAGGATTAAGTTTTGACCAAGTAGCATAATAGAGCTGATTGTGGTGAAGAAGCTATCAGCTCCCCCTAACCGGTCATCGAAAAGCTAGCCCATATATATGTTTAGGCTTATAATATAAAATATATAAACTTAAATCATAAAAGAAAATATTAATCAACTTTGAAATTAGAATTAAAAAAAAAAATTGTAACTATAATTATTATCCCGTAAATGAATGCTATATCTGTTCTTGTAGCTCATTGTTTTCTTGAAAGTTTTGCAGTATCTTGGAGTAGACCCCTTACAGGCTGGAAATGTCGTTCAGTTAGTATTGGTTTTAGGTCTCACGGTAGGTTGGATTTCGACGTATATATTCAGAGTCTCGAATAAAGAAATGACGTACGCCCAACAGTTACGAGACTACGAGGGCAAAGTCATGCAGGTCGAGCCAATGTTAAACTGTTTACTATCTTGTTTGTTTTCATCGTCTCAATATCTTGCATCTTAAACTCGTTTTTGTTTCGGCTTTTAACAGAAAAGGCTGGAGAGCTTAACAGAAGCAGAGATACAAGCATTACTTGAACAGGTTGAAGAAGAGAAGAGAAGTTTGGCTGGTGGTGGTGGTGGTGAGCAAGTGAAATAATTTTATTTTTATTTGTAATTTTTATTAATATGATGTGTTTGATGCATATGAAAATAGTTTAGACACATAAGGAAAAACTTTCGATGTGTAAATGGATTTGGATTATTATTTGCTATGCAATGCTGAGAAAGTATATATTCAAAACTTTTGTTTGTTTATTAATTTTATATTTAGTTTTTGATTTATATTTCCCATCAAATCAGAATGGAAATCAAATAGAATAATATAGCAATTTATGAGACCTCTTGGGGAAAAAAAGGCAAATACAAAGAGCTCTTAAACAAAATTACAACTCAAAACTAAGGGTGCGATCGGAAATAAGCGACACTTATTTTTCCATACTCTTGTCTTGTTCGAGAATAAAATATGAAGATTCTTGTTTTCTTAAGGGAGATACTCAAACTTGCATAAGTCATGACCTGCCATTGTTAACAAGGACACACTTGTTTTAGAAACTCCTTTAATTAATTAATTTTTAAATTATAAATTGGGTTCATATTTTGCCAGTTAAGAAATGAATATGAGTTGGTAATTAATAATATGCGTATTGAAGATACTTACTGGGATCGAGCTCGGTTAAAACGGCAGCAGCAGTGAAGTAGCAACTGGCGCCGTTGTGCTTCAGATTCTGATAGTAGCTGTTGAATGCATACGAGGCGTGGTCATTTGTAGTGTTGGGAAAAAAGCACGTTTGGTATTCTTGAATCGCGCTGCAATCTGCGCCATTGGTGCACGCCCATCGCATGGCGTTTTGCAGCACATCTTCGGTCGCCTGCTCGTCTGCTATGCAGTAGTCCTCCGGCTCAAACTGTGCATCTAATTCAGTTCAAAATTAAATTTCATAATGTTATCAAATTAATTAGTACCAAAAATTTATTTATGCTAAATCTCATGGATAGTTTTATAATTATAAATGGTTAAATTAAGCAAAAGTGTTTTATTTGCATGCAGAAGTCAAACCAGAAGCAGAAACATAAATCTAAAGCACTATTTAAATGAAGTAAAATATTAAATACTGATATATTCATCGTTGCGATTGTTGCGATGAGAATGTTTAATTACCAGAATGTTGTGATATTGAGAAAATGAAGATGGAGGCGAGTAGAATCTTGGCCGAAATCATCGACATTGATACGTAGCTGAAGCTTTTTGCAAAAGAGCTGGAACTTGGATAAGTGAAGATGAAAAATTAATTTTAAGTATTTAAAGAGTTTGAACACGCACCAGAGATAAATCTAAGCAGATTTCAGATCCAAAGGACTATATGACTTGAGATGTGATTTGCTTTGAAATCCCAATCCTATCCTCTTGAGAACAATGTCATGGGAATAAACAACTGAAACAGCTCATCAATCATGATATGCAATGTCTTAATGATACCAGACAAAAGTGTTGTGTGTAGTGTGCTTAGCTGTTCTATGTAGGTAACGGGCGAAATTCAATTTATTTTGCAATCACCTAATTATTTTAATTGGTAGAAATAAGTGTGTTAATCTAGTAAACATAAAGATGAAATGATGCAAACGAGTTGAGTTTCCTACTTGATTTGGTCGAAACTATTCATTTCTTACCCTTTGAATTCATTTTATTTTAGTGTCTAAAAAAATGATTTTTTTTTACCGTATATATTTTCTTCTATTTTAGTGTCTCGGAAATATTGAACTTTCTCACCTGGCTACTTATTTGTTTAATTTTAGTAACTTTGAAGATATTTTGATATCTACATGGTTATTAGTAACTGTTTCACCTCAAAATATGATACTGCCTCAAAATTGATGTGCCTTCTTGACCTGCACATAAACACACGTTAGAAAGGACTACCAGTGGTTTTCCGGTGGAAACCTCTTCTATGCTTAAATCAGAAAGCGTATGAGGTGTTTTCCAGGAAGCGAAGAAGGAATGCACAAAAGAATGACATACCTCTCTCAACTTTGGGGTTGAGATATTTATAACTTTGCCCTGTGGGGGACCCCAACCGGGATCTCAGGGGCACACGCCGCGAATTCGGGACCGTTTGTGTAACCAAGTCTGACAAGTGGTCCCACTTGTCTCCTCCCAGGTGTTTAGGAATCAGGTCTTCCTTAATCCTGTACTTCATTTTTATCCCTTAGCCTAGGAAATCAGCTCTGGTTTAGACCTGTCCTCTAAGGACGTCCCACTTGTTCATTCGAGAGAGGTCTGGTGACCAGCTCTTCCAAGTTGTTCCTCTGGTGATTATTCCATAAGGGACTCGCCTCAAATTAAACTTATCCTGACCCCTTCAGGAGGTAGGCCTGGACCTTTCTCCAGGGGTGAACTAATCAGAGAACTACCGGTTGTCACAATCCACCTATGGTTATGCTCCCAGATTTTTATCTTAGTAACCCTGAATCAGGTCTACCCTAATTCAAGTCTGACTATTCATGCCACATCAACTCCTCCCCCCGAAATAGTTGGGGTAGAGCTTTAAAATTTTCAGAGTAGTTTTAAGGGCAAAAGAAGTCCCATTTATTGTTTCTCGTACCAGTGCAAATCCCGAAAAATCCGCCTGACAACCAGGCCTAATTATTGGCATTAGTGATGTCGGTCCATATTCCCAGACGGTTACCATTCCTCCACGCCCTTCCAAGTACTGACAAGTCAGCGACGCATGACTTACCCTAGGACAGTTGGCGTTCCAGCTCACCATCTCGGTTACTGTTCATCTGTCCACATTAAATGCGGGGATCCCATCAAATCCCGCTTTTCTTGATTTTCGCCTTTTTTGAATTTATCCCTTTACTTCTTATTCCCCCGGGTTTCTTTTCTCCCTTTATTTTCAAATTTCACTTTTACCAAATCTCTCGAGTTCCCCTCTTTTCTAACATTCTGGCGAACTTCTCGACTCAGCTTTTTTCTCATCCAGTTTCTCCGATCACCTCGTAGATCAGGTACTTTCTCTATCTCCTTATATAGCCTTTAATTATGTTAGCCTCTTCTTCTACCGCGGAGGGTTCGTCGGCAACCCCAGCGAATTCCACCTCTACAGTAAACATATCTTTTCCGGAGTCACCTCCGGCAGAAACGACGGCTTTTCCGGAGGCGCCTCCGCTAGCCTTTCCTGGCCTTCCTCATGACAACATATCTTCCATAGTAAGCAACCAAACCCTAAGGGACATACGCGCCACTTTCCTTATCTCTGAAGAATTTATTTTACCAGTCTGGCGCCCGACGAGAGGGCTTCATCGCCTCCCCCCCGTCATCTGACTTTCTACGTGGATCAATTCCACGCCGGCCTGAGTTTACCTGTCCACCCCTTCATATTGGTTGTTTCTCGGATGTACCATATTCCGGTACATCAGTTCTTGCCCAACGCTTTTCGCGTTATGGCCGGCTTTCACTTGACGGCCCAATATTCTGGGATTGTCCCTACAGCCCAACTCTTCTTCTCCTTGTTCCAGGCCAAGAGCTCTTCTGGCTTCTTTTACCTTTCTGGGTGACCAGACGTCCATTTCCTGACTGGTCTCCCAACATCCCACAAGGCCTGGCAAAAGATGTTCTTCTTCGTCCAATGATCGGGAGACTGGGGCTTTTCTACCACCCCTATCAGCTTCCTGCACCCACAAGTGCGCTTATCTCGAGGTGATAGACCACCGCACCTAGCCGAGAAAATCACCACCCTTAATCAGAACCTTTGTAACTTATCCAAGCTCCTCAAAGCTATGCTCTTAAATTTCTTCAGTACTCGACAAGGGAATGGGCCTCTGCCGCCCTACATTGGTATATTCCTGGGATGATCTGGCTTTTCCTTTTCCGTTATTATTTTCGTTATTTCTTATTATTTCATTTTTCATTTTAGTAAACATGATGCAAGCGCGCATGGCGGCGAAGAAGAAAAGAGCAGCAGGTGGAGGCCAAAGGAGCCCCCTTGGTGAAGCTTCCAGAACTTCCACCTCTCCTCCACAAGAGGCGATTGCCTCCTCAGTACATCCTAGCGGTCAGCCCTTGACTGAAACCAGGACTTTCCAAGCGGAGGTAGCACCTCCAGAGGCGATTAGGGAAGTTCCAGACAGGCATGGAGTGCTGCGCCTGAGCCTGCGACTCAGGTTAATACAGATCCGCCTATGGTAGATCCCAAAGATGAGCCCCAGCTGCAAGCTTGAAAGCGGAGGCGGTCTGAAACTCGGGTCGTCCCCGAGACAGCCCCACAAGTCCCCTCTTACCCCAACCAGGCCTTCTTCAACAGATCAGTTCTGAACTGTCCTGGCGAGGTGGCGAGGCAGTTCATGATGGGGCTAGCTCCTACCGCTGACCGCCGTGTTGTGGACAAGCTGTGTGATCCTGAGGTGGTCGAATCCTACTGTAAGGCAGAGGCACAGGTAAGAATTTCCTTGTTTGTTTCATCCTTAGCTTTCCCAGGTCTTCCGCTCACCTTTTTTCTTCTCTAGGCCGTGGTATGGAGAGCATCTTTGCTGGCCCGAGCCCGAGGTTCCTTATTGCACGACGATCTGAAAAATGAGATTGAGGTCTTGAAAGAGCGGGGACAAGAGCTATCTTCCAGATTCCAGGGTGTTCAGGCCAAGTTGAAGGCTTCTGAAGTTGAGATAGAGCTGTTGAAGGCAGAGTTGGAGTCAGCACGCCGAGAGCTTCGTGAAACAGAGGTAGAGCCGTTGAAGGCAGAGTTGGAGAAAGCGCGATCAGAGCTTCATGACGCCAAGGAAGCAGAAGGCAAGCAACGTGCCTTGGCTCTTATTCGAGAGCAAGAGCTTAAAGATAAGATCCGGCAAGCTCGAGCTCAGGGTGAAGTCGATGGGGAAAACAGAGGCCGTACGGAGGGTCGAGCAGAAGGTCAATTGGAATTCCTCAACTCAGAGGACGGATTACGCTTGATAAAACTGACCAGGGAAACCACTCGCCGAGCCTTTATGGGATCGATCGAGCTATACGACATTTTAGTCCCTGAGGCCGAGGTGTATTATAACCTAGGTCTGGATGCTCAGGCTAAGTGGGTAAACGAAAACCCTTCCATTCCCTTCGACCGCTCTGTCCCTCTTGAGACTCCTCCTGAACCCACGGGCTTCTGCCACGTTGCTGAGGATGATCGCCTCCATCAGTTAGATGCTGTGGCGTTTGCTGATCATATCCGCCAAGCTTTTTGCTCTTCCTCCTCAACCTCTTCCCCCCCCAGATCAGTCGTTGGCCATAGTTGTGGCAACGGCTGCGACTTCTCTAACCTTTGCCAACCTGGGGGATTTGCAAGGTTCTACTCAGTTCGAGAAGGACTTTGGGGAGGTTTCCCGAGATGAAGATCCTGTTGTGGAAGTGCTGACTGTGGCGGGCGATGAAGCGTAGCTCAGAGTTCCCAATTTACCTGGCCTTTGTATTTTGACTTGTTTAGCTTGGTGACAGATCTGTATGTGTTGTCTGTGTGGCTGATCTGTTTTATTATTTTCTGCTGAACTTGTACTCTACATCAGTTTTAATAATAATAACTGCCTTTTGTCGTGTATTGACTCTTGCACTTCTAGGGTTTCCTGAGTTTCCGGAAACCCTAGCACTTTCTGATTCCTTGGCACGTGCTACTATTTCTTTATATACGTGCATGTATGATTCATTTTTCTTCAATTATCTGAAATGTCTTCTTCTCCTCTTCTCGAAGAACGTGACATAGTGAAGCGGAAGAACATCTCCCTGGTCATCGAGAAATTCAAACTTTTCGATCAGCTGACCATGCTCAAGGAAAAGATCGGCTACCTCTATCGTCTGTTGGAGAGGAAAAGGCAGAAGAAGCGTCATTACAAGAAGGAGTGGGCTGAGCTCCGTTAGCTGAATCGCCAATTGCAAGAGGAGCGGGCTGACTTGACCAAGTCAGTGAACCGCTTGACCATCGCCGCCAGCGAGGTTCATGCCCTTGCAGAACGGGCTGACAAATACCGTCATCGTAGCGTGAGCTTTGGTGTGTTCGCCGAGCTCTGGCTTCAGATCGGAGGTCTCCTCATAGATGAACACCTGTATTCATCTTTTCTTTTTTGTTTCCTGCATTTATGTAATCAAAATTGCCAACCTTCATAGAAGGTGTATGCAATCTGCTTTTGTATTTCCCAGAACTTAATGAAATATTTTCAAAAGATATGTCAGTTTGAATTTCTGCTCATCTAGTCATGAAAAGTAAGGTTTTCCAATGGTAACCAATCCTGGTTTCTCGCCTGTCGTATGCAATTTCGCATATGCCAGAATATCCTGATGGATATAAGGGCTCAAAAGTTTGATCGATTCTTTTCTGTTCAATCGTGCTAATTGTGTTTTTCCAAGCGCTAGCCAGTCCAGGTTTATTAGACTTACTCTTTAAGGCTTCCGTCTTTAGTCAGATTTTGCTGAGGACTGATCAACCAGGGCAAGCGTTTTATGGGCTTTGGGCTGACGATCAGGTCAGGCTTTAATGCGGGTCCGCATACTTTGGCCAGTCCTGGCATAACCTGTTTAAACAAGTAAAAAATGTTTTATGGGCAGCCGCCCTAAGTCCCTCCCGATGCTCTTGGCAACCAGATTAGGAGATATCATGGGTATCCGCCCTTAGCCAATCCTGGCTCAAACTGACAATCAAGTCAGAAAATTGGGGCATCCGCCCTTAGCCAATCCTTGCTTAATACTGACAATCAGGTCAGGAAATTGGGGCATCCGCCTTTAGCCAATCCTGGCTTAATACTGACAATCAGGTTAGGAAATTGGGGCATCCGCCATTAGCCAATCCTGGCTTAATACTGACAATCAGGTCAGCAAATTTGGGGCATCCGCCCTTAGCCAATCCTGGCTTAATACTGACAATCAGGTCAAGAAATTTGGGGCATCCTCCCTTAGCCAATCCTGGCTTAAACTATCAGGTCAGAAAATTGGGGCATCCGCCCTTAGCCAACACTGGCTTAATACTGACAATCAGGTCAGGAACTTGGGGTATCCGCCCTTAGCCAATCCTGGCGTTTATCAAGATACTTTATCTTATGGCGAAAACAAGAAAACCTGCATTATCATATATATCAAAAGATAACAATTAAACGTAAAATTTTCGTAAGTTTACAACGTTCCATGCACGAGGAATCTCGATTCCATCCAGCTCTTCCAACTTATACGCGCCACCTACGAGGACCTGGGTAACTCGAAGTGGCCCTTGCCATGCGACGTCCAGCTTCCCTGTTACCTTTCCCAAGTCAACCCTTCTTAGTACCAGGTCTCCTACCTGGAACTGCCTTTTGATCACGGACTTATCGTATGCTGCTTTAATTCTCCCCTTGATGTGTGCCATTCTAACGGCAGCTCTGTCCCTTTTCTCCTCAATCAAGTCCAGAGTATCCTGAATTAATAGCTCATTCTGTTCTTCAACAAAATTCTGAACTCGATGAGTTTCCATACTAATCTCAGCGGGGACTACAACATCCATACCATAAACCAGGCTAAAAGGCGTTTCCCCTGTGCTTTCCTTGGGATTAGTTCTGTACGCCCATAGAATTGAACTCAGCTCGTCCACCCACCTACCACAGGCTTTCTCCAGACGTGCTTTGAGCCCTTGTACCAATATGCGATTGGTTACCTCCACTTGGCCGTTAGCCTGAGGGTGATAGACAGACGTGAAATGCTGACCAATTTTCATTTTCACACACCAGGCCTTGATCCTCGCACCTATGAACTGGGTGCCATTGTCCGAAACCAGAATCCTAGGAACGCCAATTCTGCACACAACGTTTTTCCATAAGAACTTCATGACCGCATCTTCCATGATTTTAGCCAAGGCCTCGGCTTCCACCCATTTACTAAAATAATCAATAGCCACTATCAAAAACTTCTTTTGGGCAGGAGCCATAGGGAAAGGACCGACCAAGTCGATCCCCCATTTGGCAAATGGGCAGGGAGAGCTCATCGTCATGAGCTCTTCTGCAGGCCTGTGTATCAAGGATGAATTTTTCTGACACTTCTCACAAGTACGCACAAAGTCCTCCGCCTCTTTTCTCAGCTGTGGCCAGAAATATCCTGCCCGCAAGACTTTGCTCGAGAGGGCTCTGGCACCCATGTGATTGCCACAACATCCCTCATGGACTTCTTTAAGAAGATGGGCCCTTCCTCTCGGCTTAAACATCGTAAAAGGGGCTGCCCAAACCCTCTTCTAAATAGCTCTTCTTTAATTAAGCAAAAACGGGCAGCCCTGGTTTTTACTTTCACCGACTCTTTCTTGTCATCTGCAGTACTCCCCTTTCCAGGTACGCTTTTATGGGGGAACGCCAGTCATCTTTCTCAACTACTGAGCACACCTGCTCCATCCTAAACTCTGTATCTGCTCTCAGCAAAGTGATTACCCTTTCCTGGCAATCCATAGCCAAGCTATCTACCTTCGCTAGATAGTCAGCTCTTCCGTTCTCTTCTCTAGGGATTTGTAAGACTGTCAGGGATTTCATATCCCTGGCCAACTCTCTGAACTTGGCCAAGTACCTCTGCATGCTATCTTCCCTAGTCTCAAATTCCTCGCTTATTTGTTTGCAAACGAGCTGGGAATCCACCCTAGCACAAACCTGCTTTGCCCCTAAATCCCGTGCCATCTGAACTCCTCTCAGGAGTGCCTCATACTCAGCCGCATTATTGGACAGAGCATAATTCAGGCGTACGGCGTACTCAGTGGCTACACCTGCTGGGTCAATCAGAACTATTCCTGCCCCGCAGCCCTGATTTCCTACAGAGCCATCCGTAAAAATTGTCCATTCTTGCCTTTCATCGGAAGAGCTGGTAATTTCCTGCATTAATCCGCCAGCGCCTGGGCCTTAATGGCTGTCCTGACCTCGAATACAATATCAAACTCGCTGAGCTCGATTATCCATTTGACCAACCTTCCTAATGCCTCCGGTTTATCCATTATGGCCTTTAATGGCAGATTGGTTCGCACAATTATGTTGTGTTAGAGGAAGTATGGACGTAGCTTGCGAGATGTGCCAACCAGATCTAGCATTGCTCTCTCTACTTCCACATATCTCACCTCTGCATCATGCAAGACCTTACTCCAATAATAAACCGGCCTCTGTACTTTGCCTTCTTCTCTAAGCAAGACAGAGCTAACTGCCTGCTGCCCGACAGATAAATACAGGATTAGAGGCTCTCCTTGGATGGGCTTTGTGAGCAAGGTCATGCTAGCCAGGTGTTCTTTTAGCATTCTAAACGCGTCCTCACATTCGCTGCTCCACTGAAACCGAGCTTTCTTACACAGGGCTTGAAAAAACGGCAGGCTCTTCTCTGCCAAGCGCGAAATGAATTGACTCAAGGCATTGATACGACCTGCCAAGCATTGCATTTCTTTAACATTCCTAGGCGCCTGCATCTCCATGATTGCCTTCACTTTCTCTGGATTGGCCTCAATTCCTTTCTCCGTGACCATGTATCCCGAAAATCTGTCAGCTCTGACCCCAAAAGCGCACTTCTTGGGATTGAGCTTCATTCTGTACCTCCTCAAGGTGTCGAAGGTTTCTTTCAGATCTCCCACATGTGAGGTTGCTTTGACGCTCTTGACTAACATGTCATCCACATACACCTCCATGTTCCTCCTCGGCTGCTCCTTAAACATTTTATCCACTAACCTCTGATACGTGGCTCCTGCATTTTGGAGCCCGAATGGCATGACCACGTAACAGTATGTTCCCTTCGAGGTGATGAAGCTAACTCGCTTCCAGTCCTCCTTCGTGAGCCTGATCTGATAATAGCCTTGTGAGGCGTCCATCATGCTTAGGAGTTCACATTCTGAAGTAGAATCGACCAGTTGGTCGATCCTTGGCAGCGGGTAAAGGTCCTTTGGGCAGGCGCGTTTGAGATCATGGAAATCAATGCACATACGCCAGTCTTCTTGAGTTTTGGGAACCAGCACAACGTTGGAGAGCCACTCAGGAAATTGTATCTCCTGGATATGCTTAGCTCTCAGCAATTTCTCCACCTCAGCTTCAATAATGGCCTCCTTCTCTGGCCCAAAGTTACGCTTTTTCTGTTTGACCGGTTTTATATCAGGGCTGATGTCAAGGCGGTGTTCAGTCACGTCTGGATCAATACCCACCAGGTCTTGGGGAGACCAGGCAAACACATCTGCGCTGTCCCTTAATAATTACACCAGGTCTGTCAGAACCTCTGGACTGAGAGTTGTTCCTACACGGAGGACCCGACTCTCATCCCCTGGGATTAGCTCTACCATCATCAAACCCTCTTCTCTCTGATTAACCTAGGTCTGAGCTCTGTACGGGCTCTCTTAGCCTGTCTTTCCTCTTCGTTTCATCTGATGCTCTCTACATACGTCTGCCCCGATGCATACTAATCTCCTCTTGCCTCACCTACTCCATCATGAGCAGGGAATTTCAGTTTCATGTGGTAGATTGAGACTACTGCCTGAAATATGCTCAAGGAAGGTCTTCCCAACATTACGTTATAGGAGGAGGCTGCGTCTACTACCAAGAACCGGATCGTCTTGGTCTGTCTATACGGCTCATCCCCCAGCGTAACCAAAAGGTTGACTGCTCCAAGGGGTTTCAACGCACCTCCTGCGAATCCAACCAACGAGGTCATAACTTCCTCCACCTCCACATCCAAGTCCATCTTCTTAAAGCAGTTGTAGAACATGATATCCATTGAGCTCCCCGTGTCTACAAAAATACGTCGGACGTTGAAATTGGCTATGGTGGCCTTGATCACCAGAGCATCCATGTGGGGGGCCAGGATCCCGTCCTCATCCTCCGACCCAAAGCAAAAGTTTGGGCTCGGTGCCACTTGTCCTACCTCCCTTCTTTTTCTCACCAGGTCACGGGCTGCATGAACGTAGCTGTTTCGGGTACGTCTGGAATGTTCATCCCATTCGCCTCCAGTGATCATTTGAATTTCGACCCGTATGACCTGGGCCTGATCATTTCGTCTGCCCTCATTACGCCCTCTGTTCTGATCTCTTTTACCCTACTGAGGTCGATCATGGTTGCTACGGCCAGATCTGACCTCCTCCTTTATCATCCGCACGTATTCCTTCAGGTGCCCTGCCCGAACCATTCTCTCAAGCTCATCCTTCAGATGAGTGCATTGGTCTGTATCGTGCCCATACTCATTATGGAAGCGGCAGAAAAGATCAGACTTTTCCTTCCTGGGCTTCTGCGAATAAGTCTTAGGCCATTTCAGATCTGGGTGCCTCTCTATCGCTTGCAAGATTTCACCTGCGGCGTTGCGAGAGGCGTATATCTGTCGAAACGAGGTCTCCCCCCAGACAGGTCTGCCTTGGACTTCTTCACTGGTGCCCTGTCCTCTTTGTCATATCTCTCCCTTTACTTTTCTCCTTCATCCTTGATTTTCAAGGCTTCTTCCAGGTGGATATATTTTTCTGCTCTCTCCAAGAGCTCTCCAAACTTCAGAGCTGGCTTCACAACCAGCGATTGGAAAAATTCACCTCTCCTAAGGCCTTGCGCAAGAGCATTCACCAAGAGCTCCTCTGACGCAGAAGGCACTTCAAGCTTTGCATTAGTGAACCGACTAATGTAAGCACGCAAGCTCTCACCTTCTTTCTGTTTCAGACTGAACAGCTCGAGCGGCATTTTCTGGTACTTCCTGCAGCTGGTGAACTGGTGCAGGAAGGCCGAGATGAACTCATCAAAGTTGCTGATAGATTGTGGCGGCAACTGGATAAACCATAGCTGAGCTGATTTGGTGATGGTCATCGGGAAGACCCGGCACATGAACGCATCTGAAAACTTATGCACAGTTGCTGCGATCTCAAATCGGCTCAAATAATCCCACGGATCAGTGGTCCCACTATACTCAAAGCCTAGAGATCTGTAGGAAGACGGCACGTCATCGCGCATGACCTCCTCGGTAAACGGCGTGCCTCTCCTCACCGGAACCGCGCCATCACTCGCCATTTTCCTCTTAAATTCTCTCACCTCCTTCAGCAGGCTCTACATCTGTTCAACTAGGCCTGAGTTAGCCTGAGTGGACGTTTTGCTGTCAGAAGTGGAGAAATGCTCGTCTCTGTCTTGGAAGGGAGTCCGGTCTGCGTGCTGGTTGCGCAACAGCTCCGTTTCTACCGGGGGAACCGTCCGATCTGGTCGTGCGCCGGACGGCGGCGTTGACATCTTTGCGAACTTCTTCTCCACAGCTGTCTCCACGACCTTGCCAATGAGCTCAGACAACTGCCTGAGGAGGACGTCATTGAACAATCCACCAGCGGCAGGCATTGATCCGCCATAGGGGGGCGGCACGGTGCCTGATCCAACTGCACGTGACGGCTCTGCCTCGTCGTGTCTCGTCGTTGACGTTTCTGCCGACCGTGGCATACCCCATGGCGCAGCGGAGTTGGGGGTTCCACCGAGCTCCCCCACCAAGTTTCGTCGCAAACCATCTGAAGCCATAGAAAACCCTCACGTCTTAGTTTGATCGATTTCCCACAGACGGCGCCAATTGTTTCACCCCAAAATATGATACTGCCTGAAAACTGATGTGCCTTCTTGACCTGCACACAAACACACGTTAGAAAGGACCATCGGTGGTTTTCCGGTGGAAACCTCTTCGATGCTTAAGTCAGAAAGCGTATGAGGTGTTTTACAGGAAGTAAAGAAGGAATGCACAAAAGAATGACATACCTCTCTCAGCCTTGGGGCTGAGATATTTATAACTTTGCCCCGTGGGGGACCCCAGCCGGGATCTCAGGGGCACACGCCGCGAATTCGGGACCATTTGTGTAACCAAGTCTGACAAGTGGTCCCACTTGTCTCCTCACAGGTGTTTAAGGAATCAGGTCTTCCTTAATCCTGTACTTCATTTTTATCTCTTAGCCCAGGAAATCAGCTCTGGTTTAGACCTGTCCTCTAAGGGCGTCCCACTTGTTCATTCGAGAGAGGTCTGGTGACCAGCTCTTCCAAGACTGTTCCTCTTGTGATTATTCCATAAGGGACTCGCCTCAGATTAAACTTATACTGACCCCTTCAGGAGGTAGGCCTGGACCTTTCTCCAGGGGTGAACTAGTCAGAGAACTAGCGGTTGTCACAATCCAGCTCTGGTTATGCTCCCAGATTTTTATCTTAGTAACCCTGAATTAGGTTTACCCCAATTCAGGTCTGACTATTCATGCCACATCAGTAATAGAGTAAAATAAGATAGGAAAAAGTTTATAAACCATAATTTAAAGGAGCTAATGAAATAACCTGAATCAGGTTTACCCC
>BMAC01001051.1:53387-99488 GCA_014905375.1 Phtheirospermum japonicum | reverse complement strand
ACACCCCCCCCCCCCCCCCCAAAAAAAAAAAAAGAAAAAGGAAAAAAAAGTAAATGCGAACTGGCATGGCCAATACCAATTCTTAAACTTGGATTTCACAAATGATATATAAGTGCGATCGTAGATTACCGTGAAAGATCTTACAGATACTAAAAAAAAATATTCGAGATCGATTTGTTAGTAGAAATTTTGGTAATATCAATACTAACAATATTCAATGTGAAGATAGTGGAAATAGAAAGAATACATGAACAAATTCGCATTTGAGTTAACAATTCATAGATGGCATTAGGGCAAAATGGATTATACTAATAAAATATGTTTCTTTTTAATAAAAAAGGAATCCAAAATAGTAAAAACGTCTAATAATATATATAAAAAACTCATTCATGAGTGGATATTTGAGAACCAGTCCTTGGAACGTTCAAAAAATCTTTAAGGAGACCGACAGCTGATCTTAAAGCAATAATGGACGAAACATCTATGATTTTCAAATTCTCTATGTTGTACTCTCTCTTTTTTGTATTCTTCAAAGCGAAGAAACGAATCCTGAAAACTTTGACTTTTATACACAATGCGTATTTTCATCAAAAAAGAAAGAGGCCTAAATATCAAAGAATAGTTTTAATCAATATCTTGATATTTAGGAAAAAGATAATATAAATTCCCACTACTAAAGATTTTTTACCCTAGATAAATAATTTAGACTACAAGATAAATTTTATACACAAAAGTAACGAGTCATTATACTATACATAAGTCTATAAAGGCAAATAATAAATAAGTTGAATTAAACTAAACTAATAAAAAGAAATATTAGAAATAAAATTTTCAACAATGACTACAAGATAAATTTATACACATAAGTAACGAGTCATATACTATACATAAGTCTATAAAGGCAAATAATAAATAAATTAAATTAAACTAAACTAATAAAAAGAAATATCAGAAATAAAATTTTCAACAATTCCCTAAAAAAGACAGCATGCTCAATGGAGAATGGGAGGCAGTATAAGGTCCCATCAGACGGCTGTGATACGTTCACTAAAAAAAAATCCTTTTGTAGCCAATCATCTATTAAGAAAACATGCAGAGTAGACTGTGCAGAGTTGTATAAGGATCAGGTAAATCCTCATCAGCCTATGTTTCATCATCAGGAAATACAAGGGAAAATACACCAACATCTTGGTCGTCACTATCGATATGGCATTACCAGACAAATCCTCCACGGGTTCATCATCATTAGCAAGGTTTGCATCAAAACTTTCATTAGCAGAGTTGTGAGACTTTGATCTTGTCTCAGATGGTGGATTGAAAACAGGCGTTGTTAAACTAACACGAGGAGGAATATTCAGAATAGGAGTCTGCTTGAGCTTAAGTATAAAAGTGACAAATGTTTCCTTATCATTAGCCAACAACCATAACTAGTAGTTCATTACCAGGCTAAAACATATTTTGAGGAGTAAGGACATGACACTGGACACGAAATTGAGAAACATCTTCCTCCTCCGAATCATAGAAAATAGATTTCACTAGTATCTCAGCCTGCTCATTCAATGCACCAACCAGAGGGATATAGTCATCATCATCACTATCATCCTCGTCAATCAATACTTCTTCAACAAAGCTCATACTCGCCAACAAAGCTTTTCTCCATTTATTATCGAAAATTTTCTTTTGAGCACATCATCCTCAAGACACCCCAGAGCAATGCCTTTTAGCCGGCGAGACCGTTTGAAGGTAGGATTCCCAACTGTACCAAAGATATTGTTGATAAACTATAAGTTAGGAGGGTTTTCCACATCAATTTCACTACCCCTATCGCCTAGAAGAATTTCATGTGAGGGTCTTCAGAGACCAGAATAAGAACTAGATCTAAGGTATATGATGTGGCCAATTATCTCCATATGACCATCTCGAGCCGATTGGACGCCTTACCGAGATAATATTTTCTAGCTCGAAACGTGGTTGGGCCCGATCTAATGTGAGAGAATATTCTAGAGGATGAATTGATGTCTCCAACCTAGAGTGTGCTGGAGGACCAATTAATAAATAAGAAGCTCTCCGTGATGAGTGGGAGATCTTAAACAATGGGCCTTTGAGTTGGGGATTCGGTAAAGAGTCCTTAAGAAAGTATCTCTTCTTATGGTATGAAAATACCTAGTTTCCTTCTAGTGAAGAGATTCCTCACTTATTGATTAAGTTGCTATCTCTTATAAATAGGGAACGAGGCCCTCCTATTTACAATCTCTTTGATATTTTTTACGCATATATTGAGTGATAATCACATTATAACTTGAGCATCAGATTTTCTACACCATGAGAGCCTTAGTGCCTTGTTTTGTAGGCTGGATTATCTCTAACTGAGCTACCAATCAGATTGGATGGTTTTTGAAGAAGGCATAAAGTGGCACCGCCCGTGGGAATACTAGTAATATCGAGTCATTAAGCAAAAGACATGAGATACCAATCCTTGTTAAAATATTTTAAAAACATAAATAGAACACTAAAACACAGAAAAATCTTAATAAGGCTTTTGCAAGAGCTGGGGGCAGCTCTCAAGGCACCCTATAGGATCAAGTGGTAGACAATCACACCCGGTAAGCATGGATGGGATAGCCATGATGGGTGATAGTACGAGCTTATCTTCAGAAGATAGCTCATCTAGAGAAGATATTAGCAAAGGCGGGATGGGTGGTCTTTATGAAAACAAAGAAGATGAAATGGAGAACACCCCTAGGGGGTATAGATATCACCTTTTCCACTGAGAAATTGGCACGGTTGATTGCCAACACAACTGCGCTCTAAAAAATGGCAGAACCAACTTGACCAACTCAATCAGATAGAAGAAAGGCAAGGCGAGGCCTCAAATCAAACAAAATGACATAAGGGAAAATAAGAACACTCCTCGGTGCCTATCAAGATACGCATACTCAGACTATAGATACTACCTTAGCATGGATGCAAGAAGAGATGGCCCGGGTGAAAGATATGATTCTAGGAAAATTGACTACCAAATGAGGAGGTCACCCCTTCGCTGATAACATCATATGTGCAGAGATACCCATGGGTTTGAAGGATGAGTCTTACATACTATGGGCATACCAACATGGACCGAAGCTTCTAGTGGTTCAAGAATCTGGTTATCTTGCACGAATATAACGACGCATCCCATTGACAAGCGTTCTTAACCGCACTAGTTGATACAACCCAGGATTAGTTCCATTATCTTCCTCCCATGAGCATCAAAAGATTTTTTCATTTGGGGAGACATTTAAGTCACATTTTTTCTAGCAACAAGGCGTATTAGAAGAACTTCATAACTCTGTTCAATGTTCGATAAAAAAGTGGAGAATCTTTGAAAGACTACATGATGAGATTCACAAAATCTGATGTGGAGGTACCCAGGGTGGCCGAGGTGGTCAAAGCTAGTGCTTTAGTGCATGGGTTAAGTGTGGTACTCCTATGGACCTCCTTTGCAAAGAAACTAACTGATACCTATTCGAAAGTGCTCACTCGAGCTACAAAGTATATTTATGAAGAAGAAGCGAAAGACCTCATGGGGACAAAGAAGGAAGCAGTTGATAAATGATCAAAGAAAAAAGGTTAGTATAAGAAGTATGAGGTTGATGATCGGTGAAGAATTCAGAATACGGACTAGAAAAGGTTCCTATGGAAATGTAAGTTTGATAACTCTACACCCTTCGGCTAAGACAGGTTTAAGATAATGGAATGAGAGCTCGGAGACCAAACTAAGTGACATAGAAATTATGACAAATCGAAATTATAATTAATAAGTTTTTACAGATACCTATAACCATGTAACAAGTGAGAAGTATATAAAAAAATATCATTTTCAATATTCTTATCATTATTGAATGCATGGTTACCGTTTTCCACATACAATAAAATTTCTTCCAATGATATTTATATCCCACTACCCAATATTTTCTTTACATTTCTAAGAAATTGCTATATATTTAGGTTCTAATTTATATTTATGCATGATCAACATCTTTAGCATTAACTGCATAACCAACGTTTTATATAAAAGTTTTTACATATCCTAATTTAATCATATTAGTTTCTAATTAATTTAAATAAGGTCGTAAAATTGATTTTTTTAAATCACATATTGGATATGAAAATATAATTAGATAATTACAAAATAGAAAATCAGTGGACGAAAAACTTTGTATAATCTTTAACTTAGAATGTTCCAATATCCCAAAATTTTAAATTAACTAAAATATACAATAATTATTATATTAAGAGCCTTCATATATAATTATTTACATTCCATTAAGTGATCTAATATGAATTTAGCCTTCATAAATAATTATTTAGTTATGTGTGTGTGTGTGTGTTGAATCATATCTTCAAATAAAAAAAAGTTAAAATTGTACTTGAATACAATATATTCATGGGATGATTCACATATACTACAATTTAATCAATACATCTCAATAAATTAAAATCATAACTTATATATATATATATATATATAGGGAGTGGATCCAATGGGTCCAAATCTTAAAATGGATCCGTAGGGCCAAATCAGAGCCCTTGATTATCAAGATCTAATGGTTATGATTAATCTATTTAATTAGTGTGATATTGCCGAAATGTTAGATTAGAAGGGTAAAAGGGAAAAAAAATCTTGAAAACTAAAATAGGTAATACCACGCTTTTATTCTCTCTCAAAATCAATCTGTCCTTAAATATCTCTCTTCCTGTTAATTTCGCATTAGGCAGATTATATATTTTCTCATTCTCCGTTTGTGGTTGCACAGTAGAAGATTGTGTCCTTAATCACAAAACATTTTTGAAGAGAAGAAGAAACTCGCTCGACGTGGTTGCATAAACAGAAGACAATTACGCCTTGATGGAATACGGTGGATCTTGTTACTGGTGTTTTGTATTCCTGGAGTTCGGTCATTAATTTGCTGTTATGATGTCAGATCTTCATTTTGCTTTGGAGAAACCATGCTTATCTACTTGTTTTTTTGTGTTTTAGTGCCTACGACAATGTTGATATATTATTACAGTAGTTCTTTACACTCACATGCGTTTTTACATATATGTTCGTGCATATTTGCAACGACATTTATGTTCAGTTTTTGCATCTAACAGAGGTCGCATGCATATATATACCTATTTCTTCGTGCATAACTGTAACAAAAAGCACATTTAAATCCATATTATTTGAATTACTTTGTGCATTTGTACAAGGGCGCTTATGATAATTGAAAAAAACATGGCGCGAACATGATAGAATTAGCATGCATACTTCCTGGGGTTTCCGTGCATATTATTTGAAATACTTTGTGCATTTGTACAAGGGCGCTTATGATAATTGAAAAAACATGGCGCGAACATGATAGAATTAGCATGAATACTTCCTGATTTTCTGTGCATATATATAACACCATTTATGCATAATGAGAATAGTTTGATGGATGTTATTGTTTTGGTAGATATATTTAATTTTGTTTGTGTTTTTTTATGAGTACTTATTTACTGAAAATTCGGTTGCATATTATGTAGCCTTCTAATGCATGGTTATTAGATTACTCCTGCATATGTACGACAATAGCGCAGCTTTAATGAAAGTATATTTATTAAATATGAAGAGAACCTAATGCATACTTGTTAGAAATTTCATGCATACTTAATAGGTGTTACGTGCATATTTATTTCATATTCCATGCAACATAATGACGCTGCTGATTAATGAAGATAACATGTCGTTAACTTGATAGAAATTGCTGCATCTTTACTCAATCTTGTCTGCATATTTAACGCGCTGCTTATGCGACCTCTGTTAGATGCGTAATGAAAATAGTTTGGTGGATGTTCTTGTTTTGTTAGATATTTCTAATTTTGTCAGTGTTTTTTTATAAGTACTTATTTACTAAAAATCCGATCGCATATTTTGTAGCCTTCTAATTCTTGGTTATTAGATTATTCATGCATATTTACGACAATGGCATCACTTTAATGAAAGTATATTTATTAAATATGAAGAGAACCTAACGCAGACTTGTTAGCATTTACATGCATACTTGATAGGTGTTACATGCATATTTACTTAATTTTCCATGCAACACAATGATGATGTTGATTAATGAAAATAACCTCTCGTTAACTTGATAGAAATCGCAGCATATTTACTCAATTTTGTCAGCATATTTACCACGCCGCTTATACATATTTACAACACTAGTGTCGCTTTGATGAATATATATATATATATATATATATATATATATATATATATATATATATATATATATATATGTAGCATTTGCTGGATATATGTTAAGTGTTGTGCCCATTTAGAATACTTGACATGAATGGCTATATTAAGTGGGGTTTCCTACAGATGCAATTGCAATGTACTATGAAGTAATTAAAAATGATGGTACTGGACCTTTTAGTGTCCCATCCCATTATTTTTAGAGTACTTAACATGCATAATTAATTGCAGAAATTAATGGCGAGGGATTGCGACAACGTATGGTGATATCACCCCGTTCAAGCAAATAGTGGATCCCAAAATGTGAGGAAGAGATAAAGCATTATACTGGGATGATGTTCAAGGATCTTAAAGAGGGTATCCAATTTTACAAAACTTATGTCTCACATAGTGGTTTTGATGTGCGGATTAGTACTACAAAAAGGTTTCGTAGTGATATTTGTGTGAAAGAACTTTTTTTGCAACAAAGAGGGGTCTAACAATGCTTCTAAATCCTTAAAGTCCAAGGAGAATGTTCTAGAAGGATCTAAATCTAATACAATTAAGAGAAATAGAGTCTCAAAAAGGGTTGGTTTCAAAGCTCGCTTGGAACTTTGTGAATTCTATAGGTCTATGGATGTTAAAATACGTATCAGTAAATTGATGTTAAGCCCATTATTATAACACCAGAATTAACATCAAACAGAATGAAAATAAAAAACAGCGAAATAAATCGAGACTAAAAGACCACAACAATTTAAAGTTTGTTCGTAAGCAAACTTACTTACGAACTGGGTATACAAACCCGAAAACTATATTACTTGCTTTAATTCGTTCATAATCAAATACAAAGTATAAAGTAATATATGAAAATAATAACATCAACACTATGAGACTAAAATACTTGTCGCCTCAAAGGATGATCTTCTTCGTTGGTCACGCAACTTCGAAGATGTATGGATCTCAGATGGTGGCTTCAAGTATTCCTCGTGCTTGTGTTCTTGTTCTGTTCGTGCGTCTTTGTTCCCCTTGCTGCTTTAAAGTCGTTATTTTAATCAAGTCTACTTCTTGTGTCTTAAATAGACAAGAATCCTAATCTTGGTAAACAAGTAAACTAATTCTAAACTCAATCTAGGAAACAAAATAAAATCCTAAACATAATATAGGAATAAAATCTAACATCCTAATATATTTTGATCCCAATAAAGGCAAATAACTACAAAAAAAAAAAAATTATGCATAATTGCCAAGAATAAAATTCTCACTAATCTCCCCATTTTGCCTTTTTGGACAAAATTAACAAGACGCACCAAAATATATATAAACTCCCTCTAAATTTTAAACTCCCCCTAAACAGATAATCCATGTTATAAATTACAAACCATAATCAATTCAAATAAACATTGTTTCAACACATCAACACATAAGAAATTAACGGCTGCGAGTCCTCATGGAACGACGAGGGGAAGACCCTTCATCCCTAGCTTTCCTCTTCTCTATGGCAAAGAGAGCCACATTCTCATCACTCTCCGTGGACTCTTCTTCATCAACAGCCGTATCCTCAGCATCAGCATCACCATCCTCATTGTCCTCATTTCCATCCACGTCTTCTCCAGCATCCTCATCTCCCCCTTTTTGTTCGAAAAGAAAAATGGCCGCCATAAACGAGTCTCTAAGCATCTGCAAATGCATAACCTGAGCTTGCAACTGGTCATTTTGATGACTAAGTAAAGCCACATGGGCTCGCACCACCGGAGCAGAGAAATGAACCGTGTTAGAACTGGTGTTAGCAACACCAGAAGCCTCAGCAGTCCAAAGTAGAAGCCTGCCATGGAAGATCCACGACGCGCGCCCCACCTGTATGCTGACCCCATAAAAAAAATCTACTTCTCCAGAGAAAACGTCATCCTCATGAGTCCTAAAGCCTTGATTTTCAAGCAAACTGAAAATGAGGGAAGGAAAACAGAAGGAGGAGGTCGCTCGAGTCGTAGAGAAATAGGTTACCACATCAAACACGTGCTGGCCAAAATTAAACTTTATGCCGTGGCCGAGCTTGAACAGAAATTGCGCTTGAGGACGCGTGACAACCGTAGCATTCTTTATAGGAACCCAATTGCAAATAGCAACTTTGTGCAAAACAGAGTACAGGGAGGATAAGCGCGTGCTAAGCAACTGCTCACGCCACTCTTTAAGCAACCCACCAGACAAAAACTCAATCACCCATATCATCCACAGTCGAATCACCATGATACATCTCAGTCCCAAACATCTCATTAATCAAATCAGGAGTAAAAGAAAAAATCCTTCCTCGCACAAAAACTTTCCCAAAATTTACAGACTTAGGATCAACGATGGAAGGCAGCATGTTTGCATAAAACTCCAACATAACATCTCGCACAAAAGGTATGGCAGTGGACACTGTGGAGTACATACCGTTGCTTTCAAAGAATGCGATCAGATTATGCCTTTTGAAGACGTCCACTGGGACTTGACGTTCATCAATCATTACTCAGAGACGATATTCTGGAAACATCTCCTCAGCCCCTCTGGTCAAAAACTTGGCAGAAACTTGAATCATGACTTCAGTTTCAACACCCCGTAGCGTGGAATCATCACAAGATTTCTCAGACTCAGCTGAGTGGATCGGTGCATTCTTAGAAGCAGCATTATCAGAATCAAAGCTGGAGGATGAAGCTGGAACAGCAGCAGGCGGTGTTAGTGTTAAGTTCGGTGACACAACACCAGAACCAACATGATTTTTCTGGGCAGCTCTCTGGACCTTCAATTCAGACAGCATGTCAGCAATCGTCTCATCATCATCGGAATCAGAAGAGTAGTCTCAGCCTCCGGCTGAGTCATATTCGATGGCGTTAAGGGAGGATCGGCAACCAATGGAGTGGAAGAGCTTGCAACCTCACTCGTGAAAAAATCAACAATGGTGAAAGGGGTATCAGAATAGCTTGAATCATCAAAAATTGGTGGGTTTTTAATGTCAGCCAGACAAATAGGAGGCTTCTTCTTGTTGGCCAGATGCATGGTTTGTTTCCAGCGAGGCGCAGGGGATGTAGACAGTCATGGAGCAGAAGAAAATGGCGACGCGGAGACTGAATCCTGAGGCACAAACTCTTCATCATCAGAGTCTGTCATGACTATAACCTCCTCAACCATGTTCATGTGCTCAATTGGCACATGGCGACGCTCACCGGGTTGACTCTTTAAAACAGCCACTGGAATTATTCCCGGAAGAATATTTCAAAGCCGACGTGATTTCTCAGAGTTGGATTGCCGACCGGCCCAAAGATGTTGGCAATAAACGACAAATTTGGTGGATTGTCTACATCGATTTCGTTGCCCATCTGCCCGGGGGCAAGCGGAGTGGCTAAAATGGCGTTGGCGGCAGTAGCAATAGGAACCAAGTCCTGTTCAATGGTTGATGACGGATCGGTAGTAGGAGTTGCAATTGGTGACACAACACCACCAATCTCTGCACGGATGTCCAGGGCGAAGTATCTCGGAAAATTCACTGGACCCTATTCACCGATGGGGTGGCACACGCCCGCTGGAAGCTCTGAAAGTTTGCTAGGCGACGAAGAGTTTAACATCCTGCAGGGAATTTGAAAGAATCACAGAGAAGAGTAAAATTAAGAGAGAAAATATTATGCCGTAAGAGTATTGTGTGCTGTTGGTAGTAAAATTGAGAGAGAGAAGAAGATAAAAATCCCTAGCTTTTCAATTGGGGTAAATATGACCGTTGTAGGGAAGGAACCGGGTGAATAAAAATAAACTGAAAAAAACCCCACTATCATAACTACCTATTCTACCACCCAAAAAGACTTATTTCCTAAAACAAATAACCCCACTCCTTCTCAAGAAGAGACACACGATTTCAAGCCTAACTAAACCACTAACTTCTTTTTGGAATTAAAATCACAAATCTCAATTACATATAAAACCAAGATAGAGCTAGATTTAAAAACCATCACCATAGTTGAATGAGTCCTTTGCAAAGAAAATCTTCACTCTCCAAATTAACCCCTTATTACTGGTCCAATCCACCGATTTGAACTCCACTGAAACACTTGGTTATCAAAATTCATAACATGATCCAGAGAATTAAGGGAAAAACGCAAGCACAAGCAACAGAACACAAAGCAAAATGGCATCTTCACAAAGTCTGAATGTCCTAATTGATGCCTAAGAATTAAAAAATACAACAAAAGGTTTAGGTGACATGATCAGTGTAGCTTTTTATGTGATGACATTATAACTAACATTGCTCCACGTGAAGTTAATGAAAACAGACCCCTTAACCCGAGTTAATGAATACGTCAAAATCACTTAAGGAGGTGAAAATTAAAGACTGAACTTTATCCAAATATTCATTATCTTTTCATTAATCTTTTAAAAAGAAACTTACTTATCTTTAGCAATTGCTAAGAAAATTAACACCCCTTGTTTTTAGACCTGGGAGAAACCAGTTTCTGCGGGAATGTTTCACAATCACCAAAACAAAGAGGTTAGTCTTTTTGCCATCACTTTTTATTACAACACATGACCTTTCTACACTTCAATTAGACCCATTGCATTCAGAATATGTAAGAAGAAAATAAAATAAAAAATGCATGCAAAAATCTTCAGATGTCACAACTGATGACAGTTTAGGTGTCATGACATCAGAATTAACATCGAATTAAACAATACACATTTCGAGATCTCTTCTCAAACGAGAGAAGGTCTCTATATCTAATGCCTTTGTGAAGATGTCAACAAGCTATAAATCAGTTCCTATGTGCTCAAGACTAATTATCTTTCTCTCAACAAGTCATGATTAAAGTGATACCTCATGTCAATGTGTTTGATTTGTGAGTTCTGGGCCGGATTTTTTCGAGATATCAATGGAACTGGAATTATCACAGAGCACAGTCAAAATTTTACTATGTGAACCGTAGTCCTCTACCATTTGGTTCATCCAAAGCAACTGTGTGCAAGCACTCCTAGCTGTAATATACTCGGCTTCAGCTGTAGAAAGAGAAATGCAATTTTACTTTTTACTATACTAGGAGATAAGGTTATTACACAAGAAAAAACAACCCCAGTGGTACTCTTTCTACCCTCAACATCCCCAGCCCAATCCGAGTTTGTATATCCCAGAAGTTCAGTATTCGTATCCTTAGTATACCAAACACCCAAGTCACTTGTACAAGATACATACCTAATGATTCGCTTAACAACTTTTAAATGTAATTTTTAGGATTTGACTGGTACCTAGCACATAGACACACGCTATACATAATATCAGGCCTGCTAGCTGTCAAGTATAAGAGACTCCCTATCATGCTCCTATACATGGTGTTATCAATACTAATACCAACATCATCTCTGGACAATTTCATAGTTTTGCCTAATGGTGTTTTCTTATGCGTATCATTCTATAGCCCAAATTTCTTAACAAGATTCTTAGCATATTTGGACTGAGAGAGAAAAATACCGTCATCCAACTGTTAATTTGTAAACCAAGAAAGTAAGAGAGATTACCTTCCTTATTCATCTTGAATGTGTCAGACATTATCATAATAAACTCATTCACCATCTGATCGTTAGTGGATCCAAAGATTATATCATCCACATAAATTGGACAATCAGAATGTGCTTGTTCGATTAAGGAGAAATAAGGTTTTATCAAATTCCCCATGTCTAAAATTTAAGAAAAGTAAGTGTTGAGTCAACCTTTCGTACCAAGCTCCGGGAGCTTGTTTTAAACCATACAAAGCCTTTTTTCAATTTTAGAACAAAATCTGGTTTGTGGGGATCAACAAACCCTTTATGTTTCTCAACAAATACTTCTTCACTTAACACTCCATTAATAAAAGCACTTTTTATATCCATTTGATGTAGAGACATTTTCATATAGCATGTAACTGCAAGTAAGAGTCTTACTGATTCAATACGAGAAACTTGAGCAAACGTCTCATCAAGATCAATATCCTCAAACATAGTGTATCCTTGTGCAACAAATAGTGCCTTGTTTCTCACAATATTGCCCGCCTCGTCCGTTTTGTTCTTAACACCGCTAACCATATCATCGAACTTGACATTTACTGACTCAATCATGCAACGTGTTCTAAGATTATACACTCTACATGCATGACTATTTCGAGAATATCCCATAAAAATGCACTTATCACTCTTTGAGTCAAGTTTTGCAAGATGATTCCTATCATTTAGCATATAACAAATGCACCCTAAACATGAAAATAGCTCAAATTTGGCTTTTTGCCCAACAACAACTCATAGGGAGTAACACATGACCTAGGCCTGAAATACGCCCTATTAATTATGTGGCATGCTGTATTCATTGCTTCCCCCTAAAAACGTTTTGCAATCCCATTGAAATAAGCATAGTCCTAGTCATTTCTGCAAGAGATCTATTTTTGCGTTCGACTATACCATTCTGTTGGGGGGTGATGGATGATGAAAATTCATGGGTTAACCTACTTTGGAACAATAATTCAAAAAAGACACATTTTCAAACTCTTTTCCATGGTCTGACCTTATTCTACCTATACTCACACCAAAACGAACACACAACTTTTTTGCAAGTTTTTTAAATGCTTCAAAAGCCTCAATTTTTTCTTTTAAAAATTCTACCCATGTAAAACGAGGAAAATCATCTACAATCACAAGTACATACCTCTTACCACCAAGGCTTTCTACTTTAAGTGGACCCATAAGATCCATATGAAGAAGTTCGAAATAGTTTGATATAGTGAGACTTTGCACGTTTTGATGGGATACTCTGACCTGCTTCCCTTTCTGACATGCCTCACAAACTGGAATGATTTTAGTATTGATCTTAGGTAGACCATTCACGTCTTCCTTATTGGCCAATATTTCCAACATCTTGTAATTGACATGTCCGATATTTTGATGCCACACCTCGGCATCACTCAGTTGAGATAGCTTGCAGAACATATCACCATTGATTTGATAGCAATTTTTGGAAGTCCTCTGACCAGTAAGGATACAAGTATTACCCTCATCATAAAATTTGCACTTATCATGAGTGAACTTGACACTGAATCCACCATCGCATAGTTGGATAATACTTATCAAGTTCCCAGTTAAGCCTTCAACAAGCAATACATTTTCAAGCTTTGCAATACCAAGAACATGAAGGGTTCCCTGGCCAATAATTTGGCCATTTTCATCTCCACCGTACTTCACTTTTCCTCCTTGAAACTTGATAGTATTTGAGAGAAGATCTTCTGAGCCAGTCATATGTTTAGAGCATCCACTGTCGAAGTACCAAGCACCAGGAATGTGGAATTTCAGAGATGAATAGATCATGTTGCATTTGATCTCGTTCTTTTTGACCCAAACCTGTTTGACTCTGGTGTTGATTTTGGTGTTAGAAACACGAAAACCATCACGGGTCTCAGCAGTTAGCTTTGACCTGTTAAACTGATTTTGTTTGCCAACAATCTTCCAACAGAATGGTCAGATGTGACCACGTTCACCATAGTGATGAAACACATATTATCTTCTTCTCTTCTTGTGACGTTTGATCTTGTCCACCTTTGGGCTTGATTCTGGCATTTGTTGATCAGGCTTGTATCTAATCTCGTGTTTGGATGAATCAGGGATACTTAATTCTAGAATTTCGTTGAGCTTAGCCTTACCCTTGTTGAGGTTCGAGAGGGTTTCTTGGATCTTCTTTAAATTAGTCTTCACACATTCTAGCTCAGCATCTTTTCTAGTGGGTGACGAATCCAGTTTGACAATTATATTGAGTTGATCATCATTCTCGTGAGTCAGTTTGTCCATCTTAATCGTAAGATCCTTGACTCTGAGCAGCTGTTTACCCCAGCTTGCAAATAATTCGTCATACTTAATTTTCAGCCTCTCATATTTGTCACGTATTTCCTCAACTTCTACATTCAAGCACCAGGTGTTGGTTTTGGTGTTACCAAAATGAATGTCGTCATCCCACACAACGTTAGCAAACAAAGCTGGAATAGTTTTAGAAGTGTCATAGTCGTTGTCCTCTTCATCGAACTCTTTTGCAATCAAGTTCTTCTTCCTCAGAGTATTTTCACATTCGTTTTTATAATGTCGCAAAACTTTACACTCATGGCATTGAACCTCATCAAGAGGCTTTGGGGAACTAGAGGTCTTGGATTCTGAAGATGAGGACTGAAATTTGGCAAAGTGTACGACCTGATGATTTTGGTGTTGGTGTCTCTGGTATGAATTTTGAATACGACCCTTCAATATTATTTCCTCTTCAACTACTTGTTAAACCGTTAAGACACAAGAGACACTTCTTCTTCTCCAAGTGTGGTAGCATCAACCTTCTCTAGTAGGTCTCTCCAAGTGTTAACATCGGAAGTTAGAGCAATATTCTTCTCTTTTGAGTTGGAACCAAGATGTTCCATCTCAAACGTCATGAGTGAGCCTACTAAAGCATTGAAGTCTAAACCGTCTGTGTCCTTTGCTTCTTTAATAGCTACCACTTTGATGCTGAACTTCTTTGAGATGGATCTTAGTAACTTTTCCACAAGATGTGAGTTAGTCACACCTTCACCAAGTTCTTCACACTCGTTGGCAATGTCTAAGAGTCTCATAGCAAAGTCCATGATGGATTCTTTCTCGCCCATCCTCATAGACTCAAAAGTAGCAGTCAACATCCTTAGTCTAGACTTTTTTACACACCCTCTGCAGCGCATCCCATGCATCTTTTGCCGACTCGCACTTTTTGATCCCCTTATAGTAGCTCGAATCAACATAGCCACAAAGAGTGTTGATGGTATTGGAGTTCCAATTGGACAAAGTTAGTTCATCGGCCGTCCACTCTTCTTTCTTCTTAATGATGGTATCACCGTCAGCATCAGTAATGCTTGCTTTTTCCCATCCAACCAGTATGGTTCTCCACACTCGTTCATCAATATTATTGATGTGCCACCTCATCCTTTGTTTCCAGAGAGAATAGTTATTGCCAGTAAGGATCGAAGGTCATGGATTTCCTTGATAATCCATAGCGTCCTACAAAAATAAGGATCAGTATACTTAGTGATTTTTACATATTAGTATGTGATTATAGTGTGTTTTTGCATTGCGTTCTGTGTGTTTTATCGAGTTCGTAGGTTTCTATTCTTCTCGTTTCTCTTCTTTTTAGTATTTTTTGTTTCTTATCTCATTTTATGTTTTTCTCCTTTATTTTATAAGTAATAGTCTAATTATGTTTAATTTTCTCTTTCAGCTTCGAGACGATGAAGATTGGACGAGCAATGTGCTGAACTGACACTGGGTACCAGTCCGACACTGGGTTACCCAGTGTCTGAGTCCTGATGCTACCTGCTCGCGTTGACACCGGGAGCCGCCCGCGTCGACCGACGCACCCGTCGACGCTCTTGAGCTCCAAATCTACAAAACTCTTTGTGAGCGTCGATCTATAGATCGTCGGCCAACGCACAAATGCCAGCACCCATCGACGCAACCCTGCCGACACGCACGCCGAGCAGCCTGACACGTATCGATCAACGCTCGGCACGCGTCGGTCAACGCTCAGCACGCGCCGGTCGATGCTCCGGCAGTTTGAACAGTTATTTAGGGAAAATCTATAAAAGGTCGGTAGTTTCTTCATTTCAAGTGTGCTGGAACATGGGGGAAGGTTCAGAGATTGCAGATAACCCTCGGTTCTTGCCACCCTTTCGATTCATGCATGATTAGCATTTTATAGTTCGTCATTTCGTCATTTCTATTCCGTTCGTCATTCAAGTCGTTCCTCATCGATGAAGACTCATTAGATGGCTGCTGTTTCCTTTGGGTTATAAGTGTTTCTGAACTTTGTTATTTGCCTTTTATATTTAGCTTTGGTTATCTTTGAATGTTTATGTTAATTTAGTTGTATTCCTTTTACCATTTTTTTTCTTGTTGTTAATTTATGTTTATTGCTTTAGTAGCTTAGTTGTGATTTCTTATTAGATTAGTTGTGTGGTTTTAATGTTCATGCTTTTGTTGATGCGATCGAATATGTTAATGCTTTTTGGCTAAATTTATCGTTCTAGTGTGCTTAGGGTCATTTAAAACTATCAGGATTGACAACCCTGATCGTGGAGATGATCCTGGCACACTAGAACCCTCGTTTTCATAATCGTTTCAAGCTTTCGATTTAATTTTTCGTAGATGTTAGAAACCCCCAAACCAAATTTGATCACTTGTTTAGTTTAGTTTTTATTTCGTTTCTATGTTCGTGAAATCAAATACCGGAATGACTTCCGATTAGTCTTCCTTGTGATTCGACTCGAGTCTAACTTACCACTTACAGCTGCTCCGTTCTCTTGCGGACTAGCTTTTTATTTTTAAATAAAAAGTAGTTGTAAAAAGTTCGATTCAAAATTTGGCGCCATTTTCGGGGAAGGCTAAAGGTCGTCAATTTTTGGTGTTTGATTTTAGTGACTTTTGTTCGTATTCTTATTTGTTTGTTTGTGTTAGTGTTTGTTTTTAAATTTTGTTTTTGTTTCTTTTTGTTCTTTCTGGTACATTTAATCTCGTTTGTTGAGTATTGTGCTTTGTAGCCAAATCTTTAACGATTCGAGGTTATTTAGACTGAAGATGGCAAACTATCGAGCAAGTTCATTATATGATGACTTATACGCTCCACCTTTCGATAAAGAGATATTTTGTCCAAAGTCCGATTGGCGTGGGTTTCGATCGGCAATTCCATTGAGCCTTGCAATACGGGAGTACGATCTAGATGAGTTCTACCTCGAGCAACTCCTGATTTTTCATGGATATCTGAGCAAAGACACGCTCCACTTCATCCGAGAATACGAAGCTATAACATGCACATTCCCTCTTTTTGGACTTACATGGCATTAAGTGATGATGCTGTTTTTCATGTTTACGTTAAAGGATCGGGCGAGTGAATGGTTGACAAATCTAGAGCCTGATTCCTTAAAAATGTGGGATGAAGTAGTGGATCAGTTCATGGGGTCGTTCTACTCGTCTGATGGGTCCCACCTTCAGTTTCTTACAATTCGAGCTATAATGATCCATATGCTTCACTTAATCTCTTCGATCACACCCCACCACAAGTTTCTATTGCCCGACCTTTAACGAGATTTTTTATAATCCGGATTTGGGACCTTTTTACACGGGATATGATTCGTATGCTCCACCCGATTCCGATTCTTCGAGCTACGCCCCGTTTCATCTTCTTACATCAAACTCTTATGTTTCGAGTTTCGAGCAGTATTTTCCCCTAACCACATATCACGATTCGAGATATAATGATCCGTGTGCTCCTTGCGAATCATATTCTTATACTCCGAGCTCCGATTGTTATCCTTCGTCTCATTCGTGTAACAATATAAATAACAACCATCACACTGTTTCCATGTTACTTATTACTGATCATGAAACTCGAGTTGAGGTAAATCGACCTCATTTTGATGAGGTGAAATTATTTGATGTGGTAGAGCCTACTTTGAATTTCCGTTCAGAAGAGGTTTGTAAGATGAATGAGATCGAGGAGTTGGTTGAGATCTCCCCCCTTGCGATTTTTGATGATGCCGTGGATTAAAGTGTGGGGGTGTTGCCGTTGGAGTGCCCGGAGGATGTTGGAGATTCGAGCCTCCATCTTGGTGAAGAAGGTGGAGTTATGGTTCCGATTTTGGAGGATAGTGAGACTATTGAGTCACATTTTGAACCACCTGAAGCTTTGTTGAAATTTGATTTTGAGGTGGTAGATGAGATAGTCGAGAAGGTGCCCGATCACCCCATGCTACAATTTCTGTTTGATATATTTGTGGTGATCGATTACTCGCGGTTCCGACCTCCAAAGCTAGTTGGAGTTTTCACCCCTTGCATCTCGGGGGATGCTTTTTGTGCTCGCCTTCAAGATTATCATCGCCAATTCTTTTCCTTTTAGAGAATACCAAGGCGTGGCACGATCGTCATTTGTTTTTAGACCCAGGATGACATCAACCGTGGACGCCGTCAAGCTAAAGACGTTAATCAAGCGCTTCTTGGGAGGCAACCTAAGCCTTTTAACTTTATATGTTTTTGTGTTTTTTTTCTTGTTGTTTCAGGTCCCCTTCAATGTTGAGGCCCGTTGGACGATTTTTGACGCTCAACTCATCATCACAAGCACGATTTCAGGGGCGTCTCTCTTTCTCATACCTTTTACCATACTTAGTTTAATTTTTCGTGTTATACAATGTGGACATTGTATGGTTTAAGTGTGTGTGTGTGTGTGTGGGGGGGGGGGGGGGGGGGTGGGGGGTTGTCCTTGGTTTGGTTAGTAAATTTTGTTTGCTTATGGTTGATTTGAGTTGTGTGTATTGATATTGACTGGAACCTTGATAAAGTGACGTGGTTAGATGCTTTGGTTAGGATATTTAGATTTTCGTTCGAACAATAGTGTGATTGTGGGGAATGAAGTGTAAAGAGTCTATGAAGTGTCTTGTCCTCTATTCTATTCTTGTTTCATTCTAAAGAGTCGAATATTCTTTACTAGCCCCATTTTCTGATGCCCTCTATAGGATTTTATGTATTTTTTATTTTTTTATTTTGGAGACATTAAAACTCCACGTGCGAAGTTGGAAAATGTCATTAGTTGCATTCAGCAACATAAGATTGGAGTCAATGAACTCTCGCTGTTGATTGTTGTAAATTATGCTCGTTTAGTACCTCATCTTTATGGGTACTCATAAAAAAAAGAAAAGAAAATAATAAAAAAATAATAAGTACAAGAAGAGAAATCCTTGTACAAGTTAAATTTCTATTTTGTTTTTATTTCTTAGATTTTTTTGTTAAAGAAGTGTATAGATGACTGGGCTAGTTGGGTGACGACATGGAGGTTTGTTCAGGGTTAGATTTGGGACGAGGCATGGGTTGATGACGTGCATAATGGTCAACTCATTACTTTTAGGTGTTCGGAAGCGAGTCTAAATCTTTTATCTCAATGTATCGTGTCGTTCTTTTAGTTGAGTTTTCAGTCGATTTAATGCACTAAATTCTTGAATCATTTGAATGCATTAGCGATTATGTCATCGGGTAATTAGCTTTTCCTTGTCTACGTCTAGACTAGATTTTGCTTGAGGACAACCAAAAAGCTAAGTGTGGGGGAGTTGATTAGTACATATTTGTATGTGATTTTAGTGTGTTTTTGCATTGCGTTCTGTGTGTTTTGTCGGGTTTTTAGGTTTCTATTCTTCTCGTTTCTCTTCTTTTTAGTAATTTTCGTTTCTTATCTCATTTTATGTTTTTCTCCTTTATTTTATAAGTAATAGTCTAATTATGTTTAATTTTCTCTTTCAGTTTCGAGACGACGAAGATTGGATGAGCAATGTGCTGAACTGACACTGGGTACCAGTCCGACACTAGGTTACCTAGTGTCCGAGTCCTACCGACGCTACCTGCTCGCGTTGATGCCGGGAGCCGCCCGCGTCGAACGACGCACCCGTCGATGCTCTTGAGCTCCAAATCTATAAAACTCTCTATGAGCGTCGATCTATAGATCGTCGGCCGACGCACACATGCCAGCACCCATCGACGCAACCCTGCCGACACGCACGCCGAGCAGCCTGACACGCGTCGATCGATGCTCGGCATGCGTCGGTCGATGCTCCGGCAGTTTGAGCAGTTATTTCGGGAAAATCTATAAAAGGCTGGTGGTTTCTTCATTTCACGTGTGATGGAACTTGGGGGAAGGTTCAGAGATTGCAGATAACCCTCGGTTCTTGCCACCTTTCGATTCATGCAAGATTAACATTTTATAGTTCGTCGTTTCGTCATTTCTATTCCGTTCGTCGTTCAAGTCATTCCACATCGATGAAGACTCATTCGATGGCTGCTATTTCCTTTATGTTATAAGTGTTTCTGAACATTGTTATTTGCTTTTTGTATATAGGTTTGGTTATCTTTGAATGTTTATTGTTAATTTAGTTGTATTCCTTTTACCGTTTTTTTTTCTCGTTGTTAGTTTATTTTATTGCTTTAGTAGTTTAGTTGTGATTTCTTATTAGATTAGTTGTGTGGTTTTAATGTTCATGCTTTTATTGATTTCGGATAAATTTATCGTTCTAGTGTGCTTAGGGTCATTTAGAACTATCGAGATTGACAGCCCTGCTCGTGAAGATGATCCTGGCACACTAGAACCCTCATTTTCATAATCGTTTCAAGCTTTCGATTTAATTGCTCGTAGATGTTAGAAATCCCCAAACCAAATTTGATCACGTGTTTAGTTTTTATTTCGTTTCTATGTTCGTGAAATCAAATACCGGAATGACTTCCGATTAGTCTTCCTTGTGATTCGAATCGAGTCCAACTTACCACCTACAGCTACTCCGTTCTCTTGCGGACGAGCTTTTAATTTTTAAATAAATAGTAGGTGTAAAAAGTTCGATTCACTTAGTACGTCAAGTAACCTGCTCTAGATGCCAATTGTGAATTTTGTAGGTCTATGGATGTTAAGATAAGTATCAGTAAATCAATGTTAAGTCCAATGTTAAACACCAGAACTAACATCAAACAGAATGAAAATAAAAGGCAGCGGAATAAATCGAAACTAAAAGAACACAGCAATTTAAATTTTATTTGTAAGCAAACTTGCTTATGAACTAGGTATACAAACCCGAAAACTATATTACTTTAATTCGTTCAAGATCAAATACAAAGTATAAAGTAATATATAAAAACAATAGCATCAACATTATGATACTAAAATACTTGTCGCCTCAAAGGATGATCTTCTCCGTTGGTCACGCGACTTCAAAGATGTATGGATCTCGGATGGTGTCTTCAAGTATTCCTCGTGCTTGTGTTCTTGTTTAGTCCGTGCGTCTCTGTTCCCCTTGCTGCGTTAAAGTTGTTATTTTAATCAAGACTACTTCTTGTCTTAAATAGACAAGAATCCTAATCTTAGTAAACAAGTAAACTAATTCTAAACTCGATTTAGGAAACTAAATAAAATCCTAAACACAATCTAGGAAATAAATCTAGCGTCCTAATATATTTTGAGCCCAAGAAAGGCAAATAACTACAAAAAGAAAATATGAATAATTTCCAAGAATAAAATTCTCAACAAACTTGAATATATTGACAGCACAGGTTAAAATGTGAAGTCTTTTGAAGAGCAACACAATCATTGTTTTTCATCCATGATGTATAGAGAGTTTTTGAAAGTAAATAGAAGTCTCAATTTTGCCCATCAACAATTTATCATCAACTGTGTGAGGGCATATATTGGACCATCTACAACACATCGACTTTATAAAGAGATGGTTGGGGGCTATGGTAATGTTGGGCTTTGCATATAGATTTTAAGAATTTTAAAAGGGAGCTAAAGGCTTACATTTGTGGAGCGGATGCACAGTTAATTATAGATAGGTTTTTCAAAAAAGTTGATGTGTATCCAGAAATGGCATTTGATTATGCGGTGTATGAGATTGGTCAGTTAACAAGGCTATTTTGGGCCGATCCAACTGCGAAGAAGAACTATGCCATGTTCGGCGATGTTATATCTTTTGATGCTACATACAACACAAATAGGTATTCTTTATTTTTTACCTGGTTTTGCACATTTATTTTATTATTTCTTAACTAGATTATATATATATATATAATTTATGTAGGTACTTCTGTTCTATGCAGTTTTTGTTATGTTGTTATGCACTTTTTTTTAGTCCACTCAATGTGTAACGTGCATGTTTAATGAAGTGTGCATGCATATTTACAAAAATGGTGATGTTTAATACAAGCACCATTTTATCCACATTTTTTTTTAGTATTGTAGGGAAAAAAGGGTTATATATTTATTTTTAATATGTGTAGCTACAAAATGGTGTTTGCTCCATTTACTGGTGTTGTGCATTACGTTTGGGGCAGGGTTGATAGTCAAAGAAGATGAAGAGTCATATACTTGGTTGTTCACATATTTTATGAAACCAATGGGTCAAGAACCGTATTACATTGTTACTGATCAAGATCCAGCAATGAAAAATGCGATTAATAAAGCTTTTAAATGGGAAGGCGGAGATTATGCATGTGGCATAACATGCAGAAGGTAAGTAAAAAAATGAATCATGCATTGTTTAATGATGACAAACATGAGGAGACTTAATGGGGTTGTGTGGAATGATTATATAGAGCCTCCCGAATTTGATGAGAAATGGAAAGAAATTATGAATGAATTTGGCTTGTCAACACATCAATGGTTTGCATCCTTATTTGAGATTAGGAATTTATGGGTCCCTGCTTATTTTAGGGATGTGAAATTGGGTGGGATGCTTAGAATAACCTCTAGATCTGAAAGTGCGAACAGTTGGTTTGGACATTTCACGAATCCCCAATCTAGTTTTGTTGAGTTTTTATGTACTTTGGTAGTGCGATGGATGAATAGAGAAATGTCGTGCAAAAGTTAAATAGTGAATGTGAGGCTCAAATTTCTAAATGCAGTACACCGTTAGCCATTGAACAATATGCTGCTTCAATATATACAAACAAAGTATTATCTGATGTGAGATTGAAGCGGCTTGTTATAAATGCGTGGTGACACAAATTCGTGAGGTGGGTGGGAACTGTCATTACATAATTAAAGATGACGAGAATGGTGTGTTTAATGTTATTTTATGTAAAGGCATCAATACTACACAGTGTAGTTGCAAAATGTTTGCAAGAGTTGGATTGTTGTGTCGTCATATATTAATACTTTTTAAGGATCTTGACCGCATTCCAGATGAGTATTTGCTGAATAGATGGACAAAGGTTGCATCATTGAATCTAGATCTTAACAGTGCTATATTCGATAAACAACCTATGCATGAAAGTATTGGCAACTTGAACAAGTTGTGGTCAGATTTTCATTGTTGCATTGGCCTTGCACATGGAAGTGAAGATCAGTTGGCTGAATTATCACATGTCATCACTGAACAAAAGCAGTTGTTATTAGCTAAACAGGCAAGTGGCACGGTAGTTTTAGGGAAATAGGCGGTTATTGAGTCATTTACGGGATCCACTTCACATTTGAATATTAGTGTCTTTACATCGAGTAAAAAGTTAGAAAGGCGATGTGGAACATGTGGAGTTGTCGGTAAACATAACACCAGGACATGTCCTAATAGAAAGTGAAGGTTTTTTTTTTTTATCTATTTGTTAATCAAGAACTTTTGCTTTTCTTTCCTGATGGATTGTTTATAATCGCGACACAATTTCAGTTCAATCGAGTTTTTTTTTTTTTGATATTATTGTTGTTAAATGTGAGCACAACCTGAACATTATCTGAGCAATCAACCGAATTTATTATCCGAGCAATCGATCAGGTTTATTATTTTATCTGATTATGCAACAACATCATTGTAAATATGAAAGGGAAAAAAATAAGTTAATAAGACCACGTCTAGTTTTTTGTTGTTACTTCATAATATAAAAGAACCAAACAAAAAAGCTCGGGTGTATAATTCAATAACCCGATACACAAATTCAGATGTTTGGGTCGATTTTAACTAATAAACTTATTTAATATATAAATATTTAAAATACAAATAATATATCATTGTAAATCCTTGTAAGTCTACTTTCCAACGCAAAAAACGGATCTAAAAACAGTAGTTTTACAATGAGTTATGGCCATTTTACGAAAGTGTGGCAACGCTCCCATTTTTTCTGCGGGAATTTGAGTTTGAATGTTGTGAGCGACAATGTTGTTTTAAATATTCACGGAAAGTAAAAAGTTTGCATGAAAAGCTAATAAATATGCATGTATAATATAGAAAATATATGAATAAGTACATGATAAAAATGCATTGAAAAATTAAGTCCAATGAACCTAAACAATTTATCTCTTATACTCTTTGCCTTGTATGAAACTATTTTAAATGCGCACAGCCTGAAAATTATCCGAGCAATTGACCAGGTTTATTACTTTATCCGATTATGCAATCATTGTAAATATGCAAGGGACAAATAAGTGAATAAGACCACGTATAGCTTCCACATAAGTAGAAAGAAATTAATGGAAATGCAGAGATTTTAATGCAGTGAAGATAATATTTAATTTTGTTTTGATTTTTTTATTGTTCCTTAAATCAATCGATAGTGCCCTTAGATATAAAGCCTTCATCTTTAAACTATGGACTGATAGTTAAATAATATCAACTCTACGTTCTCCTCTGGAATTTCCAACCCACATATCATTTATTTTAAATAAAATTGTGGGATGTTTTAGTATTAGTTGGGTTCTTTTGGATAATCTAGAAAAATGGAATGATTTCAGTATGTTGGTCAGAAAGTGAAGTATATTTTATTTATTATAAATATAAAAAAATAATGAAACAAATCTCATGTAAAATCAATTAATTGGGATCTTTTTATCGTAAATCGGTAGGAATATAATTTAGTTATTAAGTTCTATAATTATAATTAGAGAAAAAATTTGTGCCTGCAAAAGAAATGTATAAAAATTTATTAAAAACATTTTAGACTTTACCTTCCAAAGTATGGTTTTTTTAATTGACTCCTCGGGCCAGTTTCTGGAAAAAAATAAAATCGAAGGTGAACACGTGAGTTGCACGCCAAATTTCTGAGGGCAAATTTTTATTTTCAAGTCACTTACCAAATTCTTATCCCAATCTCATTATAAGAAAAAATCTCGGAGCAGAGAGAAATCCGATCCATTACACATCTTATATTTATATCAAATATTTATTTTTGTTGCATTAATAACTCACTTTCTGATGTTAATAAATTCTTTTGATAAATTTTACGTTTTTATGCATTTTTTCGATATGCCTGCGTAAAATGCAGGTATTCAAACTAGTTATGTATATGAACAGTGAACGATCAATGACAATGCGAAAGTAAACCGAGTAGCATGAAATTCAACGATATAGTATGAATTTGTAGTATGAAATTCTACTGGCTATAAATGAATAATGGTATGATTATGAATTATTATTATGAAATTCAATGAAAAATTCCACAATATAGTATGAAGTTTGACTGGTGGCGGGTCATCGCATGTGATGGCGAGTAGTATAAAATTAACATGAAATAATGAATTTTCATTTAATTAAATTTAGAGAAAAGAAAATGTAGTATGAAATAAAACTAAAATAATGTTAGTATAAGATTCATATCATATTATATTTGGAAGAAAGAAAGGAAAAGGCCTGAAAGAAAATAAAATAAGATTAGTTTATGTGAGCAAATTAGTACCCTTATGAGTAGATTGGATTAAATAGTAAGTTGATTTTTTTGTGGATTATTTGGAATAAAATTTTACCTTTGTGAGCATATGGTCAATGCCTTATATTCATTCTTAATACCAAATTAGTAAACTACGAGTTACTCCCTCCATCAATATTTATCCAAAATCAGATAATACAAAATAACTCTCATAAATAATTAATTATTTTAAATATTGTAAATCCAATCAGCTGAATCATCTTTAATATCTAAATGGTGAATTTTGAACAAACAATTTTTTTCTAATGTTCAATTATATTTTAATGAAAATATAAAATAATCAAATGTGATATATTACCACAAATAACCATTGGAATTCTAATCTTTTAAAATGATCTAAACAACATATACACTATATATATATATATATATATATATATAGGATTAGGTTCAAATGAGAACCCCGTCATTATATGTGAACCTAGGGACTAATCCTGGCCTTAGATCTAATATTGCACAGTGCAATTATATGTCCAGGTTCATTGTGCTTTTTACACAATACTGTAGTGCTAAAATCAGTCCAGTTTTTTTAATTTAATTATATATATATATATATATATATTATATATATATATATATATTACATTTTAAAACATGCAATATGTATCTTAAATTGTAGATCTTGAGAATGTGATTAATTTGATATATATTTCATTCAAAACGAATAAAATTTGAAAAAGTTATGGTTTGTTGAAGATTTGAGTTTCATTTCAAATTTTTGAATTTGCAGTTTATAGACGAAATTTGCGATACTTTTTGTATACAATCGTAGTGTTTTTTTTCTTAATCTATTGTGCTTTCAAAGAACAATGTAGTGCTCTTTGTAAACGTTGATATATGTCCAAAATACTATTTTTAATTAATTAATACATTTTTTTACATTATTACCATGCTGACATGTCATGATCTCAACCATCAAGATTATCCAATCTAATGGTCAAGATGAGTCCCTAGGTTCACATATAATGACGGGTTCTCATTTGAACCCAACCCTATATATATATATATATATATATATATATATATATATATATATATATATATATATATATATATATATATATATATATATATATATATATATTTCATGCTATCATCAAGTATGGGTATTTTACTATATTTGCCCAAAAAATTCTTATCAACTAGCCAGAGATTTTTTATTTTCTTTATTACGTAATAAATACATAACAACAATTGTGAAGTAAAGTAATAATATTTGGGCTGGACTCCTGTTAGTCCAGATTAACGGGTCGCTCCTGTTAGACCGGGTTAAATCCGAATCCATTTTAATTAAGATATTTAAATGAAATTAAGTCAAATATATTGGCTGGGACTCTTGAACGCAAACCAGAACCAAAAACCACCATCTCCCCAGCGACACAAATCACCACGACACGACTGCATCTCCCATTTTCAAAATCACCATCTCCAAACCACCGCCTGCATCTCCATCGGTGCCCGAACCAGCGCGAGTTTTTATCCCCATCGACGCATCTCCCATCTCCGACCCACTGCGAATCTCCATCTCCATCTTCATCCGTCGTTTCTCTTCGCCGCCGCCGTCAGCCTACTCTAGAAAAACCACCGCCGTCGTCAGCCCCTCGTCGTAGAATAACCTTCAATTACCAGGTAATCTTCAACGATCAATTTGATTTTGACCTAATTCTAGAAATCTTCGTAACTATTCGTAGGTTTTGAAGAATTTTACAAACTACAGAAGAAAATTGAAGACGAGATGGGTGATTTGGGACTATARWTGGGAGAAAAARCCAATGTAGARGAAGGTAATATAGTATTGGTCTTATAACTATGATGTATTGGTCTTATAACTATGATGTATTGGTATTCTGACTGCACTGTACTTGGTTTTTTTGTTGTGTTATGTCGACATATTCACTGTAAAACATCAGGGGTCTTATCTGAAACTATGAGTTATTAATCCATTATTGTATTGGTTTTTGGAATGTAATGTATTGGTTTTTTGGTTCAATGTATTACTATTCTGATTGCATGATATTTTCTTTTATGGGGATTAATTTTATTATTCAATTCAGGGGCTGTGATAATTCATGATTCTAGTGATGAAGAAGGTGGAAGTCACATTGATAATGAATCGATAAATAATATCTTGTTGAATGATGAAGGTATGAAACTATTCTGATTAGATTGATTTTATTTCTAAAAAATATTCGAAGACATCTTATGTGATAATATCTTGTTTTCCATTTTTGTATTTAGCTGTAAAGGCATTGATGCCCCCGACAAACTCAAACGAAGAAGAAACTGGTGTTTCTAGTACATGTATCTCTATTTTGGATCCTGCGAGGGCTATTACAAAGGGGAGAAAAGCAAGACAGAAGTCATATCTTGAGAAAAGCAAGAAGAAGAATAGCACCAGTAATACATCAAATAGATCAAGTCAAGCAAAAGAGTTTTTCTAAACTCTCAATCCTCGATTATTTTAGCATAACGGTAGTCATTAATTATTTATATTTATTTATAGAAGTATTCACATTGACTGGATTACAAATTGGTATTTTGATACTGTGATTTATTTTTTGTTATCTTAATGATTTATGGTATTTTCTAATTATATTTGATAAGTGTATTGGCTTTTCTATTCATGGTATTGGTTTTCTGTTCAATCGTATTGGTTTTCTGTTTAATTGTATTGGTTTATATATTTGCAGTGTGTTTAGAAAATAAAAATACAGTGCATAAGATACTACTTAATTATAGGAAAAATTTTGTGATTTGCATTACAAYAARCGTACATTTATTACAAAAACTCAATACATTATAGCACATAAACCAATACATTATTTGATAAGTGTGTTGGCTTTTCTATTCATGGGTATTGGTTTTCTGTTCAATCGTATTGGTTTATATATTTGCAGTGTGGTTGGAAAATAAAAATACAGTGCATAAAAAACTACTTAATTATAGAAAAACTTTTGTGATTTGAATAACAAAAACCGTACATTTATTACAAAACTCAATACATTATAGCACATAAACCAATACATTATTTTACAAAAACCAATACAAAATATTTTGTCAAGGATTTACAAAAATTTGGGATTAAAATTTCCACCAATCACCAAAAAAAATAAAATATCACAAAAAACACTTACTGCTAGACATAAAAATCACAGTTCATAACTTTTGTGATGGCATAACAAAAACTGTACATTTATTACAACAAAACAATACATCATAGCACGCAAACTAATACATCGTTTTACAAAAACCAATACAAAATATTTTGTCAAGTATTTACAAAAAATGGGGACTAAAAAATATCCTAATTTGATGAACAATCACAGTTCAAAACTTTTATGCTTTCATATTTCACAAACAAAAAAATACTTTTCATTTTTGAAACACCAATACTTTTTTTATCAAAAAGCCAATACCTTATTATAAAAAAACCAATACTTGTGCATAATTCAAAAACCTCCACAAAAAGGAAAGGGTACAATAGTTCAACAAAAAAGCATCATTAGCAACTCCATCAGCATAGCAGTAACAACTAACTAAGAGTATAAGGATAACCAAGTTCAAACACATACTAGTACGTTTGAGTAACAATTCAGATACTTCTTAACAGAAAAAAGATACATAATAATTAAAATATGTTGACTTTAGCGGGACCATTCTTCTTCTTTCCAAGATCTTTCTTCTCCTTTAGCGGCTCATGTTGACTTTTTTTTGCTTGCTCTTTAGTACGCATTGTCATCAGCGGACTGCAAAAAACCAATATTCAACATAAGAAACAAGAAATGTAAAATATAATCATATAAATTTCATTAGCATTCATAGAAATAATGCAAAACACAACACATATCATCATTCAAACAATTATACACCTGTGTCTTGCTTTTTAAAAAATGCATTAGTTTGAAAAACCAAGCACATGACGGTGGAGAAATAAAAACCCTAAAACAACTGTAACATTAGTATAAGATTCATATCATATTATAGTTGGAAGAAAGAAAGGACAAGACATGAAAGGAAATAAAATAAAATAAGTTTGTGCGGGTAAATTAGAACCCTTATGACTAGATTGGATTAAATAGTAGGTTGAATTTTTCGTGGACTATTTGGTATGAGATTTTACCTTTGTGAGCATATGGTCAATACCTTATATTCATTCTTAATATCTATATCTATATCTATATAATAGGGGAGTTTGGAAGGAGAGAGAAACAATTCATGAAAAATAGTGGGTTTCCCGCCCATGAATTGTTTCTATTTTTACTCCCTAAAATCACGTGTTTTACTCCCTAAAATCACGTGACAATTTCTGACCAACCATCCTCTACTCACTTTAAATCCAGTTGCTTCAGAAACCTTTAGAAACCTAACCCTCATTTACGTAGAAACCTAATCTCCTCCCTCTCGCCTCGCCGCTTGCTTCATCTCAGTAATAATTACCTCCGAATTTCGACTAGCCAGAGGAGCGTATATGAGTGCTTTTCATTCTACGCCGAGAGGAATTTGGTTTTCGATAATTTCGGGGAGCCAAACGCATCCCAACCCCCTCATTCTTCTGCTGCTTCCAAATTCAAAATTCAACATGTTTGCTGCCAAGCTTTTTTCATGGGGTTTTTCAGATTTTTTCATGGTTTTTTTTCCTGATGCAAAGTCTCTATTTTACGTTTCTATTGAGAAGCACATATTAAAATCGATTCAGATCTATATAAACAAATTTTTGATCTAAACTTTACTGAAAAATCTTCAATTTTTACAAATCTGAATTAAAATCTGTGATTTATTTTTACAGGTTCTGATATTTAGTCGCGCGTGTCGCGAATGGACGCTGTGGTGGATGCCATGACGCCATTTGGCTTTCCGGTGGACAAAGTTGTGAAACATGTGAGACAACTTCTTGAGGTAAGTATTTTTTTCATTCTTTCTGGGACTCACAAAACAGCTTAGCTTAAGTTGATCTTTTAGGATCCGTTAAATCCTTCTGTCTTTAATTTTTGAATTTTCACCACTTAATTTTATTGCCATCAAATCTGTATAGGTGTTGTATTATGAAAAATATTGGTGCCACAATACTAAAACTGATGTCATCGATGTTATATATGACATATGCAGGCAGAGTCTTTAATTAGTTATCTGTATTGAACAATTTTAGAATGGGATCAGTAGTTTGGTTTAAGAATATAATCAGCAAAAAGAAAGCGAAAGGAGATGGATCCCAGAAACTGAAGGTTCGATTTCATTTTTCTCTTTTATTTTTCTTTTCTTTTCAAAAACATAAATTAAATGGCTACAAACATTTTTATTTGTCACTATTAAACAGAGATATTCGGCATCGCCAGATGACTCAAACTTTTGTGAACCCCGTTTTTAATAAATTAATTTAAAAGCACATTAGTTTGTGTTTTACATGTAATTGTTGTGTTTTTCTCGTATTTTTAATTAGGTTTTTATTGTGATTTTAACGGTTTTTATGTCGGTTATTTAGGTGTTTAAGTTGATTTTTTTTAATCTTGTTGATTTTCTTATTTCTTGCTAATTTTATAATTTTAATGGGTTACTTGATTTAATTACCTTGAGGTTTGGAATATTTCTTGGGTTTTTATGTTTAAAGTTCCTAATTTTAAAGGTGGAGAAAGTGAGGGCCAAAATAGAAGCCAAGACGAGCCAGGACGTGCCAACTCAAGCCAAAAACTAGCTCCAAAACGCCAAAACATTCTGGAATGGTTGTCAAGGCGAGCCAGGACAAGTCAGGACTCGCCACACGCACCCTTGGCGCGAGTTGGCCCGAGCCAAGCGCGCCTGCGCACAACTGCCGGCAGCCCTCGCGCACACCTGCGCGCTCCCGCGCGCAGCGCCCAGGCACGCTCGCGCAACCTCTCGCCAACCTTCGCCCAGGCGCGCGCCAACCATCGCTAGCCCTCGCCAAGCGTCCGCCAGGCACTCGCCCACAAGCGCCCACCAGCCTGCGACCAGCGCCCACCTGCGCCCAGGCTCGGCCATGGTCGAGCCATCTCGAGCCATATCAAGCCAAAATGTGCCAAAAAGCTAGCCAAGGGTCTAGGAAGGTGCCTCCGGGTCAAACTTGGTCAAACTCGTGAATTTCAAGCCTTTTTGGCTAATTTGGCCCATTTAAACCCAATTAAATTAGTATAAATAGACTACAACTCTCATTTTTGTAAAAATACCTCCTCCCAACCCAAGCTTGGGTTTGGGACTTAATTTCTCTCTCTAAATTTTATTTTCAAGTTTTTTGCCTTGGGTTTGTAAGCTCAAGAAGGATTCAAGTACTCCCTTGGATTATTAATTCCTTGCAATTTCAACCAAACTTTTGGATTCTCCATTTAATTCTAGTAAGCTTTCTTTTAATTTCGTGCTTTGTTCTTCAATTCCATGCTTGTTCTTCATTTTATGCTTTTTGCCTTGTCTCTTTGATTTCATGTTAGATCTTGTGAATCGTCCATGGAATCTAGATGAGTGACACATCTAGATCATAGATCGAGTCCTTGATCGTTTTTATTTTAAGTATTTTATGTGCTTTATGTTAGTTTTAATTTTCATGCTTTATTTCATGCTTAATTCTAGATTTAGGCTTTGTTTCTTGCTATTTTCCTTAAAGTTTCAAACTTTATTGTTAATTTTCATTGCTCTTTACATCCATGCTTTCAATTTTTGCTAATTTGCATTATTTACGATTTTATGCATAGTTGTACCTTGTGCTTGCATGCTTGTACTCGGTGAAACATTTGCATTTTCTTGCTTATTTTCATTATTGCTTTGCATTTTCAATTAAGGCACACGACCGAGGCATCCTACCAATTTGCAATTTCAATTCCTACGATAGTGAGCTATTTTAATTGCTTTATCTTTATTTTTCTTTTATTTTCCAAGCTTGAAACACATTGAATCTTTCAATCGAATCGATTTCCAATAATACTGAGCCATGAACCCGTTGATTTATTTCAACACAAATAAAACTCTACAAACAGTTTGCTCACAAGAGTACGAGGTAACTGTAGGGTGGTAAGTTTGACTCGAGTCGTATCTCTCGAGGAAACAATTGTTCGGTCTTTCGGATGTTTTTCTCAATTTATGAACTAAAATACATGTACAATTGGGGTTTTGAAGAGACTGAATTGATCATTATGAACTAAAGCAATAATTAAACTAAAACTAATTAAACTAATTACTCTAACTAGATTATCAACTACGAGCAATAATTAATCTATCAATAATACGCTACCGAAGATTAAAACTAATTAACTAATCTAAGAGCATGAACGTGAGATATTATCGCTAAGCAATGTATCATATTAATCTAAGAACGAATAATTAAGCATAAATCTCGCGTAAATAAACTAAATTAAACCAATATCCAATACTCAAGCATAAAATGATTAAACTAATTATCAAAACTAGAATTAACTAAGAAATTAACTAAGTAATTAACTACAAAATTAACTAAGAGTTTAGAGTACTTATTGTAACTACGAAAAGCAGTAAAAAGCTCCAGCTATTCCGGAGTTTGAACGTTGATCTTGGGCGAAGAATGAATCCCAAACACGAATTCGATGTTTTGGACGCGTTGTTCTTCGATCCTTGATCTCTGACTTCAAATCTCATTATGAGACGTGGAATTATGTTTATTATCAGCTAAAATACCCTAGGAGGTCGTGTGTCTGGTGTCTCCCTTCTAAAAATCCGAAATATAGAGTATTTATATAGATTTTGCATGACTTGGCGCATAAGAAACCCTAAAATCCGAATTCTGGGCCGTCGCGTCGACGTAACGTCAACTGACGCGCGCTGGTGCTCGGCGTCGATGCTGCCTGGGCGTGCGCATCGACTGGGTGCATCGACATCGATGCTTCAGCAAGTTGCGTCGACGTTGCGTCGACATCGATGCTTCAGCAAGTTGCGTCGATGCTGCGTCGACTGACGCGGATCATGGCTCGCGTCGACGGAGCGTCGACAGTCGCGTCAGTCGACGCGACTGCGCGTCTGCCTCCGTCTCTCTCTATCTTTTGCTACTCGTTTCGCCGGAAAGCTCGTTCTCCTATTCTTGAACATCGAACCTCATCTATTACGCGCTGAACTCTTCCGGTTACTTAGCTGTAAGGTYAAAACAACGAAATATCACCTATTTGCATCAATTACGATTAAAATACGGTAAAATAAGTCAGAACTATAAAATTACAGAATTATGCTTAAATCGTCCAACTTATACCAAAAACAAATAGAAAAACGTACTAAAATACTAATAAAAACAAGGACAAATCTACTCTAATCAACTACCCCATGCTTTATTGGTTTGTTTGTCCTCGAACAAACGATAAATCCAAAATATAACTAGAATGAACATAAGTTCAAGCAAAGAGTCGTGCGTTGCTACATACGTAATTTCGAAAATATAGGCACAAGTCACGCAACGTCAAACACTTGACCATTATTACATTGTCGCTTCAAAATAAAATCATGCTTCCTCACGAAGGATAATATATATAAGTACGCTCAAAAGCACTCAAGTATTTTATGCATGGGACGTGTATACACTCAAATCATACAATTACATGCATGATGAGGCAGTAAGTTGATCAGACCTAATTTGGGGTAGACCTGATTTGGAAGTTCTGGAGTAGTACGAAGAGAAACAAGAGCGGTTTTCTTGTATGAGTAAAGGTCTGACCAGACCTTTCGGAAAATAGGATGTCGAGAAAAATGGGAACAGCTCTTCCTTTTTCCTGAGATGGAGTGCTCTACCAGAAAAGGAAAGAGGAAGACCTGTTTTCCGGACCCTAAATAAAGAGACAAGTGGGACCACTTGTCAGAATTGGTTGCGCAACGGCCCGTGATTCGCGGCATGTGCTCCTGGGATCCCGGCTGGGGTCCCCACTAGGAAAAACTATAAATATCTCAGCCCCCAAGGCTGAGAGGAGGTAGGACATTCTTGAGAGCATCTTTTCTTACTTTTCTTTCTGGAAAACACCTCATCGCTTACTAACTTAAGCATCAGAGAGGTTTCCACCGGAATACCACCGGTGGTCCTTTCTAACCTTTGTTTGTGGTGTAGGTTTTCGAAGCTCTTGGGTTCCCGGGTCTTATTCAAGTGGCCCGCTATTTCAGGTCGAAACAATTGGCATCGTCTGTGGGAAGTCGATCGAGCTAAGGCGTGAGGATGACTTCAGACGGTTAGAAGCGAAATTTGATAGGGGAGTTGGGTGGCACTCCGAGTTCCGCCGTGCATGCTCACGCACAACAGGAACCAGGATCATCATCGATACCAGAGACAGCGGGATCGGCCATGGCAGCTCCGCCGAGTTCCACACCACCGCCTCCGAGGGGACCTTCCGTAGATGGGGGTGTCTCTCTCAACGAGTCACTTCTGACACAGTTCTCAGAATTGATTGGTAAAGCTGTGGAGGCGGCGGTCGAGAAAAAATTTGCGGAAATGGCATCGCCGCCGGCTAATACACTGCCGGCACGGGCAGCCCCGGCGGCAGAAACAGAGCCACTGCACGCTCGGCGTACGGAGCGAGTCCACCAGCCAGACAGAGAAGAGAATCTTGCCACGTCTGACGGTGACACGGCCAGCCAGGTTAATCCCGGCCTGGCTGAGCAGATGCAGAGTCTGCAGAAAGAGGTGCGTGAATTTAGGAGGAAGATAGTGGGTGCAGCTGCACCGCCGGCACGGCGAGGCACCCCGTTTACGGAGGAAGTCATGTGCGATGATGTCCCAGCGTCTTATCGATCCTTGGGTTTAGAATACAACGGGACGACGGATCCATCAGACCACTTCAACCGTTTTGAGATAGCAGCGGCGTTGCACAAATTTTCCGATTCGGTTATGTGTCGGGTCTTTCCAATGACCTTTACCAAATCGGCATAGCTCTGGTTCAGTCAATTGCCGCCGAGATCTATCAGCAACTTTGATGAATTCAGCTCGGCCTTCCTACATCAGTTCACGAGTTGTAGGAAGTATCAAAAAATGCCGCTCGAGCTCTTTAGTTTAAAGCAGAAAGAGAATGAGAGCCTACGTGCTTACATCAATAGGTTCACAACAACAAAGCTGGAGGTGCCCTCGGCGTCAGAAGAGCTGCTTGTAAACGCTCTGGCGCAAGGTTTGAGGAAGGGAGAGTTCTTCCAGTCCTTGGTGGTAAGACCAGCACTGAAGTTTGGAGAACTCCTGGAGAGAGCTGAGAAGTACATCCACTTAGAGGAAGCTCTGAAGCTCAAGGATGAAGGGGAAAGGAAAAGAGAGAGGTGTGACAGGGATGACAGGGTAACGACAAAAAAGCCCAGACCAGAGCTGTCAATGGGTAGGTCTCGTTTGATAAATATACCCCTCTGGCAACACCTCCAGGCAAAATTTTGCAGGCAATAGAGCGTCACCCAGAGCTCAAGTGGCCCAAAACTTACTCGCAGAAGCCAAGAAAAGAAAGGTCAGATCGCTTTTGTCGCTTCCATAATGAATATGGACATAACACAGATGAATGCACGCATCTGAAGGATGAATTGGAGAGAATGGTCCAGGCTGGACATCTAAAAGAATATGTTGGCACAAGGAGAGGTGATACCAGGCCTGGACATCACAACGTGGACCGCTTCCCACAAGGCAAGAGTGGTCGGGCGGATGTCCAGGACAGAGCAAGAGCTGGATCGAGAAGACCTGACCAAGCCCAGGTCGTTCACGGGGAAATCCAAATGATAACAGGAGGAGAGCTGGATGAGCACTCTAAGAGAACTCAACACAGTTATGTTAGGGCTGCGAAAGACCTAATCAAAACATCCCGAGAAGTGGGACAAGTAGCGGCCACGCCTAACATTTGCTTCGGATCGGAGGATAGCGATGGCATCCTCGCTCCGCACATGGATGCTTTAGTGATAACAGCTACTATTGCCAACTATAACGTTCGTCGAATTTTCGTGGACACAGGATCTTCTGCAGATATTATATTCTTAGACTGTTTCACAAAGTTAAAGTTGAATGTTGAACTGGAAGAGGTAACCACCTCCCTGGTAGGGTTCGCGGGAGGTGCGTTAAAACCCATGGGAGCGGTGAGACTCCTTGTAACTCTGGGGAAGAGCCATATAGGGTGACACGGACGGTGCGTTTCCTGGTGGTAGACGCACCATCCTCGTATAATGTCATGTTGGGTCGGCCCTCTTTGAGCCAATTTCAGGCCGTCATCTTAGTTTTCCACATGAAAATGAAGTTTCCCATGGAGGACGGTACTGGTGAGGTAAGGGGAGACCAGTATGCCGCGCGGAAAACATATGTGGATTGCATACGGTGGAATGAAGAGGAGAGGATAAGCAGAAGGGCTCGGACGGAGCAGCCACAGCTAGAACTAACAAGACGGGAGGAAGGGTTGATGATAGTAGAAGTCGTTCCAGGCGATATGAGTAGGACTCTGCGGGTGGGCACGACGCTTAGCCCTGAAGTGTTAACAGACCTGGTGGCTCTGTTAAGAGAAAGTGCAGATGTCTTTGCGTGGTCCCCTCAAGATTTAGTGGGAATAGACCATGAAGTCGCTGAGCACCACCTCAATATCCGCTCCGACATAAAACCGGTCAAACAGAAGAAACGAAGTTTTGGGCCAGAAAAGGAGGCCATCATAGAGGCAGAGGTAGAAAAGCTCCTGAAAGCTGGGCACATTCAAGAGATACAATTCCCAGAATGGCTCTCCAATGCAGTGCTAGTCCCAAATACAGAGGACTGGCGGATGTGCATTGATTTTCGAGACCTGAATCGCGCCTGCCCGAAAGATCACTACCCATTGCCAAGAATTGACCAGCTTGTGGACTCGACTTCCGGCTGCGAGCTTCTGAGCATGATGGACGCCTCACAAGGATACCATCAGATTAGATTAGCTAAAGAGGACTGGAAGCGTGTCAGCTTTATAACCCCAAAGGGAACGTATTGCTACGTGGTCATGCCTTTCGGCCTCAAAAATGCAGGCGCTACTTATCAACGGTTAGTGGATAAAATGTTCAAAAATCAGCTCGGTCGGAATATGGAGGTGTATGTGAATGATATGTTGGTCAAAAGCATAAAATCAACGGCACATGTGCAGGATTTACGGGAAACCTTCAATACTTTGCGACGGTACAAAATGAGGCTTAACCCAAAGAAGTGCATGTTTGGAGTCAGGGCTGGAAAATTTTTGGGCTATATGGTCACGGAAAATGGTATCGAAGCTAACCCTGAAAAGGTGAGGGATATCATGGAAATGAGCGCGCCTCGGAATGTAAAGGAGATGCAATGTCTGGCAGGACGAATCAATGCCTTGAGCAGGTTTGTGTCCAGGTCTGCCGAGAAAAGCTTACAATTTTTTCAGGCCCTGAGGAAAGGGGCCAGGTTCCAATGGAATGATGAGTGTGAGGAAGCCTTCCTGATTATTGAAAGAGCATTTGGCCAGCATGACCTTACTCACTAAACCCGTCCAAGGAGAGCCCTTGGTGCTGTATCTATCCGTGGGATAGAAAGCGGTCAGCTCTGTCCTACTCAGGGAAGATGGTAAGATACAAAGACCAGTATATTTTTGGAGCAAGGTCTTGCACGAGGCAGAAGTGAGGTATATGGAGGTGGAAAGGGCAATGCTAACCCTAGTAGGAACTGCAAGGAAGTTACGACCGTATTTTCTTTCTCATACAATTGTTGTACGAACCAATCTACCATTAAAAAAAATAACGGATAAACCAGAAGCATCAGGGAGGCTGGTCAAGTGGATCATAGAGCTGAGTGAATTTGATATTGTGTTTGAGTCCAGAACAGCAATTAAAGCTCAAGCTCTGGCTGATTTTATGCAAGAAATGGCTGGTCCCCTGGATGAGCTGAAAGAATGGATAGTTTTCACTGACGGTTCTGTATGCAATCAGGGCTGCGGGGCTGGAATTGTCCTGATAGACCCAACGGGCGTATCTGTTGAATTCGATGTCCGATTAGATCCCACGTTTTCTAACAATGTCGCTGAGTGTGAGGCCCTTCTGAGAGGGATTCAAATGGCAAAGGATCTAGGAGCGGAGCGATTAAACGCCAAGGTAGACTCGCAGCTCGTCTGTAAACAAATTAGTGGGAAATTTGAGACAAGAGAGGAAAGCATGCAGAAGTACCTAGCAAGATTCAGAGTGCTAGCCAGGGGGATGAAAGAATTAACTGTTACTCAAATTCCCAGAGAAGAAAACGGCCGCGCGGACTTCTTAGCAAAAGTAACAAGTTCAGCTACGGATTGTTATGAACGAACGATCACTTTGTTAAAGGCAGAAGGGGAGTTCGGGGCCGAGCAGATCTGTACGGTTACTGAGGAAGAAGACTGGCGTTCCCCCATAAAAAGATACCTCGAACAGAAAATTTTGCCGGAGGAAAAGAGAGAAGCGGCGAAGGTACGAAGCAGGTCTGCTAGATTTTGCCTAATCAAGGGAGAGTTGTTCAGGAGAGGATTTGGTCAACCTCTTTTAAGGTGACTATCACAAACAGAAGGGGCTCTGGTATTAAGGGAGATACACGAGGGTTGTTGTGGCAACCATATGGGGGCCAGAGCTCTAGCCAGTAAGGTATTGAGAGCTGGTTATTTCTGGCCTTCTCTAAGGAAGGAAGCGGAAGACTTTGTCAGAGAATGTGAAAAGTGCCAGAAAATGGCCCCGCTAATCCACCAACCGGCGGAAGAGCTCATGGTGATGAGTTCCCCCTGTCCCTTCGCAAAATGGGGTATTGATTTGGTTGGCCCATTCCCGATGGCCCCGGCCCAGAAAAGGTTTTTGATTGTGGCTATTGACTATTTTAGCAAATGGGTTGAGGCAGAGGCCCTCGCTAGAATAACAGAGGAAGCAGTAATGGGCTTCATTTGGAAGAATGTGGTTTGTCGCTTCGGTGTACCAAGAATATTGGTGTCAGACAATGGGACCCAATTTGCGGGAGCCAAGATAAGGGCCTGGTGTGCCAAGATGAACATCCAGCAACACTTTACGGCTGTATACCACCCACAAGCAAATGGTCAGTTCGAAGTAACTAACCGCATTTTAGTCCAAGGAATTAAGTCGCGGCTGGACAGATCTGGAGGAAAGTGGGTGGAAGAGCTGAGTTCTATGCTGTGGGCGTACCGTACGAATCCGAAGGAGAGTACGGGTGAAACCCCTTTTAGTTTAGTGTACGGTATGGATACTGTGGTACCCGCAGAGGTTAGCTTAAAAACCCATCGGATCCAAAACTTTGATGAAGGGCAGAATGAGCTATTGAGGCAGGATGCTTTAGATCTGATTGAGGAGAAAAGAGAACAGGCTGCGTTACGAATGGAGCATATTAAGGGAAGGGTGAAAGCGGCATATGATAAAACCGTGGTCAAGCGGCAATTTCGAGTAGGAGATCTAGTCCTGCGACGGTCCGACCTAGGACAGACGAAGGGGAAGTTAGAAAAGTCTTGGCAAGGGCCGCTGAGAGTCGCCCAAACCTTGCCTGGCGGTGCTTAAAGGCTGGAAGAGCTGGATGGCACAGCACTCCCCCGCGCTTGGAACATCGTCAATTTACGAAAATTTTATACTTAATTGTAATGCCTTGTTTATTTGATTGAATGAATTTGCAGTTTACGGCAGGAGAAACCAATGAGAAATTCATCAATATCAATGGATATGCTTATTATTAATCGAAAATGATGCAACAGAAATAGTAGAACATAAAAAGACACCTTCACAGTACATTAACAAATCACAAAAGTACAAATCACAAAAGCACGAGAAAGACAAAACATAGCCTTAGGAGGGGGGTGCAGAATCGAGAAGTTGACGGAGCCGTTTGATCTCGTCCTCGTGTTCCAAAAGCCGAACACGAAACCGGTCTGACACCTCCACCGCGATGTCCCAGTCGACATGCAGCTCCGCGTTCTCCCTTTTCAAGTCGGCAATGATTTGTTCAAGGCGTTGTCGTTCACTGCGGAATTGTGATTTCTTCTCAGCCAGTTTCTTCGTACGTTCTTGCAGCTGCTCCTGCAATTCGGCAACTTCTTCCTTCAGACGGCCTTTCTTATGAAGCAGGCGGATATGTTCCTCAGTGGAAAAGACGTAGGGGGAGGACGAAGACGCCATTGTGCAAGGAAAATAAGCTGGGAAGAGGCACCATTATATAGAAAAAGGAAAGGCGGGAATCGCTTTAATTTGGCGCGCAAAAGGGACTTAGAAAGAGCGGGAAAGTCAATTTGAGTTTTGGCGCGAAAAAAAAAAAAGAACTTAGATAAGCCAGGATTGGCTAAGGGCGGATGCCCACGATATAACCTGACCTGATTGTCAGTATAAGCCAGGATTGGCTAAGGGCGGATGCCCACGATATAACCTGACCTGATTGTCAGTACAAGCCAGGATTGGCTAAGGGCGGATGCCCACGATATAACCTGACCTGATTGTCAGTATAAGCCAGGATTGGCTAAGGGCGGCTGCCCATGATTTTGCCTGACCTGATTGTCAGTACAGCCATATTGGCTAAGGGCGGCTGCCCATGATTTTGCCTGACCTGATTGTCAGTTTCATGCAGGATTGGCTAAGGGCGGCTGCCCATGATTCGCCTGACCTGATTGTCAGTATCAGCCAGGATTGGCTAAGGGCGGCTGCCCATGATTTTCGCCTGACCTGATTGTCAGTTTCAGCGAAGATTGGCTAAGGGCGGCTGCCCATGATTTGCCTGACCTGATTGTCAGTATAAGCCAGGATTGGGCTAAGGGCGGCTGCCCATGATTTTGCCTGACCTGATTGTCAGTTTCATCCAGGATTGGCTAAGGGCGGCTGCCCATGACTTCGCCTGACCTGATTGTCAGTCTCAGCCAGGATTGGCTAAGGGCGGCTGCCCATGATTTCGCCTGACCTGATGGTCAGTTTCAGCGAAGATTGGCTAAGGGCGGCTGCCCATGGATTTGCCTGACCTGATTGTCAATATAAACCAGAATTGGTTACAGACGGATATCCCTAAATTTGCCTAAACTGGGCAATGGTTAAGCCCGAGTTTGATAAAAAGCGGTCGTCTTTGGCTTCATCTAACTTGAATTATGGATCCATGTCTACAGATAAACCTGGCCTGCCGGTTTGCAGGAATATGAAAGTGTTGAAAAACAGACCCTTCAAGAAAACACATATTGAAAAAGAAACTAGAGAAAATTTGCACCGGCTACCTACACCTTTTCAGAGAAAAGGGGTGGCGAGTTTGATTACAAGAAATTGCAGGGAAAACATGGAAAAATGTAATAAAATACTACGATGTTCAGCTATGGGAAGGTCTCCGATCTGAAGCAAGGGCTCGACGGACTCGCCAAAGTTCACGCTCTGTTTCGTGCAGGCGGCGGCGATATTTGTCAGAACGATCAGTGAGTGTTGAAACCTCGCCGGCGGTGACAGTCAAACGGCCTACCGACTCAGCCAGGTCCGCCTTCTCTTCTTGAAGTTGGCGGTTAACTTGCCGGAGTTCAGCCCACTCTCTTTTGTAGAAGCGTTTCTTCTGGCGTTTCCTTTCCAGCAGTCGGAAGAGGTAACCTACTTTCTCCTTGAGCGCGACCAGTTGGTCGGAAAGCTTGAATTTCTCCACGATTAAGGAGACATTCTTTCTCTTCACCACATTAAACTCTTCGATCAGAGGAGAGGACGACATTTTCAGATTGATTGATGATGAATAATGAAGGCATGAGCGCATTTAAATAAGGACGCGTGTAAAAGGGAATCAAAAAGTACTAGGGTTCCCAGAAAATCAGGAAACCCTAAAAAACCAAGAGTCGCAACAAGACAAAACATTAAATTGAAATTAAGTCTGATTACAAAACAAGCATTGGAAAGTGACAGGCCAGCCACACAGGCAAAACATCAAGCCTATCTACAAAATACAGCAGGGGTATGGAAACCTACGGCTCCGCATCCAGCTCTGCGGCTAGCTGTCCCACCACATCCTCAACCAGGGCGCCAGGGGACGCTCCACCTGGCAACTCACCCAGACCAGCGAAGGTTGAGGAGGGAGAAGAGTCAAGGATAGCTAGGGCAAGATCCTGGCCTGGATGAGATGCAGCAGGAGGAGGAGAATGAAAGAGAGAAAGGATGTGCTCCGCGAACTCCGTAGCTTCTGCAAGGTGCAAGCGGTCCTGCTCCCGGGCATAAACGAAAGAGGCAGGCTCAGGAGGATTCTTCAGTGGAAGGGCCCGATTAAAGATAGCGCTGGGGTCAGCCGCGTTGATTGCGCTCCACTTGGCCTGCTCGTCTAGGGCAAAGTTGTAATAGCTCATGGCCTCGGGAAGGAGCAAAGAATATAGCTCTTTGGATCCTAGGAAAGCCCTCTTGGTTTCCTCCCTAGCCAACTGAATTAACTTTAGGCCCTCCTCGGAGCCTAGAAATTCCATCCTCCACTCTGCCTTAGCTTTTTTCAGGGACTCGTCCGCCAAACTGCGAGCCTCAGCTAAGGCTTCGTCCCTAGCCTCCGTACGAGCAGTCTCGATCATCTTCGCCTGCGCTTTGCGCACCTCCTCCGTCTCAACCCTCGCCTTCTTGAGTTTCTCTCTCAGCTCTCCTAGTTCTTCCAGTTGTCTTTTTAGCTGCACCCCTCTCTCCTTGGCCAGAGTCCTGATGCGATCCATTTTCAGGACTAGCTCCTTATTCTCCTTAACCACGTCAAACTGGATCAGCGATCTAGACATGCGGGTGGCTAAAAGTGCCTTCTTGGAGATAGCCTAAAAAAAAAAAAGAGGGGAATCTTTAGCATAAAAGCAAGTTATGTGACGGGGGTACGAGGAACAGAATTTTACCTGGGCTTCATCCTGGCACCACGACTCCAGGAGCTGGTGATCCGTCAGTCTTTCCAAGTCCGGCTGATCCGCTGGTAACATCTGCCGGAGCAGGTACTGCACGGCGGTCTCCCCAGAGCAGTTGGCGATTGAATTAATCGGAGGTGGAGCGCTGCGAGTACCCGCGGAAGGGGCGTTATGGGCTGAGGGGATCAAAGCACGGCTGCGGGGGGTTGTACGCGGCCTCTTGGACAAAGGAAGCGCATCTTCCTCCTAGTTGGAAGAAGAAGGTCTGGTAAGGACAGGTCGCGAAGGCAGTGGAGCAGGACCAAGGCTGATTTCTGGAGGGGAGTCCTGCGCAGGGTTAGAAGGCCCCACCCCTGGCTCAACAGTCTTGGGAGGTTTGCTGGCTTTCCTTTGGGCCGCTTCGATCATCTCGCGCATCATCTTGTCTGAAAGCACCAAAAAAGAGGGTTAGACAATAAAAATAGGCCAGCCAGACAAACCAGGAAAAGGAAAAACTATACCAATCTCTTTGGTTAAAGAAGCTGTTTCTGACTTATTATTAAAAAAATCCAAAACAGAGGGAAGGAGGAGGTCGGTCACGTGGAGAGGATTCTCATTCAGGGTGGAGATGATTTTCTTTATACGGGAGGACCTGTTGGTTGAGGATAGCGGGGGATATGAGGGTAATCCTTCAATGGGCTTAGGATTAAAGCCCCAATCCTCACTACAATAAACAAAGAAAAATTTCTTCCTCCAATCCTTATTGGAGGTAGGGAGTTTCGATAAAAAGTGGACCCCGAGTCGGGCCATCAAATAAAAACAACCCAGAAAAGAACTTTTTGCTTGGAAAAGCTGGAAGAAGGTGTGAGCAGAAGGATCCAGACCCGCGTAACGCATGGCCAAACTATAACAGACCATGATGCGAAAGGAGTTAGGGGTAAACTGGAAAATGGGAATTTGATATATCTTGGCTATTTCCAGCATTAAAGGATGCACGGGAAGATGTAGGCCTGCCTGGAACTGGTCTTGATAAAAGGTCAACCATCCGGTTGGTGACTGGCAGGCCAATATACCCGCCGGAGGGCAGTAAGTGTCAAAGGGATCGGAGATTTTATGTTTATGACGGATTTCTTCTATTGTCCTTTTGCTCAGTATGGAGGTAATTTTAGGGTGATCGGCGGCGGCCGGATGATATTCTAGGCCCCCAGAGGAGGAAGAAAGGGTAGCCACCGCCGCGGCCGCCGAGGAAGAAATAGATAGGGAATCGGAGTTTCCCATGGGAGAGTTGGTTAGAAGAGGGGAAGGTGACATCGCCGCCGTGGAAGCAGCCGGCGGCGAGGAGACATTATGAGGAGAAAATTTAGAAGACGACGCCATGTAAAAGAAATTAAAATAAGATCAGGGGCTAAGAGAAGTACCTGGCCTGTAAAAGATTACCGGAAAAGTTAAACTGAGAAATTTGAGTTGAAGAGGATCACCGGAAATTCCAAAGGAGAAGGGAGGATTGAAAGATTTAGAGAAGTTGGGAAATGCAAAATGAGGGATCGGCGGGAATAAAAGGAAATAAGATAGAATTCGAAAGGCAGGAATCGATAAAGGCGGGATTTGAAAAGATCCTCGCATTTAATGATTGGCAGTTGAACAGTGCCCTAGGCGGCGAGCTGGAACGCCAACCGCTCTAGAATAGGGCTGACGTGGCAGTACTAGGCATAAAGATAAAAGCCTTGGGGAAATAAACCGGCATCATTAGTGCACGTAATTAAGTTTTGAAGAGGATCTCTTGGGATCCGCGCAAAGCACGGATGTTGGGCCTGTGGGTCCTCATTTCTGACGAACACCCCTGGAACGTATTAGTTCTGCCCCCAAATAACCGTAGGGGGGAGGAGTTGATGAGGCAGTAAGTTGATCAGACCTAATTTTGGGTAGACCTGATTTGGAAGTTCTGGAGTAGTACGAAGAGAAACAAGAGCGGTTTTCTTGTTTGAGTAAAGGTCTGACCAGACCTTTCGGAAAATAGGATGTCGAGAAAAATGGGAACAGCTCTTCCTTTTTCCTGAGTGGAAGGAGTGCTCTACCAGAAAAGGAAAGAGGAAGACCTGTTTTCCGGACCCTAAATAAAGAGACAAGTGGGACCACTTGTCAGAATTGATTGCGCAACGGCCCATGATTCGCGGCATGTGCTCCTGGGATCCCGACTGGGGTCCCCACTAGGAAAAACTATAAATATCTCAGCCCCCAAGGCTGAGAGGAGGTAGGTCATTCTTGAGAGCATCTTTTCTTGCTTTTCTTTCTGGAAAACACCTCATCGCTTACTAACTTAAGTATCGGAGAGGTTTCCACCGGAAAACCACCGGTGGTCCTTTCTAACCTCTGTTTGTGGTGTAGGTTTTGGAAGCTCTTGGGTTCCCGGGTCTTATTCAAGTGGCCCGCTATTTCAGGTCGAAACAATGCACAATAAATAAGCACCGAAAATCAATCTCTTCTCAATCGCAAATTAAGTGTGCTATCAAAACTAAGAATCCGAAAAGGTCTTTGCGGGTTGTAGTGTAAGGCTCTTTGGACGGGTGTGGAATATATAAGTCGTGTGGCTAATCGCTCACTCAACCTAATCTAATCGAGAAGCAAATTGCTTCACCTCGCTCAAAAATAAAAACCTCACTTAACACTCATAACGTAGCCTTTCAAATAGGCTATTCCTCAACTCAAAAACTCGTAAACCGACTGAAAGCTCAAACCACTTAAGTACATTTGAAGCTTATAGCATGCTTCTTACACAACTCTTCGCCTCTTAAACATAAGGCTTCATAAATTAAACAATAAAATTCAAGCCTTTATAAACGCGTAGGCAATGACTAACAAAAATTCACCAAGACT
>BMAC01001051.1:14281-28709 GCA_014905375.1 Phtheirospermum japonicum | reverse complement strand
TTATTTTTAATACCAATACTAATTTAGTAATATAAATTAATTTGGTTTACTATAATTGGTTGAGTTATTTATTTATTTAATAAAACAAATCTTAAAATCTTAAATTATTTTAAAAATGAGTCATTCAAAAATATTATTAGTATCTCAAACAACAATAATTTTCAATATATTATACTAAAATATTTCAAATAAGGTATAACTAGTTATGTGAATGTGAGGTAAATGCTCTCTTACTCTAATTATTAATTAAAGTAATTTCAAAATTTATTAGAGTAAATACGTTGATATTGATATTATATCATTAATATTATAGTATAAATGTAATAAATAATATTTCATAAATTATGAATATGTTATCATAATATGAAACACGATAGCAAGATATACATTTTATAATATTTGAATTAGATATAAATAAATTATGTTGATATACAACATAAGGTAAGTGTGGTACTACAAATAATAAATTTATAAAACTAACTATTATATTTATATATTTAAATTTATAATATATGTATCGGGTAGGGTACGGGTAGGGTATAATGCGGGTAAACGGGTAGGGTAACGGGTACAATCTTCCTACCCGTACCCTACCCGTACCCGCAACTATAGCTTGCGGGTACTACCCTCACCCGACCCGTTACCCGATTTTTGAGCATTTTACCCTACCCGAATCAACGGGTACCCGACCCGTCGGGTAAAATTGACAGCCCTACCAACCAAAATGTATTCGAACTCATGAGACTTCGGAAAGGGGCCCATGAAATCGATCCCCCACACGTCGAATATCTCTATGGCCAAATTATATGTCATCGGCATTTTGTTCCTTTTCCCGATACTTCCGGTCCTTTGGCATCGATCGCACCTTTGGCAATGGTCGTGGGCATCCTTGAAGAGGCTCGGCCAATAGAATCCCGATTGGAGAACCTTGTGAGRGGTCTTTTGCKCYCCGAAYTGTCCTRCGGCTAGGTGATCGTGGCACTTCGTCAAAATCTCCCATTTTTCCTCGTCCGGAACACACCGTCTCAACACACCATCTTTTCTGATTTTGTACATGTGAGGGTCATCCCAATAATACTCTCGGCATTTGGAGAGAAACCTTCTCTTCTCATGATGAGATAGGCCCGGGCGGAGTATTTCACTAGCAAGGTAGTTGGCGATGTCGGCATACCATGGTGCGGTAGAAACGACAAATAAGTTCTCATGCMCAAGATTCTCTCCAATTAGCTCCCTTTCTCCGGTTGGTGCCTCGAGGCGAGAGAGATGATCGGCTACAACGTTCTCGCACCCCTTTCGGTCCTTGATCTCCACATCGAACTCTTGAAGCAAGAGTATCCATCGGATGAGCCTAGGCTTCGCTTGAGCCTTGTTGAAAAGATATCGTAACGCCGCATGGTCACTATGCACAACAACCTTCGAACCAATGATGTAGGCCCGAAACTTTTCAAGCGAAAAAATGACAGCATGGAGCTCTTTCTCGGTAGTCGTGTAATTCTTTTGGGCGTCATTGAGCATTAGACTCGCATAATAGACTACCCGAAGAAGCTTGTCCACTCTTAGCCCCAAGACGGCCCCCACCGCTTCGTTTGATGCGTCGCACATTATTTCAAACGGGAGGGACCAATCCGGGGCCACCACCACGGGAGTCGAGGTCAAGTTTTCCTTTAACGAATCGAAAGCCAATCGAACGGGGCATCGGCACTCAGCAAATGGCACAAAGGACGGCTAAGTTTTGAGAAATCCTTGATGAACCGTCTATAAAACCCCGCGTGACCAAGAAAACTACGAACTCCCTTCACGTTGATTGGGGGCGGGAGATTTTTAATCACATCGACCTTCGCCTTGTCAACTTCAGTTCCCTTGGACGACACTACGTGGCCCAAAATGATCCCACTCCTCACCATGAAGTGGCTTTTCTCCCAACTCAAGGTGAGGTGATTCTCCACGCACCTCTCCAAGACTTTTGACAAATGATCAAGACATTCGTCGAACGTGGAGCCGTAAACCAAAAAATCATCCATGAAAACCTCCATGTACTTATCTAGCATGTCGGAGAAAATCGAGAGCATACAACGTTGGAAAGTAGCGGGCGCGTTACACAAACCGAAAGGCATACGTCGGAAGGCATAGGTGCCGAAGAGGCACATGAACGTCATCTTTGATTGGTCCTCCATCGAGATAGCGATTTGATAGTATCCGGACAATCCATCGAGAAAATAATATGAATGATGCCCCGCGAGCTTGTCTAACATTTGGTCAATAAACGAAAGCGGAAAGTGGTCCTTCTTGGTGGCGGCATTGAGCTTTCGAAAGTCTATACACATTCGCCAACCGGTGGTTGCACGGGTCGTTACACGTTCGCCCCTTTCGTTCTCTATTACGGTTATCCCGCTCTTCTTCGGCACCATGTGGACTGGGCTTACCCATTCACTCTCCCCGACCGAGAATATCAACCCTTCGGGCACGAGTTTCAATATCTCGTCTTTCACAACCTCCATTAGGTTCGGGTTTAGTCGTCGCTGGCTCTGCCTCGATGGTTTCACTCCTTCTTGAAGGATGATCCGATGCATACAAGTGGAGGGGCTTATGCCCTTGATATCGGCTAGGCTCCACCCTATTGCCTTTTTTTTCTTCTTCAACACGTCCACCAATCGTGCCTCGTCTCTCGGAGAAAGCTCGGCGTAGATGATCACGGGTTTGGCCTCTCCGCTTTCCAAGTAAATGTATTTGAGATGGCTCGGGAGGGTCTTGAGCTCCGGTTTTTCCCAAAAGGGTGATTCTACGCTTGATAACTCAAATATTTCAATAACCCCATCTGATCGAAGCGCTCGCCACTCCTTGTCCTCGACATCCTCGTTATTTCAATCTCCTGAACAATCAGTTGGCCGACTGGATTCCATCGCCCGGCTCGATTTCTCGTTCTTTTTGCGTCCGCCGGTTTATCGAACCTCGTCCGCTGCGCTTCCTTGCTTTGTACGTCCATTCCCGAGTCGAGTATCAACGATCCCAAACGAGCGTGGGCCCCGCTTGGACGTCCTACGGCCAAGAAAAATGGAAAATCGGAAAACTACGAAAATTACTAATAAAACGTACAAAAACTAAGAAAATCTAGAAATACGAAAAACGGCCAACCCGACTCCTAAAGCAACAAAAAGCAAGCGAAAAATACGCAACGTGAAACAAAAACGGTAATGAAAATATGTACAAAAAGATGCAAATCAATAATCTGGAATTTTAATATTAAATAATAATATTTTCTATCACGTTATAAACTCAAGGTTTTTTTGGAAAAATGATCTTTGATAATAAAATAAACGATTTTTAGTTTTATCTACGTATTCAAGTTAGTTTCTTTTGATGAATTCACTATTATTTAATTATTTATTTCTTGGAAATTAATATTAACGTGTGTATTAATTGTTTAGTTATTAAACAGGTTATCTTATCTAACAATATTTACTTTATATCGGATTTATAAAGTTCGTCAATTTTCAAAACATTCAAAACTTTTATTTTGCAGAAGATACCAGTTTATCTGAAGCGACTTCCGTAGACCGTTACACAAATTGGGAAAATGATACAAATGATTTACAATCATCGGAAGTGCCTCAAGTTTCATATTCTTTTCAGAGAATTCCAATGGCTGGTATTTCTAATGGTAATTTATTATTTTGTTATTATAATTGAATTTTGATATCTTATTATAATTTTTGTGCAATTATAACTAATTTTAAAAGTTTTATGAAATGACACACTCAATCTTAATCTAGCTTTCGGTTCGTACTATTATCTTTAAACTATATTATTGGGAGGATTATTATTATCACCATTATTATTATTGTTATTGTTGTTTTTGTTGTAGTTATTGTTGTTGTTGTTGATAATGATGATGTTGTTTTTTGTTGCCACAATATAGTTATCAATTGACAAGTATAATTATATAGTGTTCAAGTATTCATCCAATTATACCTTAAGTCTTACAACATTCAAATAAGTTTTAATAAACAAATTACTATTTAATTTACGTACTTTACAAACAAGATACATTATTCATACAATCAAATTGACAAATAATCTTATTTGAATGATTTCTTGATATAGTATATTATTATTAGAGGTTTAATTATAACATTTTTAATTCTTAATGATTGTATTAATTCATTTTTATTCAACCTAAAGAAATGATGAAGATCACCAAGTCTACAATTATTGGTAGCAAAAGACAATTGTCAAACATAAGTTATGACGGTAACATTCATATTTTTTTATACTTTCATGATTTGGTTTGTATAGTTTCGTGATCTATATATAAATTTCATGATTTTCAAAAAAAAATAAATGATATTTGATAATATAATAAATAATTCTTTATTTTTTTTAATTAAGGTGCAATTTTTTTCTTTTTTCAGCTATGGTACAAAACCTGGAGCAAAATCAGGCAAATTCCAAACGAAAAATGGGAAGACCTCCTAAAAATCCAAATGTTACTAACAATGGTATTACTATTTACAGCATTAATATTGAGTTCAATTTTTATTTAACTTATATAGTTGTTTCATCATATAATAGTAAACATATTTAATAAATTAAATATACCTGTTGTATTGTCTATATCCTATTGTAGATAGCAATGTTTCTTAGTTTTTGATCAATTAAATAGTCAAATACACACAACTCAATATAGAAATTAGAACTTTTATATACCACTAAACCACTAATTAGCTGTAATAGTATTTTAAAAAAACATAAGTTTACTTCATAAGTTTCACAATGAATACAGTTAATTCTACAGATACAAATGGACATAAGTGCATCTTTTGTAGTTGGTTTCTTATTTTAAATGATAATTTTATTGGTAATAATTGATAAATATAATATATAAAATTAATATCCATTCTCTTTGACATATTACACAAATTTCGAATAGTGATACATATATATTTATTTATTTATTTAATGTAATTGTGCTTCAAGAAGAAATTTACCAATATTTAAGGTAAACCTTAACTTCTTAAATAACAGTGTAATACAATAAATGTAAATATTTATAGATGATTATTAATATATATTATTCAATACTTATTTAACATATTCTTTGCATTACATATTACTTATACAATAATAGATAATATTATTTCTACGTAATAATATTTTGAATATTGTAACAGAAAATACTCCCAAACAAAAAGTGGGAAGACCATCTTTGAAGTCTGTTTTTGCAAAGGGTAAATTTCGAAAGATTCATATTTTGCTAAAATATTATATTTTGAATTGATGATTAATTGATTTAACTAATATTTCTTTTTGTTTGTAAATATATTTGTGATATTAAAAAGGATCCACATCATCCACTCCAACTAGCAGTGGAATAATAACTGAAACAGTTCAGAAATAAGCGACTGCATCACATAGTAAGCCTTCACGTAAACGGTACACCAAGAAACCTAAGATTCCTGATGATGGTAATTCCTTCAAAAAAATTTATTTCTGCCAATACAATAAGATACTTTATTTAATTCAAATATAAATTTTAGTCACACACATACACATATAATTATAAAGTTTATTAATCCAATGACACATTCATTACTCTAAATTTATTATCCAACAGTTTATTGGGATATTGGTGATCCTACTTTCATATGTGGACATTGTTCAGCATATTTTTGGTATGGAGAGAGATTGAAACCAAGTGTTGAAACTACAAAACCGGAGTATTCTACCTGTTGTGACAAGGAGAAGATCGTGTTGCCTCATTTGAAGAAGCCACCACAAGTTTTGTATGATCTAATATTCGATTTTAGAGATAAAAGTATACATTTTTTTAGAGAATATTCGATCATACAACAACATATTTTCTTTTACTTCGATGGGTGGAAAAATTGATTGAAGTATGAACACGGGAAATTCGCCACCGATATTCCGCATGCACGGTCAAAACTATCATCTAATAGGGTGTTTGCTGCCAGAAGAAGGATCTACACCGAAATTTCCACAATTTTATATATACGATACTGCAAACGAGGTTCGAAACTGAATCAATTCGGTTAGGTATGATTTTTAATTTCAAAAATTATCATTGGTTATTCAAGTTAATAAATTATTTATTTACAGTTTTCGTGTTTTATAATTTACATTTATGCAGAAAATGCAATGAAAATAATTCTATAAATATCGAAATTGTTGTTGAACTCAAATCCATGTTCGATAGGTCAAATAATTTGGTTAAATCATTTAGAAACTTCAAGGACAAGTTTCCCGAAGATGGTGTAGTAGAAATGAAATTACGCCTTATTGGTAGAAGAGGCACCGATGCAAGAACGCACAATCTTCCCGAAGTTGATGAACTTGCCATCTTAGTTGTTGGTGATTTTGAAAAGCATATGGGTGAAAGGGATATTATTTTAGAAAAAAAATCTGGCAAATTGAAACGTATCAATGAGTTACATCCGTCTTACCTTACTCTACAGTATCCATTATTAATTCCTTACGGTGAAGATAATTATAGGCAAGATATAAATTTTGCTGATCATCAGAAAACGATAGGAAATGGGAGAAATTATGTGAGCCAAAGGGAGTTCTTCTCGCACCGATTACATGAAAGGTTGACTGAGTCACCTACTATCCTCTCTTGCAAAAGGCTTACACAACAGTTCATAGTTGATGGATATACCATGATTGAATCTGCTAGATTATGGTATGTTAGACCACATCAAGAAGACTTGCGGAGTGAGATGTATAATGGAATTGCTGATGCAGTAGTACGCGGTGAAACGAATGGTTGCAGCGTGGTTAACAGAGTTGTTCTGCCAGCGACATTTACCGGTGGTGCACGTTATATGATTCATAATTACCAATATTCTATGGTAATTTGTCGATGGGCTGGATATCCGGATTTGTTCATAACATTCACGTGTAATCCAAAATGGCCAGAGATTGTACGGTTTGTCGAGAGCATGAATCTTAAACCAGAAGATCGTCCTGATGTAGTTTCAAAAATATTCAAGATGAAGTTGGACGGCTTAATCAGAGATTTACGTGACAACCAAGTATTTGGAAATATAGTTTCCGGTGAGCATATCAAATTATATATGTTTAGTAAAATTATTTTTATTCAAAATAACCTCTATACATCATTGATTTATTATTTATTTGTGTGTTTTTCATTTGTTCACTTTTCATCTTATGTAGTCATTTACACCTTTGAGTTCCAAAAACAAGGACTTCCTCATGTCCATATTCTTCTATTTCTATCAAAAGATGATAAATACCCTAATGCAAGCAGTATCGACCGAATCATTTCAGCCAAGATTCCGGATGAAGAGGAAGATCCAACGTATTATGCAGCAGTTTCGGAGTTGATGATTCATGGTCCATGTGGGCATTTGAAAAAATCTTCTCTTGGCATGGTGGATGAGAAATGCTCAAAATATTATCCAAAGAGGTTCGTTGACTCTACTACTGTTGACTATGATGGTTACCCGGTGTACAGACGTAGAAATACTGGTCGGACGGTAACAAAAATGGTATTCCTCTGGATAATAAGTGGGTTGTGCCACACAATCATTATTTATTGCTAAAGTATGGAGCGCACATGAACGTTGAATGGTGTAATCAGTCTAAATCAATCAAATATTTGTTCAAATACGTGAACAAGGGAAATGATAGGGTCACGACAATATTTTACCAGCGTGGTAACAATGATGGGCAGAAGCCAGAAATTGATGAGATCGACATGTATTACGATTGTCATTACATTTCTCCATATGAAGCGTCTTGAAGAATCTTTGGGTATGAAATTCAGTATAAGAACCCTTCCGTCCTACGCTTGAGTTTTCATCTCCCAGGGGAGCAAAGAGTTTTGTATAATGATAATGACTCATTGGACGATGTGATGAAACGTCAGTCAGCACTTCATACAATGTTTTTGGGTTGGTTTGAGGCTAACAAGAAATATCCTGAAACTCGAAATTTGTTGTATAGTGAGTTTTCTCAGCATTTTGTCTGAAACAAAAAAAAAATGGTGGACCCCTAGGAAACAAAGATTGCAAATTGCTTGGCTGTATTATGTTCCCCAGGTTCCAGTGATAACTATTATGCTAGGTGCCTCCTCAATGTTGTTAGAGGAGCACAATGTCACGATGACTTAAAAAGAGTGAACGGGAAGCAACACGATACATATCGTGATGCGTGCTACTCAGTTGGGCTACTTGATGATGATAGGGAACATATCGATGGCATCGAAGAAGCAAGTTGTTGGGGATCTGCACATTCTGTTAGGTCCTTATTCATGACATTACTTGCGTCCAAATCTATATCTCGACCGGAAAAAGTGAGGGAAAATGTTGGAAATATTAATCAGATGATATTTTATACAAACAACAAAAGTTGAGAAATAATAAAGGTATTAATTAGTAAACTTCAATTATATCCATTTACTTAAAAAAAAATTATTTCATATTGGCAAACACTTGTGTTAGGCCAGATTAACGGGTCATGACCCGTTAGGCCATCTGACCCAATATTGTAATGTATTAGTTTTTGTACTATGATATATTGATTTTTGTACTCGAAAGAATTTATTTTTCATAAATCTCTGACCCGTGATATGATATATTGGTTTTTATACTATGATGTATTGGTACTATGATTTATTATTTTTTCAATATAATGTATTGACGATTTTACTATTATGTATTGATATGAAATTTTGGCCTAACAGATGATCCGTTAGTCCGCCCTGACAAGAGTGCTGCCCTTTCATATTTACCATATTTTTAATTCATAATAGTATAAGCAATACAAATCGAGAAAACTAATATGCGAAATAATTAAGACGTTAATTTTTTATGATATATATTGTTGTTTCATACTAATATGCGAAAGAAACGTTAAACTTCTTCAAAAATATAACTTGGGCAACACTCTTGTCCGGCCAAACTAACGGATCATCCGTTAGGCTAAAATTTCATACCGCTACATTATAATATAAAAACTAATATATTATATTAAAAAGTCAATACATAATAATACTAGTACAAAAACCAATACATCATAACACGAGTCAGATATTTATAAAAAAATCAATATTTTTGAGTACAAAAATCAATACATCATAGTTCAAAAATCAATACATTAGCGTATCGGGTCAGATGGTCTAACGGGTCATGACCCGTCAATTTGGCCTAACGCAAGTCCTTGCCTAACTTTAAAGTTAGTGTTGTTTCCATGACAAAGAAACGAAAAACTTTTTCAAATGTAATAACGTTTTAGTATAATTTTAATTTAAAAAAAAAAAAAACTCATCTTAATTGGCTAAAGAAAATTCTTTTATCCGACTATATTTGCGTTCCCATGCGTGAATATCTTGTTTCCTACCTAATACAAAATAAACACACCAATCTAATAATCAATTTCTGGAATATCTTCGAAAAAATTACACATCAAACGGCTATCGAAGATTATTTCATCAAGATTTGGAATAGGGCCTCCAATAATATACTCCGAAAGCGGTTGACAATTCGAACAATCAAGCACGGGAGGAAATAAAGTACTAATAATTTCCTTTTTTCCTCCTGACAATTTTATATTTTTTCTGCCTGAGTTTAATATTGACGTGTCTAAACTTTGATTAATACCATGAGAATATCTGACGGTTACAACTTCAATTCTGGTTCTTGGTTTTTTCGGGATTCGGACGTTTAGGACGTCGCGGTTCCTGTTTTTGGGAGGCCGCCCATGATGAACAACATTAGCCTTGAGGTTTGTGAGACTTGGATTATCAAACGACATGGCAAATTCTCAAGTCTTGAAATATTATGATTATAATTATGAGACTAATATTTTAGTATTAATTAATAGGGCTGACAATGTTGCTTATAATATTTTTGGCAAGAACTAAACCAACTAGGAAAAAGAATTTGTATCAAAGTAAAATTCCTTATTGATGCGTTAATTAAATAAGGAAGGTAGGTTATGGCCAAGAATAAATCAAATTCCGTTTCTAGTTTATAATACCAAAAATAAATCCCCAATAAGGAAGACATTTAGAAAGGAAATTAACACTTTTTTCTTCAAACATTCAACTGCCTATGAAAAGTTTCAAGTAATACAAGTACTTTCATGTTTTTTCAAAAGCAATTTACATTTAATTTCTTTCTAGTTTAAAATACTTCTTTAAATTATTAAACCAAGTTGGCAAATACTTGTGTTAGTTCAAATTAATGGGTTATGACCCGTTAGGCCATCTGACCCGATACTATAATGTATTGATTTTTATAATATGATTTATTAATTTTTGTACTCGAACGTATTAATTTTTCATAAATCTCTGACTCGTGCTATGATGTATTGGTTTTTGTAATATAATGTATTGGTACTATGGTGTATAGATTTTTTATTATAATGTATTGATTTTTGCACTATAATGTATTGATATGAAATTTTGGTCTAACGGATAATCCGTTAGTTCGGCCTAACAAGAGTGTTGCCCACCAAACAAATTTAATTAAAAATAATTTTTTTTAGTGAATAGAATATGTTATTTTACATAAATTTTAATCAACCATTATTTTTTTTTATGCATCAATTTCTATCCCCATATATTATATATGTGGCAAATGACTATTACAATAATGATACTGTTAAAAATAACAAGACACCTCATAATCTTTCTATATTTGATATGGTTATACTTGTCTAACTAATAACAAAAATGACATATTATTTATAAATACTCAGTATACTAATATAAATATATAATATACTATTTGGTTTAAGTCAGATATTACTTACTGAGCAAGTAAAAAAAAAAACAACACATAACACATTTACAAAATAATAAAATATACATACAATATAATAATACAATTACCTTCAACATTTTGGTAATTAATTTGTTTTATTTTTCTTTTTACTCTTCTAATTTACTTGAAGCCTTCCAAGAGTATGTCATGTGCCATTTGGCAAATATTTATTTTTATTTAATTAATTAATAGTTGAACACCCGCATATTACGCGGGATTTGAAAAAAGAGTAATATTCATTAAAAATACTAAAAGAATAATAACGAAAATAGTACATACAAATTGTAACATTATTTGTTTTGTTTTCACAATAAATAATTCTTACACACAAATCAGAACATTACTTGTTCTAATTAAAGTAAGACTATTTTTCACAATTAAGAATTTTCTAGTTTATTTACCGTGAGTCACGAAATTAGTTGTAAAAAATATCAAGGACATTATTTGTTCTAATTACAATAAGACTGGTTTTCACAATAGAGAATTCTCAAGTCTTTTTTACCCTGAGACACAAAATTAGTTGTGAAGTATATCAAAATACCCTAAACTTGACGGGGAAACCTGTAAAAAATTGAGTTTGAAAAAATATAAAACATACAACACCCGCGTGTTACATGTGAATATGTGATATAAAAACTTAAAATTTATAAGACATTGATAATTCTATTGAAAAAACGTCCCGTATAGTATATGTAATATTATTTTAATTTTTTTTTTTGCGTAAGATACTAATTTGTCCGTGCAAATATATAATATATGTGTATCAATGCATTGAATAAAGAGATTTAAAATATATTTAATATTTATTTTTTTAGGAGTAATAATTTTTTTATTATTATTATTTTATCTTTTCTTGTTTCAGTTTTTGTTTTTTATTTTTGGCATAACAATAGTTTTTCATATATATTTTGAATATTTTTTTAATTCATTATATTAGGATTAGATAAAAAAAATTATGTTTATAATTTTTTTATTTATTTCTTTTTGTAATAATTTTATATAACTCGTATTTTTCTTAAATAAATATTTAAAATTATGATAAAGTTATTTCAAATTTTATTTTAATAAAGTTTAATTCAACTTATATGGATTTATTCTAATTATACATAACTTATTTATATTTTTATATTAGAAGAATAAAAGTAAGATATTGAATTGGGCAAAATATGTTAAAGAAAATATTAAATTAGGTAACATGTAATAAAATAAAAATATTGAATTAGGCAAAATATAATATTAGGAAAGTATTAAATTAAGCCAAATATAATTAAAAAAACTAAATTAGGTAAATATTAGGCTCGGGTGACACCAAACCACCATAATTTTTTTAAAGCTAACGAAGTATGGGAATGAGACACATAGGATATGAGGAGTTTGCATTAATATATAGGGGAGATAAGTATATGACATACTCTATTATACCCTTGTTATAAATCTTAATTTTAATTATTATGAACTTTTTAATTATAAATTAAAATAATAAAACATAAAATAAATAATTAAATAATAAGACAACTAGTTTTTTGTAATTCTACTACTACCCCAATTAATAAGTTATTTACTTAAACCCCATAAATCCGTATAACTTTTTGACCCACCATCACATCCATCAGCGACTGCCCAACCGCCAACGCCTGAATCTTTTTTTCTTTTTTTTTTGGTGCCTCAAAAATTTTACACCTAAATTTTATGCTATCATCAAGTATTGGTATTTTACAATATTTGCCCAAAAAATTTCCGATCAACTAGATAGAGATTTCTTTTTCTTTTTTTTTTTTTTGCTACGTAATAAATACATAACAACAAGTGTGAAATCAAGTAATAATATTTTACTATTAATTGCATTGCTAGCTATCCTCCCGTGCAATGCATAGAATGTATATTAAGAAAATATTTTTGAATAGTTATAATACATAAAATAAATATGATTAAAATAACAGAAGATTTAAATATAAGGACAAACAAAATACAAACTATATCAAAGAACCAGTTTAATAATAAACTAAAGGATAAAAACTAAATTATTTTTTAAAAATATTTTTTTTAGTTCATATAATAAAAATGAAATATATTAATATAACTTTTATTCACTTCTATAATTCACTATAGGACATATTTGAATGTTCATGTTCTATAGAAATTTTACGTGGTGGAGATAAACGTGAACTTGTAAGCAAAGAAAAATATAAGAATATAAGGTTGGATCAATATTACAGTATTATTTATCAAATTATATATAATATATCAATTTAGAGCTTATTTACTAAACATTAAAAAATATATTTAAAAATTACTTAAGAGTTATGATTATATATTATAGTGTTTATACTTATCCGACTAATAACAATAATGACAAACTACATATAAATACTCAACATATTAATGTGATTTACATAATTTCCTATTTGGTTAAGTTATAAATTGTTTACTAAGTAGATAAGAAATAAAACAACACATAACATGTGCAGAAATAATTAAATATGCATACAACATAATAATAAAAATTTCAAAAATAAAATTATTCCAAATGTATGAATGAATTATTAAAAAATAAAAAAACAAAAAACAATCATTCAAATAACATTTTTTTTATCTCACATAATATATATTATGTGGGATAATATATTTTTTTATATTTGTTTCATTCAAATAACAAAAATATTTGGATATATATAAATAAGATTACAATAGGAACATGGTTTTGGGATATTGATTACTCTCAATAAATTCACTCGCCACCCCCTCGATCATCCACAAACATCTCAATATAGCACCACACGCACACATTTACACCTTCACTGTACAATGCATAACATTGTGTAAGGATTTAAGAGTCCAAATTCAAAACATCACCTATATATAAACAATGCATAAGATATGTATATCAGTCTCAGGACGCATATAACTGCAGCCAATTCGAATTTAAAAATCAACTCAAAAAATAATGATAATAATAATAGCTAGACTCGATATTGAAACATCAAGTCAGTGCAAGTAACATTTACATCAAGTCCGGCAGCCTTAGCCAGTAGCAGCGACGACGGCCATTTCTCTCTCTTCAAGCAAATCGCGAGTGGGGTTTGGGGAAGCTGCCGTGACCGAATTCAAACAAAACGCAAAATCACAATCATCCAAGGAGGTCGACTGAGCAGCATTTACAAACGGAAACGCGTCGATTAGGCCGATATCTCCTTGTTCAGGCGAAAAGGGATCGGCGATTGAAAATTTTGAATTGGCTTCAATTGGAACCCCTTTTTTGAAATTGACTGTTGGGTTAGCTTTGACTTGATGCGGGGATGGTTTTAATGCATCTAATTTGGTCTGATGGATGTCGGCCGGCGAATTGCCTTTTTTCCCCAAAAGGGGATCGGAGCCCTTCTTTTCGCAAATTCTACGAGTGACAGGAATGAGCGCGGGTTGTCCATAATTGGATGTTAGGATAGGAAGGTTAAGCTTTGGGGATGCTTGTGTAGCTGAAATTGAATCACCGGCCGACATGGGTGGGAAATCGTTGATGGCGGAAAAAAGACGCTGAAAGTGGTGGATGGTGATGACGGCTGTGCGGGGGTAAGTTGGTGAATTCCAAAGGTTTGGTGGGGGACGACGGACATGAGGCTGTCATG
>BMAC01001050.1:205717-222558 GCA_014905375.1 Phtheirospermum japonicum | reverse complement strand
GAAGTTGCATGGAGTGGACCGTTTTTAATAAGGTAGATGGATGAGTATGGAGTCGCCACTATTTACGATGAGAGTGCAAACACGAGATTCCAAGTCCACAAGCATCGACTCAAGCCTTATTTCAAGGATTATATGAAGAATCGTGATCGTACCAAGAAGGAGTTCGTGGACCCACCACGAGCTAGGATTTGATCAAGTAATTGCATCGAGCATCTGACGTTAAATGTTGCGCTTCTTGGGAGGCAACCCAAGCGTTAGTTAGTTTTCATTTTCTTTTATTTTATTTCTATTTTTTTTTTTATTGTGTCAATTGCCGTGGTACGTTTGATTGTGTGTTGATGTGCAGAAAATATGATAAATCACTTATTCTGGACAACGGTTATATAGCGGAAGCTCGCTACCGCAAGGCCTTACCGCTAGTTCCACTCGAGGCGTTAACGTTGACGATCAACCACTGAACCTACCGCTTACCGCAGCAATCATGGATTACGATGATTTCGTCGATCGAGGTCGCAATCCGATCCAAGTTAGCCGCAGCCCGGCAACCTTTGGATGAGCTGCAACCCAGCCATTTACGAAGTTGGCCGCAATCCGGCCGTTTTAAATCCAAAAAGACGTGCCACCGGGCACTTGCGCGTAGCGATTGATCGCAATCATGTTTTGTTTATTTGTTTTGTTTATTTTTATAGGTTTGTTCGGGAAAATATAGTCATGCGATCTAAGACGAAGGATAATTGAACATGCGCTTTTAGAGAGACTCGGCCATCGAATATTCAGGGATGTTTTCTTATCTCCCATACTCTTATTTTTTTTAATATTTATGACAATCAGGAGATTGCCATTGTTTTAGGGAGGGGGGTGGTTGAGTATGGTTAGTGCAATTTGATGTCTTTTGTTTTGAAATGCATATTTTTGATGTGATTGATCGCTATTTCTACTCTTAATTGTGTTTGTATGGCATGCCTGTCAAAGTTAATTATATTTGATTATTTGTTCTAGTCTTTGAGCGTGCATAAGTGCATAAATATTTTTCAAAATTATTATTTATATATTGTAAAATGGTACTTTGACGCAAACGATTTCACAAAACCTTATAAGCAGCGTCAATTCAAAACTTTTTCATGCAAAAAGCCAGTGAGTAGCCTGAGTAATTATCATCTTTGCATGTACTTGAATGAGTTTTGATTTGAGATCTCTTTGAAACCGCTGTGTGTAGTTGACTTTGAAAATGAGGTTAAGGCACAGAAAAAACCCTATTTCCGGCCATATCCATATATTTTTAGCCACTATAAATTTCGAATGAGCCAATTATAGCCAAATAATCCATGCCTATAGCCAGGTGTGTTTTGAGTCAACCCATACAACCCATTAAAAGTGTGGGGTAGGAGTTCGTTATTTTTATTGGTTATTAGAGTTTTGGAATTTTTATTAGGAATTTATGATTTTATGAGTTTTTGTAATAAAAGACCACCATCTGAAAAAGAAAAAAAAATGATCCCATAAAAAATAATAAAAGGGGAAATAAAAAAATAATAATAGGATGGTGGATAGTGTTGATTAAATACCTACGCGCTAATTAAGGCTTATGTTTTATTTTTAATTTTCTTATGAAGCCTAATGTTTAATAGGCAAGAGTTGTGTAAGAAGCATGCTATAAGCTTCAATTGTGCTTAAGTGGTTTGAGCTTTCAGTCGGTTTACGAGTTTTGAGTTCAGGAATATCCTATTTAAAGGCTAAGTTATGAGTGTTAAGTGAGGTTTTTACTTTTGTACGAGGTGAAGCAATTTGCTTCTCGATTAGATTAGGTTGAGTGAGCGATTAGCCACACGACTTATATATTCCACACCCGTCCAAAGAGCCTTACATTACAACTCGTAAAGACCTTTTCCGATTCTTAGTTTAGACAACACACTTAATTTGCGATTAAAAAGAGATTGATTTTCTGTGCTTATTTATTATGCATGTAATTGTATGATTTGAGTGTATACACGTCCCATGCAGAAAATACTTGAGTGTTTTTTAGCGTACTTATATATATTATCCTTCGTGAGGAAGCATGATTGTATTTTGAAGCGACAATGTAATAATGGTCAAGTGTTTGACGTTGCGTGAATTGTACCTATATTTTCAAAATTATCTATGTAGCAACGCACGACTGTTTGCTTGAACTTCTTTTCATTCTAGTTATATTTTGAATTTATCGTTTGTTCGAGGACGAACAAACCAATAAAGCGTGGGGTAGTTGATTAGAGTAGATTTGTCCTTATTTTTATTAGTATTTTAGTACGTTTTTCTATTTGTTTTTGGTATAAGTTGGACGATTCAAGCATAATTCCGTATTTTTATAGTTCTGATTTATTTTAACGTATTTTAATCGTAATTGATTCAAATAGGTGATATTTCGTTGTTTTCACCTTACAACTAAGTAACCGGAAGAGTTCAGCGCGTAATAGACGAGGTTCGATGTTCAAGAATAGGAGAACGAGCTTTCCGGCGAAACGAGTAGCAAAAGATAGAGAGAGACGGAGGCAGACGCGTAGTTGCATCGACTGACGCGACCGTCGACGCTCCGTCGACACGAGCCATGATCCGCGTCAGTCGACGCAGCGTCGACGCACTGTCGATGCAACTTTCTGAAGCGTCGATGTCGACGCACAGATGTCGATGCAACGTCGACGCAACTTGCTGAAGCGTCGATGTCGACGCACCCGCCCAGCCAACGTGCACGCCCAGGCAACACCGACGCCGAGCACCAGCACGCGTCAGTCGACGCACCGTCGACGCGACGGCCCAGAATTCGGATTTTAGGGTTTCTTGTGCACCAAGACTTGCAATATCTATATAAACCCTCTATATTTCGGATTTTTAAAAGAACACATGACACCCTAGGGTATTTTAGCTGATAATAAACATAATTCCACATCTCATAACGAGATTTGAAGACGGACATCAAGGATCGAAGAACAACGCGTCCAAAACATCGAATTCGCGTTCGAGATTCAATCTTCGCCCACGATCAACGTTCAAACTCCGGAATAGCTGGAGCTTTTTACTGATTTTTGTAGTTACAATAAGTACTCTAAACTCTTAGTTAAATTCGTAGTTAATTGCTTAGTTAATTTCTTAGTTAATTCTAGTTTTGATAATTAGTTTAATCATTTTATGCTTGAGTATTGGATATATGTTTAATTTAGTTTATTTATGCGAGTTGATTTATGCTTAGTTATTCGTTAATCTTGGATTCTTATGATTCGTTGCTTAGTGGTAATTTCTTATGCTCATGCTTTTAGATTCGTTAATTAGGTTTAATTTATGGCTGCGTATTATTGATAAGTTCGATTATTGTTTGTAGTTGATAATTTAGTTAGAATAATTAGTTTAAATAGTTTTAGTTTAATTATTGCTTTAGTTTATAATGATCAACTCAATCTCTTTTAAAACCCCAATTGTACATGTATTTTACTTTATTTCGTAAACTGGGAAAAACATCTGAAAGACCGAACAGTTGTTTCTTAGAGAGATACGAATCGAGTCAAACTTATCACCCTACAGTTACCTCGTACTCTTGCGAGCAAACTAACGTGCTTTTAAATTAATTTATTAAAAACGGGGTGCACAAAAGTTTGGATCAGCGCCCGTGAATACTTTGCATTTAGGCTTCATGAAAGGGAGGACGAGACCTCAACTATTCTTTCGTCCAAATGATTATTTCAAAAATTTGTCGTGGATGCGTACACCATGGTCGATACGGCTAGATTACAGTATATTCGATTTAATCAGAAGAAACTTCGGTGTGAGATGTACAGGGGTTTGTCTGATGCTGTCATGTGCGGTGATGTTGATCCATCTGCTTGAGGCAAGCTTATTATATTGCCATCTAGCTTTACCGGTGGAGCCCGTTTAATGATACAAAACTATCAAGATGCGATGGCCATGTGCCATAAATTTGGTTATCCGAATTTGTTCATAACGTTCACGTGCAACCCAAGTTGGCCAGAGATTGTTCGTTTCTTAGATGCATGTAATCTTAAAACCGAGGATAGGCCGGTTATCGTCTGTAGAATTTTTAAGGAGAAGTTCTTCTCCAGAATCAAATATTCGGGCAGGTCGTTGCAGGTGAGTAGAAGATTACCTTTGTCCATTACCACGTGTCGGGTGTACGTATTGTTCATTAATATATGTCTGTGTTTCAGTTTAAACTATCGATTATAATATGTATTTATTTTTCTTTAAAATGGGTGCAGTTGTGTACACGATAGAGTTTCAGAAGCGTGGGTTACCTCATGCTGTGGATATAGATAGGATAATTTTGGCCGAAATATCCGATGAGGCATCCGACCCCACGTACTATGAAGCTGTGAAAAAACACATGATGCACGGACCCTGCGGTGTTGTAAAAAAAAAACTCCCTGTGCATGGTTGAGGGCCAGTGCACGAAGCATTTCCCGAAACAGTACGTGGAGGCTACGTTGATTGACGATGAGGGTTATCCGCATTACAGATGTAGATATAATGGGAGAACAGATATTCTGTCCCTCACAATAGTTAACTGTTGATGAAATACGGTGCACACATCAATGTGGAATGGTGCAACCAATCAAGGTCTATCAAGTATCCATTAAAGTATGTCAATAAGGGACACGATTGTGTGACCGCTGCTTTCTATCAGAGCACTACGACTGCAGGTATGTTTCTTCATGTGAGGCGGCATGGATGTTGTTGGGTTTTGAACTATAGTATAAGTACCCTCTAGTCACGCATCTCGGCTTCTATCTGGAGAGCGAACAGAGCATTGTTTATGAAGAGGACGAGGATATCGAGGATGTCCTGAATAAAAAAATAGTGAAGGAAAGCATGTTCCTTGAATGGATGGAAGCGAATAAGAAATATCCTCAGGCGAGACTTATGACGTATGTAGAGGCACCCTCCGAGTTTGTATAGGACAGGTATGCGAGGAAGTTTAAGCCCAGGCAACGCGTTCCGTGTGTTGGTAGGTTGTATTATGTTCCCCCTGACTGAGGGGATAATTACTACCTAAGGTGCTTGCTTACTATTGTCCGTGGAGCTACTTTCTATGTAGACTATAGGAAGCATGATGGTGTTCAGCATGCGTCGTACCGTGAGGCATGTTATGCACGTGGTTTGCTGGAAGACGATAAGGAGTACATTGATGGCATCGCCGAAGCAAGTGAGTGGGCCTACGCTCAATCTCTCAAGTGTCTTTTTGTGTCGCTGTTGTCGGCTGATACTCTTGCTAGGCCCGAGGAAGTGTGGGACAAGATTTGGCAGTTTCTGTCGAATGATGTGCTCTACAGGAAACGTCTGATTTTTAAAAATCCAGGTACGTGCATGTGCTGGTGCGTAATGAATCGTGATTATAATTTATTGAATGTACTCTATTAGTTATGTTTATTATATTTGAGTGTGCTATGACGTAAACGTGTGTTGTTACTTGGAAGGACTGAACTTGAGTGTGTCTCAGGTAAAGGATTTAGCTTTGGTAGAGATTGAGAAATTATTGAGACGTCAATGGAAGAGCCTGCGCAATTATGATTCCATGCTATTTCCGAAGACCGATGGTAGGGGTGTTGGTCACAATAGATTGATCCAGGATGAGTTGAACTATGATTGTAAGGCGTTGTTCGCTGAGCATGCCGAACTTCTCTCGAAAATGACGAGTGAGAAGAAGGGTGTGTACTCCAAGATAATGAGTGGGGTTGAGTCTGATGGTGGTGCTATGTTCTTCGTGTATGGCTATGGAGGTACGAAAAAAACGTACCTGTGGAGAACTCTGTTCGCTAGGTTGAGGTCTGAGGGTCATATCGTGCTGAATGTGGCATCGAGCGGCATAACATATCTGCTTTTGCCTGGTGGAAGGACTACGCACTCCCAGTTCGGTATCCCTCTGGATCCGCACGAATGGTCGTATTGTAATATTAAGAAAGGCGCCCCGCTTGCGGAATTGGTGATTCGTTTCAAACTCATAATATGGAAGAGGCTCCAATAATGCACAATCATTGCTTCGAGGCTGTTGAGAAGAGCTTGCAGGATATAATAGAAGATGTAGATTCGGCCAACAGGCACAGGCTATTTGGTGGAGACTTTTGCCAGATATTGCCTGTTGTCCCCAAGGGCAGCCGACAGGACATAGTCAATGCGGGGGAAAATCTCATTTTTGGTACATTATCTTGGCCACTTTCCACAAAAGGTACGTGATGTTGACCAGCATCAAATCACGTCTTATAAGTTGGCAAATTCATCAAATAAGGTCCATTTTTATCCCAATTGCTGACGTGGCATGATTATTTAAGTTCTAATCATTTTTCTTTTAATTTTAAATATTAAATGGAAGTGAAAATACATTTTTGCCCTTCCTTCCCATTTAATTTTTTGGTTTTATATCTTTCTTTCTTTCGGATCGTCTTTTTCCTTTCTTTCTTTCTTTTTTAATTGTTATTATGAAAAGAGTAAAAAAAAACATAAAAATTTATCGATCCATTTGTTTGGCAGATCCAGATGCAGAAGTTGTATCACCATCGATCACGGGCCTGATGTTGTTTTCCTGCTTGCAGAACCTGCATCGGGGGAGGTTAGGGTTCAACCAGACGCCGGGGGCGCGGTGGCGCATGTTGTCCATGGTGGCCGCAACAAACGCCTTTATCTCCTCGAATCGCGACTGCAGATCCAAATCCATGGTGTAGCGGCGCTCAAACCTCTTGCAGTAGACATCGCCGCTAATCATCGAGATTTGCTTCGAGAGCAGGTAATTGAGGTTGTGAACGGTGGCACGGCGATCAGTGGACCAGGGGAACGGCGGCGGGATGGTGGGCGATTTTCCCTCGAAAGAGGGTTTCCAGCGCGGGCGCACGGCGGCGACGACGGGGACCGGAAACAGAGATTGGTTGGTGTAGAGAGGTGGATGAGGCGGTGGAGGAGGGTGTACGGTGGGGAAGGTGGATAAACCGAGGGTTAATAAGTCAACGTCGTTTTCTGGTATTTCATTTTTCTTGGGACAGTGGATCCTGGCCGTTGATTTTTCTCTTCCTGTCAATTTCGAGGTTGTGGTTGTCCGCCGTGGATGAAGTAGAGGCGCATGATCAACGGACCACTGCCGTTCCCAATGGCGAGTATGAAACAGTTGATAATCAGAAAAATCTTATTCATGGCAACGACGATGATGTAGTTGGTGGTTTGGATATCTATTAATGATTCTGAATTTTGTTTTTTTCTTCCTAATTTTCAATTCTCTGTTCTCAATTCCAAACTTTGGCAAGGCATTTTTCACGGGTTTTTATTTTACGACATATTAAATAAATAGCTTTTATTTCTCTGATTCATTAGAAATTTGAACAATGGAAAAATGGAAAAGAAAGGGAAAAAAATAAATGGGAAGGAAGGGCAAAAATGTATTTTCACTTTTATTTAATTTTTAAAATTAAAATAAAAATGATTAGAAATTAAATAATCATGCCACGTCAGCATTTGGGATAAAAATGGACCTTATTTAATGAATTTGCCAACTTATAAGACTTTATTTGATGCTGGCCAACATCACGTATCTTTTGTGTAAAGTGGTCAAGATAATGTACAAAAAATGAAATTTTCCCGTCAATGCGGCTATCAATGCATCTAGCATGTGGAGGCACTGTAGTGTGTTGAGACTGACTTAGAACATGAGGCTCCAGAGTCTCGGTGACGGACAAGAACGTGCTGAGTTAGAGGAGTTCTCCAATTGGATTGCCATCATTGGAGATGGAAAGATAGGAGGACCGAATGACGGTTGTGCTGCAATAGAAATTACAGATGATATCCTCCTTCGATATTTGGGTGGCCCCATTGCGACTATTACTGAGGATACAGATCCGATGTTTAGGGAATCTATTGATGACCCGATGTTCCTGAAGGATAGGGCCATATTGACCACAACTCTTGATGTTGTGGATTCTATCAACGAGTACATGAACACTTTGAACTCGAGCGAGGGGTACACCTATRTGAGTTCGGACAGTGCCTACAAGTCCGACGGTGGGAGTGATTTGCACATGCCTGAATTTTTGAATGGTATAAAGTGTTATGTGGTGCCCAATCACGAGTTGCATCTGAAGGTGGGGACTCCTGTTATGTTGTTGAGAAACATAGACCACTCAATGGGATTGTGCAACGGGACGAGATTGGTTGTTACGAGACTTTCCACCCACGTCCTTGAATGCAAGATTTTAACGGGTGCAAAGGCGGGCGAAAAAGTGTTGTTTTCTTGTATTAGTCTAACGTCTTTCCGACGTTAGGATACCTTTTAAGTTTCAAAGAAGACAATCTCCACTCATGATTTCATATGCTATGACGATAAATAAGAGTTAGGGTCAATCGCTTTCGAACGTCGGCCTTTATCTGAATAATCTCGTGTTCAGTCATGGTTAGTTATATGTTGTAAGGGTCAATCTTAATGTTCATGTATATAGTGTGGATTCGATCTATAATTTATCAAGTGCGGATGTTTTAGTTATTTCTCTCAATCTCTATCTCACTATTTATTTATATTTTCACATATTAAATAATAATAAAATTAATATTAATACAACTTGCATTTCTATATTTAACTTTTTGTCCCATACATCGCACGGGAGTAAAAAAAACTAGTGTGTCTTAGTAGCATTGCTATGATTTGATGAACTCTCAATTTATAATTCTATAACTAATTGATCACTTGAAGGAATAGATATAGTATCACTACTAGAAGTTTATGAGAAGGTTCTATGAGGAGTGTGAGTCTGAGTGGGGTTTAATGTCTGACTATGAATGTGAGGTAAGTGATGTGTGCTGTGAGGAAGGATTATCAGAGGGGATTCAGTGTTTTTATCAGTGATTTTTTCAACTATATGTTCTTTAGTGAAAACAAAAGGAATTTTTTTGGTTCATCAAAGACAATGTTTCTAGTGATGAGCGGTACTTCCTCACGTGTGGCAGGCGCTCCAACGACCTGGCCCGCCTCCTCCGCTCGAAGAAACTTTCACGCCGCCCATCTCGCACCCTGTCACTCCATGGTTGCTGGCCGGAGCTAATTAGGGTTTTGAATTCGCTCCCTCTGTGACGACCCTCCTACAGTCCCCGTGCTCACCTTTGGCTCCTTTCCGGCAGCCAGGGCTCTCATGCCGCCATTCGCGATGCAGTTCCCACCGCTCCGTACCTATGGAAGCCTTGTCCCTGTCAGCATCCCCCGACGTCATCTTTTACCGATGCGACACCTGGTTCTCTCGTGAACGATTCTAGGGTTGCGCAAAGCCTCGATGCTCTTTCTCTAGCGATGCACCCTTCTCTTAATGTGGCGGCACATTTTTCTTTCCCTGCTGTGCCTTCTGGTCCCTCTTCCCGGGTTCAGCCGATTTTTCCCTTGCTTCTGACGCTAACCTCTGTGCCTCCTATTTCGCCGACGACTGCTTTCCACTCTCTCCTGGCCGCCGCCGTTTCTGTCTTTCTGGGATGGTCATACGGCCGATATTCACCAACCCGCCGCTAGGGTTCACCCGTCCGTTTTTCTACCTACTTGACAGCAACATCACAAGGGGACAATCCGAGGTTAACTCACTCCTGGTCAACGTGTCCCTTTCATTTGACGTCTACTCCCAAACAACCAACCTCGGCCCAACCCCCCCCCCCCCCCCCCTCTCTTTCACTTTCGGCCCAAGCCCTTGTTGGGCCTCACCGAAACCCCACCACCCCCCATTGCAGCAAAAGCCCATTCTTCCTTGGCCAGGACACCCAACCCAACTTCCCGTACCTCCTTTTGGCGCCCAATTCTAGCAGCGGCCCAAGTTTTTTGGGCCCTAATGCCCAGCCCTTTTCTCCCCTTTCCCGACCTTTTTTGGCCCAAAAACCATCGATCGGGGTGCCCCCAATCAAGAAAGGCGATTTTTTCTCGGTCACCATTGATGAAGCAAGATATCAAAATCGTGTTAATACGATACGTGACTCGCTCATTGGCCATCTCATTCAACCCAAAGGGTCAAAATCCCTTTCTCTCGTCGACCTCAAAGCCGCTTTGATAGGAATTTGAAAAATAAATGGACCGTGGAAACTTATTCCACTTGGCAAAGGTTTCTTCAACATCTCTTTCTCCTTAGCCGATGATAGATCGCGAGTTTTTGCCAAAACATCTTGGAAGTTTGGCTCAACCTCTATTCGGCTCTTCCCTTGGACTCCGGACTTCACTCCCTATAAGGTCCCTTTGGCCTTACCTCAGGTATGGATCCGTATCTATGAATTACCAATCGAGTACTAGGACCATTCTTTTATTCTTAATATCGCTAGAGTCGTTGGCACTCCTCTACTTATTGATGAGTGCTCTATTAATGTCTTGGTGGGTCATTTTGTTCGCATTTTGGTTGAGATTAATCAATAGAATACCATACACGAGACAGTTATGATAAAACGTGGAGGACACTGTGGGTATATCTCTATTAGTTATGAGAATTTGCCGAATTTCTGCTCCATTTGCAAAATGGTCGGGCATCTTGTCGGTTCTTGCCCATCCTATAAATCTCGTCTCACATAGAACGATAAGGAGGAGGATTGAAATAATGTTAACCCGAGACGTCCTCATCGACGTTCTGAATCTTGGGAACATAAGGCCCGTAGATGTACGGGTCCCTGATTGATTCCCGAGGCTACCAATCCTACCTTGTCCACCTCTAACGCGTTTAGTGCGTTACAATTCCGATGTCATCTTAGGGTCTCCTGACCCCCCTCCATCAGAAACCGTACCCCCCCACACTTCTGGGAACCTGGGTCCTGATGCCATTGCTGGCCCAGTTTCATCCTCCTCCTTGGATTTAATGGGGCAACTTTTCTCCTACCCCTCGTCTTCGCTAACCCCCGCCACTGGCAGCTTTCTTTCCTAAGGCGCCGTGCGCGGTAACTCAACTACGCACTATGACATTCTCCCCTTCTCAGAGCTGAACCCTCGTGCACCCCAGCCCCTGCGACCCCTCAGGATCGTACGCTCTTAATTTATGATCCTAACACAGAGTCCAAATCGCTTCTGCAAAGCGTTAAGGACAAGATCAATGCGAGTAACCCCTCTCACGAGTTCACACTCGATGAGCTGGGGTCTTCTATTCCGCGTTAGCTCATGTCCAAGGCTACCAGCTTGCGGTGGTCCGATCTGGATGAATCGGAAGCCAGTTTAGCGACCTTCGAAGATGAGCTTTCTCACCTTGATCAAATGTATAGGAGGGGAAAGTCAAATAAAGATTTAATTAGAGTATGATTGGTCGTGTAGGGGATTCGGCCCCCTAAACTCATTTTATTTGATTCCAATTGGTCGTGTGATTAGAGTAGATTTGTTCTTATTTTTATTAGTTTTTTAATTTGTTTTTATATTTATTTTTGGTATAAGTTGGATGATTTAAGCTTAATTCCGTATTTTTATAGTTTCGACTTATTTTACAGTATTTTAATCGTAATTGATGCAAATAGGTGATATTTCGTTGTTTTTCACCTTACAGCTAAGTAACCGGAAGAGTTCAGCACGTAATAGATGGAGTTCGATGTTCAAGAATAGGAGAACAGGCTTTCCGATGAAACGAGTAGCAAAAGATCGAGAAACGGAGACAGACGCTCTGTCGCGTCGACTGACGCGAGCGTCGACGCTCCGTCGACGCGAGCCATGATCCGCGCCAGTCAACACAAGGCCGACGCATTGCCGACGCTACATTCTAAAGCGTCGATTGAAAGGGCGTCAGTCGACACAACGTCGACGCAACATTCTGAAGCGTCGATTGAAGGGGCATAAGTCGACGCAATTCTCTGAAGCGTCGATGCAAGCCCGCGTCAGTCGACGCACCCGCCCAGCCGACGCGCACACCCAGGCAGCAATGACGCCGAGCACCGGTACGCGTCAGTCGACGCACCGTCGACGCGACGGCCCAGAATTCGGATTTTAGGGTTTCTTGTACGCCAAGACTTGCAATATCTATATAAACCCTCCATATTTCGGATTTTTAGAAGAGACACGACCTCCTAGGGTATTTTAGCTTATAATAAACATAATTCCACATCTCAAAACGAGATTTGAAGACGGAGATCAAGGATCGAAGAACAACGCGTCAAAAAACATCGAATTCGCGTTCGGGATTCAATCTTCAAACAAGATCGACGTGCAACTCCGGAATAGCTGGAGCTTCTCATTGCTTTTAGAAGTTACAATAAGTTTTCTAAACTCTTAGTTAATTTAGTAGTTAATTTCTAGTTTATTTATTAGTTTAATTCTTAGTTAATCTCTTAGTTAATTCTAGTTTAATTAGTTTAATCGTTTCATGTTTGGATATTGGTTTAATTTAGTTTATTTATGCGAGTTGATTTATACTTAGTTATTCGTTAATCTTAGATTCTTATGATTCATTGCTTAGTGGTAATTTCTTATGTTCATGCTCTTAGATTCGTTAATTAGGTTTAATTTATGGTTGCGTATTATTGATAGTTTAATTATAGCTCGTAGTTGATAATCTAGTTTAAAGTATTTAGTTTAATTAGTTTTAGTTTAATTATTGCTTTAGTTCATAATGACCAATTCAAAATCTTTTAAAACCCCAAATGTATATGTATTTTATTCTAGTTCGTAAATTGAGAAAAACATCCAAAACTCCGAATTGTTGTTTCATCGAGAGATACGACTCGAGTCAAACTCATCACCCTACAAGTACCTCGTACCTTTGTGAGCAAACCGACGTGCTTTTAAATTGATTAAGAAGGGGTGCACAAAAGTTTGGATCAAAAATTTGGCGCCGTTGCCGGGGAAGCAACGAATAAGAAATAAAGATGTTTTTCGTTTTATTTTCTTTTTGATTTATTAGTTTATTTTTATTTTTTTTACTTGGTCTTTTCCATTTGGTACGTTGATGTATTGTTGAGTTTATGCAAGGAAGGCGATCACTTCAACGCGACCTTGTACCATTCATTGACAACATCCACCGTTCAAATCCACCGAGACCAAGACCCGTTTTTATTCCTGAGGACGTTTCCTCAATAGCAACTGATTTCGCTTGTGATCAAGCTTCCGACATTATGTTAGAAGTAAATCCGATTCGAAACGGTGATTCACCACCGAGATCACCACCACGCCCCATTATTCCGAGACAAGATGCGGGGAGAAACGAAGGAGTCGACCAGCAGCAAAACGTAATCGGTCACCAACCCAACATGGCGAATATGAGGCACAACGAAGAGATGAACAACAATGCTATTCGCCAACACAACATCGAGAACGTGGCAATTAGGAACGAAGATTTTCTGCAGCATAACGCGTATGCTAACAATCAAGGGCACGTAAATGATTGGTTGGAGAATCAAGATCATGGTTACAAGCAAAATAATTTTGGAAGGAGATACGAGCGCGAGCACCATTGCGCGCATGACGACCACTATGAGAGAGTTAATGACCGAGTTAGGAAACCAAGGGGAGATCGAGCGCCTCGACAACGAGATTTGGCACGCCCGAAGGTTGTGCTTTATGGGTCTGCTATTGTTCTTGGCCCAACTGCAAGGGAAGTAGAGATTAAACCGCATCAAATTAATTTACTTCCGACTTTTCACGGAAATGCCCACGAAGACCCTTTAGCATTTTTGAACTACTTTATCGATGAAGTAGGCAGATTTGTAGGTCATGGCCTAAACCGGGAGGAGATGCAAATGATTTGTTTCCCCTATAGCATGAAAGACAAGGCGAAGACATGGTTACTGTCCTTAGAACCAAGGTCATTAACTGATTGGGAGATGATAAGAGAGAAATTCCTAAATCAATACTATTCGGCACAAACGATGGGGCAAATTTGGAGGCAGATTGCTAACTTCGAACAAGTGGAGGGAGAATTATTTCATGAAACATAGGAGCGTTACAAATCACTTTTACAAGCATGCCCCCATCATAGCTATTCCCCCGAGATAATTAATCAGTTTTTCTTTGATGGTTTTTCGCCCATGGGGAAAAGCCAAGTTGAAATAGCAGCAGGAGGAGATTTTGGTGATTTAACGGCCCGCGAGGCAAAACGAGTATTGGAGAAACTGAGTGAAAAATCTAGAGAAACCAACTCTCGGCCTCGTAAATTGAAAGTTAATGAGATTTCCATCCCTGATCCTGACTTAGATGATGGCAAATTAGTCAAAGCAAAGTGCGAAGAGATATTTGAGGAGTAATTGGCAGCTTGGAAGGCCGAGCGGGCAAGCAAGGCCTCTTCGAAGAAGACTAATGCGATGTGTCACCAATGCGGATCCCCCGAATATTTAGCCGATATGTGCCCGTTCAACAACGAACAACGAGGGGACGTCAACGCCATCCAGCACTATTCGAATCAACAACATTCGGGGCAGAGACCACCACACATGCAAGCACCACTACCACCACCCCCGAATAATTTCCATGTGCAAGGGCAAACACCTACTACAGTTCAGTCGACTGATCAACTTTTAGTCTGGCAACAAAACCAAGTTGCCGAAACTATTCGGAACCGAGACGGCCTCACACATGTTCAGGAGGAAATGAAGGGATTCCGAGACGATATGAAAAAATTGAGAACGATGATGGCTGAAATGGCCAAAAGCACTCTTGAAAATTCGTCAGGACTAAGAAGATTGGAGATAATGGTAGGACAATTGGCAACTGACATGGCATCATTGAAGAAGGAGAAAAATACTCTTCCAAGCCAAACAGGACACGCCTCGGCTATTCATGTGCTGAGAAGTGGAAAAGAAGTGGATAACTGCATCGAGCTAGGAAAGGAGGAAGACAAGAAAGAGGCCGAGACCCAACCTCAAGTAGATGTAACCAAAACAGCCGACCATATACATACGTCTTCAAATTTGTATGTTCCGGGAGCATTGAAGAAAAAGAAATCGACAACAACTGAAGACCCCACCGATTCTTTAAATGCACCCCCGCAGAAGTTGACCATTTATGATCACGTTCCCTTCCCAAGTCGCCTACGTCCGGCCAAGGAGTATAAAAAATTCATGGAGCTATATAACTTATTGAAAAATGTCAATGTTAACCTCCCCCTGATAGAGGTGATAAAGACAATGCCAGCGTTTTTGAAGTTTTTCAAGGAGCTAGCATCAAGGGAAAGGCGTTTGGCTATAAATCAGCCTGTGGCTTTGATAAGAGAAGTTGGAGATATATATAAGAAACCATTTCCACCTAAAGAGAAGGATCCCGGGAGTTTTTGCATAACTATTTCTCTCGGGAATGGACAAACAGCAAGAGGGATGCTCGATCTTGGCGCTATCATAAAATTGATGCCCCACTCAATTTACAAGGAGTTTGACCTAGGACCGCTGAAGCCGACCACGATGAAATTACAATTGGCGGATAGGACGATAAGGCGAACCTTGGGGATTGTATAGGATGTCTTAGTACAAGTAGACAAGCTAGTAGTGCCGGTCGATTTTGTCATTATGGACGTTGGTGACGTACAGAGCGAGAATCGAGAGCATGCAATTTTATTAGGATGTCCATTCATGTCTACAACGCGCATGGTGATCGACGTAAACAAGGGAAGGGTGACTATGTCCATTTTAGGCGAAACGGTGACGTTTTCACTTCAAGATATTCACAAGACTCCTGCACCATTTATAAAAGACAAATGTTCTACTATTGATTTAGTAGATTCTTGCGTGAATGAACTCCTGAGCATCGGCATGATTGAAGAGTTTGATAATGTAGAGGCATTGGAGGATGGATTGCCCATGAAGTATAATGTGCCTGAAAACGAGTCAAAGGTGGAGTTGAGACCACAACGAGATCGTTCAAAGTTTGAGCCACAAGAAGAAATGAAGACACCGCATTATCATTCAAGATGTGTTTCCATCGACCCCTACGAGAATTTTAAACGTACGAAGAAAAAGGGCGAGGCTAATAGCAAGGATTGGACAAAGAAGAAGAAGAAGTCGAACGAAGTTTTTAACGAGAAGTTCAAGGTTGGTCAACTAGTGCTATATAATTCTGATCGTAAGTTTGATCCAACCAATCTTGAAGTTGCATGGAGTGGACCATTTTTAATAAAGGAGATGGATGAGTATAGAGTCGCCACTCTATACGATGAGAATGCAAAGACGGGATTCCAAGTCCACAAGCATCGACTTAAGCCTTATTACGAGAAATATATGAAGAGTCGAGATAGAAGCAAGAAGGAGATTGTGGACCCACCACGAGCTAGGATTTGATCAAGTAATTGCGTCGAGCATATGACGTTAAATGTTGCGCTTCTAGGGAGGCAACCCAAGCATTGGTTAATTTTCGTTTTATTTTATTTTATTTTATTTCTGTCTTTTAATATTGTATCAATTGCCGTGGTACGTTTATGTGTGTGTTGATGTGCAGAAAATATGATAAATCGCTTATTCTGGACAACGGTTATATAGCGGAAGCTCGCTACTGCAAGGCCTTACCGCTAGTACCACTCGAGGCGTTAACGATGACGATCAACCACTGAACCTACCGCTTACCGCAGCAATCAGGGATAACGATGATTTCGTCGATCGAGGTCGCAATCCGACCCAAGTTAGCCGCAGCCCGGCAACCTTTGGATGAGCTGCAACCCAGCCATTTACGACGTTGGCCGCAATCCGGCCGTTTCAAATCCAAAAAGACGTGCCACCGGGCACTTGCGCGTCGCAATTGATCACAATCATGTTTTGTTTGTGGTTGCCGGGCTGCGGCTAACTTGGGTCGGATTGCGACCTCGATCGACGAAATCATCGTTATCCCTGATTGCTGCGGTAAGCGGTAGGTTCAGTGGTTGATCGTCAACGTTAACGCCTCGAGTGGAACTAGCGGTAAGGCCTTGCGGTAGCGA
>BMAC01001050.1:160552-190008 GCA_014905375.1 Phtheirospermum japonicum | reverse complement strand
GCAATTAGAGTTGGGCGATCTCAAGGAGACGAGGATGTGTTTGCAACTAGCCGATCGATATGTCCGATACCCGAAGGGCGTGGTCGAAGATGTGTTGGTACAAGTCGGGAGCCTCATTGTGCCGGTGGATTTTGTGATATTGGACGTCGGGGAAGTGAGCAACGAGGGCCGAGAACATACTATCTTACTCGGGCGGCCCTTCATTTGGGGCTCACGCTCATTTGGGATCGTTGATACTCGACTCGGGAATAGATGGGCAAAGCAAGAAAGCGCAGCGGACGAGGTTCGACAAACCGGCGGATGCAAAAAGAACGAGAAATTGAGCCGGGCGCTGGAATCCAGTCGACCGACTGAACATTCAGTCGATCGACTGACCTTGAAGTCGATCGAATTGCCCGCTAAAATTGACTGGATTCCAGCGAGTTTTGGAAGTTTTTGACATGGCAGTCGATCGACTGCCTACTTGGCCGATCGACTGCTGTCGATCGACTGGGCCCTCCGGAGATCGACCAAATTACAGGGCTTCAAGCCGTTTTTGACATCGCAGTCGATCGACTGCCGACACGATCGATCGACTGCCAGTCGATCGACTGCTTTTTCTCAGTCGATCGACTAAAAAGCAGCAATTTTGAAGATTTAAGCAATCAGACGTCTTTTCAAATGGCAACTTGTCCCGTGGCTTTCTTCTCCAAGAGAGCTGCTCCAAACCAGAAAAAAGCACTTTTCTTATTTTGGCTTATTTTAATTTCTATAATTCCTAGAAATTAGTTATGTATTAATCAAGCTTAGATCTTAGTTGTTTAGTGTTCAAGCTTTGTTTTAAGTTCCCTTTATGAAGAATCATCCAACTTTCAAGCTTTCTCATTCAAGCTTTTGTGTAATCAAGTACATTTGGTAACTTCTTTCCTTTAATTTAGTTTCATCTCCATGTTAGTTTATCTTGATCTTGTGTTGAAGTTTGATTCTTGCTTGGGGTTGTTTCGATCATTTTAAATCCCTATCTTTATTTTCTAGCTTTCTAGCTTATGAACTTATGCTTTTAAGTTATTAAGTTGAAATCAATTTCTAAGTTGTAAAAGTTTATTAAGATTTTCCTTTTTTAAACCCTTAATTAATGTTAAGTACTTTGTTGACTTATTCAAATAAGTTGACTTAAATTTTCCCTCCATTTTACTAATTTCAATTAATTAAGTTTTTATASTTAATTAGTTTAAATTGATCYTTTTTAAAATTAGKTTTAATTTCCTTTAAAAGTTTTAATGTTTTTAAATCTTAAGTTTCAATTTACATCTTAGTTATAAAAACCGAACAATGACTATCGCTTTTTAGGGTTAAATTAGCTTAATCGAACCGACGATAAGAACGATAAAGAAAATCGAAAGCCGATCACATCCATCCTCGAGAGACACGACTCGGGACAACTCACCGCATCTACAGTCGACTCCGTACTATTGCGGAGACGATTTCTAGAGCGTCGAGAAATCTTCGATCACCTGGGACACGCGTTGATTGACCACATCAATCTACGCCTGTCGGCGCTGACGCTGGGAGGTTATTTCTGGAAGGAAATCTACAGCATAATTTTGGGATTTTAGAGCCCTCGGCCCATTAAACGAAAAATCCCTCTTCCGTGCCTATAAAAGGAGAGGCGAGACAGCAGCAGAAAGAAAAACGCCACGCCCCAGCTGAGATTCCCTCTTTTCTTCATACCTATTGGTCTTGACAACCCCAAGGGTGTTCTTTATTTTCCTTGTTTTACCTTTTAGTTTTAAATTCTAGTTTCTTAGTTTTAGATCCTAGATAGTTTCTTCGTTATAGTAGATCTTAGATTAATTGGTAGATCTTAGTTTAATTTCTCGCTTGAACGCTGTTAATCTTCTCCATTAATTAGTAAGTTTTCAATTCCCCTGCTTTTACAATTCGTATTTCTTATTTGCTTGTTTATGGTTCTTGTTCTCAATTCATCGCTTTTATTATTAAAGTTTCTTATTTACTTAGATTATGAATTCTCTTGTTGGGTTGGCTATGTTCTCGAATTTGCGTTGTTGTGCTTGCGTTGAATTTATGTTATTGAACATGTTGAAGATTGTTGGCTAGACTTTACGGGTCTAGTGCCTAGAATCAATTCAAACCATCTATTGGGATGATTTGATGCTTAGTCTACAATTTGGGATTGACAACCCTATCTCGTAGGTAAGGTGTTCGATGAAATGCCCAAGTGTCATGGAGATGATTTTAGAGCACTAGAACCACCATTCTCTTAATCGTTTCAAGTTGTTGATTTCATTGCTCGTTCTTTAAATCATTTTCTTAGTTATTAAAACTTTTCAAATCAAAACTTGATCGAGTGTTTAGATTAGTTTTTTTTTTGTAATTTTTGTTCGTGAAATGAAACACTAAAATAACCTCCGATTAGTCTTCCTCGAGAGATTCGACTCGAGTCTAACTTGCCACTTACAATTGCTCCGTTCTCTTGCGGACGAGCTTTTTATTTTGATAAAAAGTAAGTGTAAAAAGTTTGATTCAAAATTTGGCGCCGTTGCCGGGGAGGACTAAAGGTTGTGATTTTTGGTGTTTGAAATTCGTGTTTTTATTTGTTCTATTTATGTTTGGTGTTCGTGTGTGTTTTTTCTTTCTGTTTGTTTTTGTTAATTTTTCTCTGGTATGTTCAATCTCGTTTGTTGAGTGTTGTGATTTGTAGCTACATTGAAAAACTCAACCCGCTTTGAAGATCAAAGAAAAATTCGACTGAAGATGGCAAATTACCGATCTAGTTTGCCTTATGATGACCCATACGCTCCACTTTTCGGTTATCGAATTACTCCATCTTATGATAACTTGTATGCTCTAAGCGGTCGAGAATGGGGCCATCGTTTTTATTACTCCGGCCCAAGCCCTTCTTATTCTCCCCTAGTTTCACATTGCTATAATCCGAGCATGGATCATTATGCACCACCTGGTGGTTCTTATGGCTCGGGTTTTAACTATGCTGCACTCGCCCCGCCATTTTCTTACCCGAGCTTTGACTCGTATGCTCCACCAATCCATGATCCCTATTCTTCGAGCTACGAATTTTACAATCTAACCACCTCAAACTCATATACTTTGGGCGATGATCCTTACACCATGATCTCTCAAGATTTGTCTATATCCCAACCCCCGGGCTTAGAATATTTTTTAGCTGAGCTCATGGATGTGGCTCGATGTTTGGATGAACGCTTTGATCGCATGGAGACTCAAATAGAGCAAATTGCCAATGATATGTACGAGCTACAACAACCTTGTCGTGACGAGATGCCCATATTTTATGTGGTGGATCCCACCTTTGTTGATGGCAATTCAAGCTTTGACGATCTTTCGAAAGAGGTGTACAAGGAGGAGGAGTTGGTGGGTGAGGAGAAAGGGTCGGAAGTCAGCATTACCTCCCTCGTGTCTTTTGAAGATTTTGTAAAGGAATGTGTGGGGGAGTCGCCTCTGAGGATTCCAACGGCACTTGGAGTAGTGAGCGTACCTTCTCTTTATGAGGATGGTGAAGTTGTGCCGGTTTTGGAGGAGGGTGAATTCATTGAACCGCATGTCGTGCCCCCTGAATCTTTGTTCAAACTTAAGATGGAGGTGGTGGACGAGATAGTCGAGAAGGTGACTAACTACCCCCTTCTAAGCCCAAATATGACTATACATGCTTGTGAGAACGTTGAGGTGGCGATCGGAGAAATGAAGGAGCTTGGATTGGTCGATGGTTATGTCGTCTGTTCGATGGACTTTCTTGTCTTTCCAAAGATAGAGGATCTCCCCATACCACAATGGCCCTTTGATATCTTCGTGGTGATCGATTACTCGCGTTTCCGACCTCCAAAGCTTGTTGGAGTTTTCACCTCTCTCATCTCGGGACTTGCTTTTCGTGCCCGCCTTTGTGATTATCATCGTCCATTCTTGATCTTGGAGAACACTAAGGCGCGGCACGATCGTCACTTATTTTTGGATCCTGGATGACATCATTTGTATGTGTCTTCGAGATTTCGACTTAAACAAGCGCTTCTTGGGAGGCAATCCAAGCTTTTCATTTCTTCTTTTTCTTGTGTATTTTTGCTTCTTTGTTTTGTTTCAGGTTCCTCTCGACTTTGAAGCCCGTTGGACATTATTGGACACACGACTCATCACCACAAGCACGATCACATGAACTTCTCTCTTTCTCTTACCTTTTACCATACCTCATTTAGATTTTTCTATTATACAATGTGGACATTGTATGGCTAAGTGTGTGTGTGTGTGTGGTGGGGGGGGGGGGGGGGTTGTCCTTTGGTTAGTAAGTCTTCGTATGCTTACTTGTGTTTGATTTGAGTCATGTGTATTTTTATTGACTGGAACCTTGATGAAGTGACGTGGTTAGATGCTTTGGTTAGGTTATTTAGACTTTCATTCGAATAATAGTGTAATTATGGGGAATGAATTGTAAAGAAACTAGTAAGTGTAATTATGGGGAATGAATTGTAATGAATTGTAAAGAACCTATGAAGCGTTTTGTCCTCTGTTATATTCTTGTTTCGTCCCAAAGAGTCGAATACTCTCTACTAGCCCCATTTTCAAATACCCTCTATAAGATTTCTTGTAATTTTTCTTTTTATTTTTGGAGACGTTAAAAACTCCATGTGCGTAATCGAAGAATGTTATTAGTTCCACTTAGCAACGTATGATCGGAGTCAATGAACTCTCGTTTTTGATTTTTATAATCCGTGCTCATTTAATACCTCGTCTCTATGGTTACTAAAAAAAGAAATAAAAAAGAAGAATTTTTCTTATTAATAAGTACAAGAACAGAAATCCTTGTACAAGTGAAGTTCTTATTTTTATTTTCATTTTTAGATTTTATTGTTAAAAAGGTGTATAGATGATTGGGCTAGTCGAGTGCCAACTTGGTGGTTTGATCATGGATAGACTTTGGTCGAGGCATGGATGTAGGATTTACATGGAGGGCAACTCATTACTTTTAGGTGTTCAGAAGATAGTATAAATCTCTTATCTCAACGTTATCGTGTCATTCTTTTAGTTGAATTTCCAGTCGATTTAATGCATTAACTTCTTGAATCATTTGAATGCATTAGTGGTTAGTTCATCGGGTGGCTAAATTTTTATTATATACTTCTAGATTTGATTTTGCTTGAGGCCAAGCAAAAAGCTGTGTGGGGGAGTTGATTCGTACATATTTGTGTGTGTTTTTCATGTGTTTTTTCATTTTGTTTTGCGTGTTATAACGGATTTTAGATTTGTTTTCTTCTCATTTTTCCTCTTTTTATTATTTTGTAGGTCGTTTCGTTTTTATCCCGTTTAACACTTTTTCTCCCTGGTGTCGTAAGTTTCCGTCTAATTACGCTTAATTTTCTTTTTTAGCTTTGATACTAAGAAGATTGGACGAGCGACGTGACAAGATTTTTTGATAAAATCAGAAAAGTTTGAGAGTATAAGCCCTCGATTCGCACATTGAAATTCTTGGATAGTCGCTATAAAGTCAAATTTTTAGAACAATAATTGGTATCTATATCAAATAGGAATTGTCTTTATATGATTTCCAACGAAATCAGAAAAGAAGCAGATTGTAAAGAATACACCGGAATAATTTAAATGGAGTTCCCCGGAGAATGAACTCCGGGAAGGGGGGGTCGAAATTACTATGAGAAAATAGGCTAAAGCCGTTGATCGATGCTGGCGTCGACGTGCGATCGACGCCCTTGAGCTGCCTGCGTCAATCGACCAACCTGATGATGCTCTAGTCAAGATACCTTTGCAGTATGCATCGATTCATTTCTGGCAATTGACGCTCAAGCTGACATAACTCTCTATAAACGTCGATCCATAGCCCGTCGATCGACGTACATATCACCGATGCAAGCCTAGGACACGCGTTGATTGACCGCATCTGTCGACGCCCGTCGACGTCGACGCTTGGAGGCTATTTTTGGAAGGAAATATGGTGCACAATTTTGGGATTTTAGAGCCCTCGAACAATTAAATGAACAAGCCCTCTTCCATGCCTATAAAAGCAGAGGCAAGACAGTAGCAGAAAGAAGAACGCCACGCCTCAGCTGGGATTCCCCCTTTTCTTCATACCTCTTGGGATCGACAACCCCAAGGCTGTTCTTTATTTTCCTTGTTTTACCTTTGAGTTTTAAATTCAAGTTTCTTAGTTTTAAATCTTAGATAGTTTCTTCGTTTTAGTAGGTCCTATATTAATTGGTAGATCTTAGTTTAATTTCTCGCTTGAACGCTGTTAATATTTCCCATTAACTAGTAAGTTTTCAATTCCCTTGCTTTTACATTTCGTATTTCTTATTTGCTTGCTTATGGTTCTTGTTCTCATTTCATCGCTTTTATTATTCAATTTTCTTATTTACTTAGATTATGAATTCTCTTGTTTGGTTGACTATGTTGTCGAATTTTCGTCGTTGTGCTTGCGTTAAATTTATGTAATTGAATATGTTGATGATTGTTGGCTATACTTTACGGGTCTAGTGCCTAGAATCATTTCGAACCATCTATTGGGATGATTTGGTGCTTAATTTACAAGTTGGGATTGACAACCCTAGCTTGTAGGTAAGGTGTTCGATGAAATGCCCAAGTGATTATGGAGATGATTTTAGAGCACTAGAACCCCCATTTTCTTAATCATTTCAAGTTATTGATTTCATTGCTCGTTCTTTAAATCATTTTCTTAGTGATTAAGACTTTTCAAACCAAATTGATCGAGTGTTTAGATTAGTTTTTTTTTGTAATTTTCTCATTCATGAAATCAAATACTAAAATAACCTCTTATTAGTCTTCCTCGAGAGATTCGACTCAAGTCCAATTTGCCACTTATAATTGCTCCATTCTCTTGTGGATGAGCTTTTTATTTTGATAAAAAGTAAGTGTAAAAAGTTTGATTCAGAGTGTTCTATTTATTAGGTTGACACTTGTGGTGAAATCATTATCCACATGTTTTTGTAGAACATTGGATTTGGTTAAAAAAGTAAATGGATTTGTTCACTATATGTTTGTGATTACTTTCAGCAATCTCATTTTGCTCTAGTGTATATGGACAAGAGATTATGCGGATTATGCCATAATTTTGAAAAATAGGTGAGAGTGGTTCGTATTCAGTTCCCCCATCACTTTGCAATATCTTAATCATATTATGCAACTGATTTTCAACAAAGAGCTTGAAATGAAAAAAATGAATTAATCACATCTAATTTTAACTTAAGGAAGTATATCCATGTGTATTTGCTTGCATGATCAATGTAACTCACATAATAAAGGTAGTCATTAACAGATTGAACAAGTGAGGGACCCCATAAGTTAGAGTGAGCTAGATCAAGAACAGCATGTTTATTAGAGACTGAAATAAGAAACAGAAGATTACAAATTTTCCCTTTCATACAAGTAGTACATAAAACATCAGGATTTTCATTAGAAAATGAAAAAGTACAAGACTCGAATGATTTCCTAATAACATCAAAGGAAGCATGTCAAACTCCAAGTTCTATCTTATTCTTGACTTCAGTTGAATGCACCATAGGAGCTAAAGAAGATTGAGGTTTATTAAAAACAAGAAAAGGACTTGCTAAAGGAATTTTGTTAGATATCTCTAAGTTGAAGATGTGAATACATTCATGAGCTTTCTATCTGAGAAGGGTTTATTCTGTTTGTTGGTCCTTCATAAGAGTAAAAGAGATATGAAACTTAAAGAAAACATTATTATACTTAGTAAATTGAGAAACACTTAAAAGGCTCTTACTTATGATGTGAACATATATGAGGTTTCTACACTAGAAGGTGTGTGACTAATTAGGTGTATTGACATAAGAATTAACAAAATGAGAAATTTTAAAACCTCTACCATTTCCAATCTACACTCTTTTATTCCTTTATATTCTAATCTCATACTGAGAATATTTAGATTAAAAGTCATAAAACTGCTAGCACCAGAATCTGGGTACCAATAACTTTAAGAATGTGAGTTTGGAGGGTTTCTGATGCCTTGAAAACTAGCAACATTAGTCATAGGTTGCTACTATTGGCTTGCATAGCCTTGCCTATTCTGAAAGCTATTTTGATAGTTGTTCTTGCCAGGCATGAAAGTGATATCAAATTTGTAATAGTTTCACTCTTTAGTGTGATTAGTTCTCCTACACAACTAACATCCTCCAGCTCGATTATAGATGTTTCTGCCTCCTCTTCCTCTATAGAAATTGCCTATATAGACACCTCTGCCTCATCCTCTATAGTTTCGATTAGATGATCATCCTCTCTAAGCTTGAATATCCTCTTCCAAGCTATTCTGAGTTGCAATGTCGGTTGTGTGATTAGATCACTCAGTTCCAAACTAAATTCAACAAATCATATCAAGTTTAGCCTCAAGAATGAGCGACAAGGAAGTAACATCTATGATAGAGAAAAGTCAATTTCTTGAGGTTACATAGATTATTATAGGGATATATTCACTTACTAATCTGAACATGATGTAAATCAGTGTTCATCATCACTTAATCTTTCACCTGCATCCTTAAGAACATCAACACAACCTTTGATCTTATTTGAAACTCTATCATGTTCTAACTACATTTCTTGACATTATGCAACTACTCTCTTTATTGGAGTATATTAACCCTAGTTTTTCTAGAAAAATTAGATTCCATACAATCCCAGATCTCATTTGAAATCCAAACCAACTATGCTAACAAAAACTCCCACAGACAAATATGAAAGTAATGATGAAGCATTAAGTTAATACTATATAATCTATTGAACATATTGCATCATTTGTAGCAAACTTTGGGGGAGCAGGATTTTCCCTTGTCAGATAGCCTTCAAGTCCGTTGATTAGTATGCATTTGTCTTGATTTATATATATATATATATATATATATATATATATATATATATATATATATATATATTTAGGTAGTATTTTAGTTGGATTTGTTATTAATTTTGGTATAGGTTGGATGGATTGAGCATATTGTCGTATTTATGTATCTTCGGCTTATTTTACCGTGTTTTATGTTTATTTTAGGGATTTTGAAGTATTTTGGTCTTCATATAGACGAGTGTGGGCCTACGAGTGGAGTTTTAACGGAATTGGGCCCCGATTTAACATGTTACCACTGACACTGGGTATGTTGTCCACACTAGGTTTACCAAGTGCCAACGCAGATTCGGGAATTTAGAGCCCTATAGGACCAAAAAAGGTTGCCAGCCCAGCTTTTGTCTTTAAAAAGACAGCAGCCAGCGAGGGGAAAATAGCCAAAAAGGAGAAAACGGAGAGGGACGCAACCGAGGAAGATGGATTCACCTCTCGAACATCTTAGGGTTGACAACCCAAGAGTGTTCTTTGTTTCTTTCACTTTTATCTTTCCTTTATCCGATTCAAACTCTAGTTATTCAGTTTTAGTAGATTTTAGATTATTACTAGTTGCTCGTTTTGTTGGACGTAACTTTAATTTACTTTGCTAGTTTAATTTATTGATTGCTTAAATTATGAACTTTTATTGCATTTGTGATGTTCTTGATTCGTATTCGTAGTTGTGTTCCTTTCATTTCTCATAATTCTAGATTATATGATTGTTAGGAATTCTTATTTGAATAATTATTGCTCTTAAAGCTTCGTTTCCACTGTTGCTTAATTTTGAGCTTTTTATCTTTAATTATGATTCGTGTTTGTTTTGAGTTTGCAATATTGAATTTGTTGATGATAGTTGGTTAAAAATCACGGGTCTAGTACCTAGAATCATTTAGAACCATCAATTGGGATTGTTGGGTGTTTAATCTACAAGTTAGAATTGACAAATCCAACTCGTAGAATAAGTGTTTGATGAAATTCCAATTAATCGTGGAGACGATTCTAGAGCCATAGACCCCCATTTTATTAATCTTTTAAAATTATTTTTGATTTCATTGCTCGTTTAAATCGTCGTCTTAATTATAATAACTCTCAAACCACAATTCGACCGCTTGTTTAGATTAGTGTTTTTGTTATTTCCTCATTCGTGAAATCAAACGCTAAAATTACTTCTGATTAGTCTTCCTTGAGAGATTCGACTAGAGTCGACTTTCCACTTACAACTGCTCTGTTCTCTTACGGAAGAAATTTTTATTTTTATAAAAAGAAAGTGTAAAAAGTTCGATTCAGAATTTTGGCACCGTTGCCGTGGAAGGCTAAAAGTTGTGATTTTTGTGTTTGGTATTTGTGATCTTTGTTTGTGTTTTTATTTGTTTTATTTGTGATTAGTGTTTGTTTGTGATTTTTATTTTTGTTATTTTCCGCCGGTACGTTTAATCTTATACTTTTAGTGTTGTGTATGCAAGGTACATCTCTTTGAGCCTGAGATTCAACTAGCCATTTCAAATTAAAAAAGAGGTAGAAAATGTCGAACTATCGAGCATCTCAACGGTATGGCAACCCCTACGCTTTTTGTGTCCCTCGATCAGCCATTCCACTGAGCTTTGCAATACGGGACTATGATCTTAACGACTTCTACTTCGAGGAACTCCCAGTTTTTCATGGGCTCCCGAGAGAGGTTCCATTGAATTTTATCCGAGATGAGACTTTTCTTTTACACACTAAAGGAACTCCCATTTTCTAGGTCTTACAAGGATCAAGTGAAGATGAGATTTTTCTTTTACACACTAAAGGATCGAGCATGAAATGGTTGTATATTTGGAGCCCGATTCCTTGAAAATGCGGGAGAAAGTGTACGGTCGGTTCACGGGGACATTCTACTCACCTGAATTGGCCCCATTTTCAAATTCATACAATTTGAGACACAATGATCTAGGGTGGTGTGATCACCTGAATTTCAATTTTGGTCCTGAGAGCTCAAATCATATGCCAATGACTCCGCAAACCGACCCACAATACCTGCCCACACCCCCACCAACCAAATATCCTATGAAGGGGCAAGGAGTTACTTCAGTTAAACTAGACGTTCAGTTGTTGGTGTGGCAGCAAAATGAAGAAGATGAGACCATTCGTCAGCGGGACAAAATTGCAAAATTGACTGTGCAGGAAAATAACCTTTCTAAGACTATGAATAATATGGATACGATGATCGGTCAAATGGTAGCTTCTATAGCAAAAATGTCGAGAAGGACAGACTTCCAAATCAACCATAGGCTTCACCCGATCACTTCAATTATTATTTTGATCCTCCCGACATCAACCAACAAATTTACAATCATCCTGAAGTCACACTCGATTATGATCCTTACTTGGTAATCCATGAAGAGGTGAAGTAGCTTACTTTTGACGAGTTATCGATGTTTCATGTGGTGGAGCCCATCTTGGATGTTGTGAATTTGATCTTGAACGCTCGTTTGGGAGAGGTGTGTAATGAGGTTGATATTGGGGATTCGCTTGATACTCGAGCCTGGGAGGAGGATGAAGTTGTGGTGCCAGTTTTTGAGGAGGGTGAGATTATTGAGCCTCACTTCGTTTCGCCCGATGCAGTGTTTGAACATAACTTCGAGGTGGTGGAAGAGATAGTTGAGGAGGATCCCGATCGCCCTCTTTTAAGCCCGGATATGGAATTTTATATTTTTGAAAGTGTTGAGGGTGGTTTGTATGTTCGACTAGTTTTCTAGTTCTTCCGGTGACCGAACACCGCTCCACACTCCGATTAACTCTCAATCAATTAGTGGTGATCAACTACTCGCGTTTCAGGCCTTCGAAGCTTTTTACAATCCACATATCTCACATCCTAGAACATACTTGTCGTGCCCGCCTTGGTGATTATCATCGAGCGTTCTTACTTTTAGAGAACAATAAGGTGTGGCACGATCGTCACTTATTTTTGGATCCTGGATAGCATCGTTCGCATATTCGTCGAGCTTTGGTAGTTAAACAAGTGATTCTTTGGAGGCAACCCAAGCAATTTGTTTCTTTTTCTTTTTCCTTAGCTTTTATTTTGATTTCTCTTTCTTTTATTCTCTGTACATATTTATTAAGTTTTAGTCATTTGTTGTGGTACGTTGATGTGAAGAAAGTCTGGTGAATTTGACAAATTTGAATACCTAAAGGTAGCCTAATGGTAGGTGCTACCACTAAGGCTACCACTAGCTACAAGAAGAGAGGTTTAATGGTAGCTGACCGCTCGTCGTTGAAGCGTCAAAAATAATATTTATAAAGTTCCTCGACTTTCCTCTACTAACTAGTAGCAGTGGCAAGCAAGGGTCGATCCCACGAGAAGTGTGGATTAATTTGTGATAATTTGTATTTAAATAAAATAACAAACGGGGTAGAAAATATTAATTAATCTAAGAAAACTAAATAATTAAAGAAAATAATTAAAAGCAAATAAACGAAGCAAATAAAAAAATAATAAAATAACTTTCCAGTCCTAGTTCAGTTTCCACCCTCGTTCAATTCATTTAACCAATTGAAATATAAAATCCACTCATCATATGAAACTAAAAACCCTAAGTAACAATAAGCTCTGCTACTCGAATTTACCCTTACCGTTTACTCAATTAAAATAAGCTCTTTAATTGATTCTAATTAATGAACAACCTAGAATAAGCTCTCTAGATTTAATCCACCAACAGCATTGAGAACCAGGCAAATAGGTTAATCTAAGCAATAAACACATAAGCTCGGTTTATTTAACCTATGTTGTGTTACCCCTAATGATACGAGACCATTAGTTGCTTCAGAGAAATCGAAACTACGACAATTACACGGGAAGCAGTCCTCTTTCTAGCAATTGATAACCAAATCCCTAATCTAGGTGGCCAATCCAAACCAAGAATTCAGCAATCATGTCATGAAATAAGCAATCATGATATGTAAACAAGATAACACAAGCAATCTCATATGAAGAACGAAATAAATACGCATAAATTAATTAAAACATAATCTCACGAGGGTTTCAACATCCCTAGGACTAGATAAAACAATCTACTCACTCATGGAGTTCATAGAATAACAGGAAAATAGAGAAATAAATCATTGTTCTAAGATATGGAAGAGATAAGAAAGCTTTGATCTTGGATTTTTGGTCTTGTATCTTCAAGCTCTTGTTTATTGGGTGATTTGGGATCCCCTCTTCAAGCCTTGGAACCCTAGGGTTTTGTCTAAGTCTGTTTTTGACAAGTTTGGGTCGAGTTTATACATAAATCCTATTTCTTGCCGCCCAAGATTCTCCCTAAAATAATTGTGCCGAGTCGGCGTTGACGGAGCGTTGACTGACGCGAACCAGCCCTCGGCGTCGATGCGCATCTCCCACCTGCGTCGACCTGCATGGGCGTCGACTGACGCCTTTCCCAGTGACGCTTCAGAACATGAGCGTCGACCATGCGTCGACTGACGCCCTTCCAATCGACACTTCAGAACATGAGCGTCGACATAGCGTCGACTGACGCGGTTCCCATCGACGCTTCAGAACATGAGCGTCTACATAGCGTCGACATGGCGTCGACTCACGAGCCAGCCTTCGGCGTCACACCGCACATCGCGTTGACTGACGCAGTCTATCCTCAGCATCGACGCGAGCCATCGACGCTACCTTCCTGATTCGTCGGTTTCCTCTCGTCGTTTGGTTGATCCTTGTCTCTCAACTTTCTTGTAAAACTTCATTCACTTATTATAGCACCAAATACTGCAAAATAGAGAAGAAATATACAATTGGTGCTCCTCCATTCGTAATATAAAATACGCGGGAAATAAACATATATGAGAATATTAAGCACATAAAAACATAGAGATTAAACCATTAATTAAAGCACAATTTCTCGCCTATCAAATTCCCCCAAACTTAAACCTTGCTTTTCCTCAAGCAATATGAAGAATTAAAGCATAGGACAAACATAATATAAGTAACTTACTCAAATTAGCCAAGTGAATTTATTCGGACTCTAGACACCACTATATTTCTAGAAATCGCAAGCGTTTCATGTATTAACCTAAGTAATCCCAGCAGTTAGGCAATACCTTTTCATATACGTCACATCAATGTACTATGGTGCCCCCTCGCTATTCGATGGTTTGACTCTATCCATCGTTGGTTACGATCAAGTATCTCGTCCTCTCCCATTTATTTATTTTTTTCAATTGAGGCCTGCAGCTCCGCACTACCGTCCTTGACTTCATAATGATGATAAGGCGCTGGATAGGAGGATCGTCTTGATTTGGTATTTGATTTGTTTAGTTCACCTCCGCCATGTTTGAGAATTTGATAGTGTGATGCGCCTTTTGAGCACGTGCATGAATTGTTGAGCTACTAGCATCTTCGTTGGACTTCGCTCTTTGGAATTTGTAAGCGAATGCACTTGATAAATACGGATAGGCAGCTGTTTCGGCACCTCAATTCTTTTGGATTTTTCAATTTTCTACTTTCACCATGCCGGTATACCCCAAACGGACTTTATCGACTTCTGTTTCTACTAACGAGATATCATCACGCAATCGCCAACTTCAAGGCCCCACACAAACTCATATTAAGTACGGCAACCACAAGTACATATCAACAACGCAATAATCTAGAATTGACGCCCCACAAATGAATCACAAAAGCACTAACATGCGTACCTTTGACCTCTAAATCAAATGATGACTAAAAATTTAACCGAAACATAGTTCATCAAAGCAATTCAAGCAAGTACTTTTAACCTTTTTAACTCAATTCCCAGAATTTAATTGCAAAATTTTCAAAAATTTAGCAATTTTCAGCACAATATTAATCTCAATAACCCACTCCACCAAACTTAAACTTTAGCTTGTCCTCAAGCATAAAGCAAGAACAAGCAAATAATAAATCATAAGGGAAGAGTAAGGGAAAAGAAATCACAGGGGTAAACATCGAGGGGGTCTCGGTTCCAAACGATCTTTTTCAAAAATATGCCCAATCATCTAAATCAACCAAGCTTTGTATCCCTTCAATTGCAAAAATAAAAATCAAAATAGAAATAATGTAAGCATTGGGTTGCCTCCCAACAAGCGCCATTTCTTAACGTCGTCGGCTCGACGTGGTACCCCTCAACTCCATGGGGGTTTCGGAGGAGGTCTCAAAGTGCACGGAGTGCCAACGACCTCATCCTCCATAATTCGCATCCGTTTCGACATTGGATGCTTAACCGGATCTTTTCAACCTTGTGGTGGCTTCAAATAGAATTTTGCTAAGATGGTTTCGTTTATCACCACATACGAAAGGTCATCGGTCTCCTCCTTCTCAAAAACATCCTCTCGCACGTAAGTCTCTTCCTCATCCTTCATCACTTGACACACGGTCCATGATGGCAATGGCCTTGGCTCTGCTTRGACCTCGATAGGAGAGATGATAGAATTAAGAACATCATTTGTAAGCTCAGGCAGACTATGATCATCATGTGTCCGCCTTGTTTCTTCTTCCTCGAATTCGTCCTCCAATTCAAATGTCGGGTCCTCCGCATCATCGACTTTTCCCACATCTTGCAGCACGATGGCATTCACATTCTCCATGTGTTCCTCAGTTTGAGAAGACAATCGTTTATCCAATTGGCTTATGTTATCCGCCATTTGACTCAATTGAGCTTCGAGCTTCTTGGTGTTTGTAATCATGGCCTCCATCATCTTTATGAGGGCTGGGGACGGTTCTTGTGCTTGGGGATGGTCATCATATTGTCTCGAAAAATTTTATGCCCTTTGAAAATTTGGAGGGTCCCCCCACCTTGGCTCGTAAGGATCGTAGTTCTCCTCTTGACATCGTCTAGGCCTCACTCCATAGACGTTCATTTCACGAATGGCTCGTAGCGTTGGGCAATCATCGGTGACATGATCAAATGTATGACAAAATCTACATGGTCGAACCGTAGCCCTCTTAACGATAGTGGACCTCAACTCATCCAACTGAGCTTGCAACGAACCAGTGTCTACTTCATTTACCGACCTCAATGAATTATCACGGTAGCCGAATTGCTGAGAATTGGCGGCCATGTTCGAGATCAACTCCCTTGCCGCCGTCGGTGTCCTATCCATGAGTGAGCCTCCGCTTGCCGCATCGATCATGTCTCTATCAGTGAGACAGAGACCTTCATAAAAGTGTTGTATTAATAACTCCTCGCCCATTTGATGCTGAGGGCAACTAGCAACGAGTCCCTTGAAACGCTCCCAATACTCATGCAATGTCTCTCCTTGCGCTTGTCTTGCTGCACAAATATCTTTACGCAAGCTCGCTACTCGTGAAGCGGGAAAATATCTCTGCAAGAATACCCTCTCTAACGCCATCCACGTGGTGATGGATCCAGGAGGTAAGTAATAAAGCCAATCCTTAGCAAGACCCTTCAATGAAAATGGAAACGCCCGCAGTTTAATTTGTTCGTCGGTCACTCCGGCGGGCTTCATGTTCGTGCATATAACATGAAATTCCTTCAAATGCTTGTACGGGTCTTCACCATCCGATCCATGGAACACCGGCAAATGATAGATTAATCCGGATCTCAATTAAAAGTTAGCATCCTCCAAGGTTGGAAACGTGATGCATAGTTGTTGATGTGGAAGATCCGGATTTGCTAGCTCTTTTAACGTGCGTTCTCTACCTTCTGCCATTGTCACAAGATCTAAAAAAAAATATTAATGGAAATAAAGAAAAACAAAAACTAAAATTAAAATTAAAAATACTAAAATATTAAAATACGTCAAATCACAATTTAAACGCGTCACTCCCCGGCAACGGTGCCAAAATTTGACTGCTCGTCGTTGAAGCGTCAAAAATAATATTTATAAAGTTCCTCGACTTTCCTCTACTAACTAGTAGCAGTGGCAAGCAAGGGTCGATCCCACGAGGAGTGTGGATTAATTTGTGATAATTCGTATTTAAATAAAATAACAAACAGGGTAGAGAATATTAATTAATCTAAGAAAACTAAATAATTAAAGAAAACAATTTAAAGCAAATAAACGAAGCAAATAAAAAAATAATAAAATAACTTTCCAGTCTTAGTTCAGTTTCCACCCTCGTTCAATTCATTTAACCAATTGCAATATAAAATCCACTCATCATATGAAACTAAAAACCCTAAGTAACAATAAGCTCTGCTACTCGAATTTACCCTTACCGTTTACTCAATTAAAATAAGCTCTTTAATTGATTCTAATTAATGAACAACCTAGAATAAGCTCTCTAGATTTAATCCACCAACAGCATTGAGAACAAGGCAAATAGGTTAATCTAAGCAATAAACGCATAAGCTCGGTTTATTTAACCTATGTTGTGTTACCCCTAATGATACGAGACCATTAGTTGCTTCAGAGAAATCGAAACTACGACAATTACACGGGAAGCAGTCCTATTTCTAGCAATTGATAACCAAATCCCTAATCTAGGTGGCCAATCCAAACCAAGAATTCAGCAATCATGATATGTAAACAAGATAACACAAGCAATCTCATATGAAGAACGAAATAAATACGCATAAATTAATTAAAACATAATCTCACGAGGGTTTCAACATCCCTAGGACTAGATTAAAACAATCTACTCACTCATGGAGTTCATAGAATAACAGGAAAATAGAGAAATAAATCATTGTTCTAAGATATGGAAGAGATAAGAAAGCTTAGATCTTGGATTGTTGGTCTTGGATCTTCAATCTCTTGTTTATTGGGTGATTTGGGATCCCCTCTTCAAGCCTTGGAACCCTAGGGTTTTGTCTAAGTCTGTTTTTGACGAGTTTGGGTCGAGTTTATACAGAAATCCTATTTCTTGCCGCCCAAGATTCTCCCGAATATAATTCTGCCGAGTCGGCGTTGACGGAGCGTCGACTGACGCGAACCAGCCCTCGGCGTCGACGCGCATCACCCGCCTACGTCGACCTGCATGGGCGTCGACTGACTCCCTTCCCAGCGACTCTTCAGAACATGAGCGTCGACCATGCGTCGACTGACGCCCTTCCAATTGACGCTTCAGAAAATGAGCGTCGACATAGCGTCGACTGACGCGGTTCCCATCGACGCTTCAGAACATGAGCGTTGACATAGCGTCGACATGGCGTCGACTGATGCGAGCCAGCCTTCGGCGTCACACCGCACATCGCTTCGACTGACGTGGTCCATCCTCAGCATCGACGCTACCTCTCTGATTCGTCGGTTTCCTCTCGTCGTTTGGTTTATCTCTATCTCTCAACTTTCTTGTAAAACCTCATTCACTTATTATAGCACCAAATACTGCAAAATAGAGAAGAAATATACAATTGATGCTCCTCCATTCGTAATAGTAAATACGCGAGAAATAAACATATATGAGAATATTAAGCACATAAAAACATAGAGATTAAACCATTAATTAAAGCACAATTTCTTGCCTATAAGTAGCCTAACGGTAGCTGCTACCACTAGCTACAAACAGAGGGGTTTAACGGTTGTTGCTACCACTAGCTACAAAAAGTGAGGTTTAACGGTATCCTAATGGTAGCTGCTACCAAAAAGTCTACCACTAGCTACAAACAGAGAGGTTTAATGGTAGCCTAACGATAGATGCTACCACTAGATACAAACAGAGAGGTTTAGCGGTAGCTAAGCGGTAGGTCCTTCCGCTAACCTACCATTAACATTTTCAAAAGCCGCGGATTAATCTTGCATGAGATTCTTGGACACCCACCTAACAAAGTTTGTTAATCAAGACAATCTAAATCACGCGACTTGAGATGATGGGATGATTGCATAGTTCTATTTGGAGCAGCTTGAGTATTTAATATTTAGGGATGTTTTTCTTATTCCTTTACTCTTTTGATTTGATTTATTTATATATATGGGGCAATTCGGAGATTACCGAATTTTTAGGGATGGGGAGGGTAGTTGAGTAGTGATTTGTATTTTATAATTACGCAATTTGAATTTGTGGCTTTATGATAGCTGGTATTTGAACGTGATTGATTTCTATTCCTGCGCTTATTTGTGTTTTTTTGGTTTATCCTTTCAATGTTGACTATGTGTGATTTGAGGTTCTTGTCTTTCAGAGTGTATAAATGCATACAATTTTTCAAAATTATTATTTATATATATTTGAAAATGGTACTTGGACGCAAATGATTTCGCAAAACCTTAAATGCAGCGTTAATTCAAAATCTCTTCATGGAAAAGTCTTTGAGTAGCCTGAATGTTTATCATCTTTGCATGTACTTGAGTAGGTTCTGTTTTAAGATCTCTTTGAAATCGCAGTGTGTAGTTATATTTGAATATGATGATTTGGCAAAGAAGTTACCCTTATACCGGCCATATCCAGATATATTAGCCATTATAAATATCGAATGAGCCCTTCATACCCAAATATCCATTTCCTATAGCCATGCGTATTTATGAGTTAACTCCTACATCATTAATATCATGGGCGTAAGAGTTAGTCATTTTTGTTATTTGTGTTTTGGAATTATGATCACGGATTTATGAAAAGGTTGTAATAAGTGTTAAGGATCATCATCCTTCGGGAAAAAAATGATAAAGAATAAAGAGGAAGGTGAATCTTGTAGAGTTGTTGCCAATGCTTATAAAGGCTTGTGTTTAATATTGTTGATTTTCTTTTGACGCGTAATGTTTAAGAGTCAAGAGTTGAGTTTGAAAGAAGATTCAGCGCAGATTCTGGAATTTAGAGCCCTAGTCCCACAAAAGGTTGTTGGCCCAGCTTTTGTCCTTAAAAGGACAGCAGCCATCGAGGGGGAAAATGGACAAAATGGAGGAAACGAAGAGGGACGCGACCGAGGAAAAGGAAACCACCTCTCGAACCTCTTAGGGTTTGACAAGTCAAAAGTGTTCTTTGTTTCTTTGACTTTTATCTTTCCTTTATCCGATTCAAACTCTAGTTTTTCAGTTTTATTAGATTTTAGATCGTTACTAGTTGCTCATTTTATTAGACGTAATCTTCATTCTTTTCCTCTAATTAGTAGGTTTTCAATTTCCTTTGCTTTGCTAGTTTAATTTATTGATTGCTTAGATTATGAACTTTTATTTCATTTGTGATGTTCTTGATTCGTATTCGTAGTATTGTTCCTTTCGTTTCTCATACTTCTAGATTATATGATTGTTAGGAAATATTATTAGAATAATTATTACTTTTAAAGCTTAGTTTCCATTATTGCTTAACTTCGAGCTTTTTATCTTTAATTATGATTCGTGTTTGTTTTGAGTTTGCATTATTAAATTTGTTGATGATAGTTGGTTAAATTCACGGGTTTAGTACCTAGAATCGTATAGAACCATCAATTGGGATTGTTGGGTGTTTAATCTACAAGTTGGAATTGACAAATCAAACTCGTAAACTAAGTGTTCGATGAAATGATAATTAATCGTGGAGACGATTCTAGAGCCCTAGACCCCCATTTTATTAATGTTTTAAAATTATTTTTGATTTCATTGCTCGTTTAAATCATCATCTTAATTATCATAACTCTCAACCACAATTCAACCGCGTGTTTAGATTAGCATTTTTGTTATTTTCTCATTCGTGAAATCAAACTCTAAAATTACTTCCGATTAGTCTTCCTCGAGAGATTCGACTCGAGTTAACTTTCTACTTACAACCGCTTCGTTCTCTTGTAGATGAACTTCTCGATTCAAAACTTTGGCGCTGTTGCTGGGGAAGGCTAAAGGTTGTGATTTTTGTATTTGGTCTTTGTGGTCTTTGTTCGTGTTTTTATGTGTTTTGTTTGTGTTTAGTGTTTTTTTTGTGATTTTTCTTTTTGTTCATTTTTGTTATTTTACGCCGGTACATTTAATCTTGTGTGTTGAGTGTTGTGTATGCAAGGTACATCACCTGAAGCTTGCGATTCTACGAGCCATTTCAAATTGAAAAAAAGGGAGAAAATGTGGAGCTATCGAATGTCTCAATGGTATGGCAATCCGTACGCTTTTTGTGTCCCTCGATCGGTCATTCCATTGATCCCTATGATGCGGGACTACGATCTTGACTATTTCTACTTCGAGCAACTCCCGTTTTTTTCATGGTCTTCCGAGCGAAGATCCATTGAAGTTTATCCGAGAGTATAATGCCATCACCCGGACTTTTCCTCTTCTCAGTTTACAAGGGATCAAGTGAAGATGCGACTTTTCTTTTACACACTAAATGATCAGGCAAGAAAATGGTTGGTATATTTGGAGCCCTATTCATTGAAAACGTGGGAGGAAGTGTACGATCGGTTCATGGGGACATTCTACTCACCTGAATGGGCCCCATCTTCAAATTCATACGATTCGAGACACAATGATCTAGGTTGGCGTGATCACCCAAATTTCAAGTTTTGTCCTGGGAGCCCAAATCATATGCCGATGACTCTGCAAACTGACCCATAGTACCTGCCCACACCCCCACCAACAAAATATCCTATGAAGGAACAAGGACGTACTCTAGTTAAACCAGACGATCAGTTGTTGGTGTGGCAGAAAAATCAAGTAGCTAAGACCATTCGTCACCCGGATGGAATTGCGCAATTGACTGTATAGGTAAATGACCTTTCTAAGACTATGAAGAATATGGAGACAATGATGGGTCAAATGGTGGCTTCTATAGCAAAAATGTCAAATGAGAAGGACAAACTTCCAAGTCAACCATATGCTTCACCCGATCACTTCAATCCTAGTTTTGATCCTCCCGACCACAACCAACAAATCTACAATCATCCTGAAGTCACACTCGATTATGACCCTTACTCGGTAATCCGTGAAGAGGTCAAGCAGATTACTTTTGACGAGCTGCCGATGTTTGATGAGGTGGAGCCCATTGTTTACATGTAATTGTGGTGTTTTTTTCGTGTTTTTAATTAGGATTTATATTGTTTTTATTAGTTTTTGAATCGATTAGTTAATTTTCTAGGTTTTTTTTCTTGTTTTATTATTTTTCGTGTTTCTTGTTGATTTTATATTTAATTTGGTTAAATGGGTTCAATTAAAATGAGGTTTGGTTAATTCTTGGGTTTTTCTTGTTCAAAATCCCTATTTTCATAGGTAAAAGCATTGAAGGCCAAAATACTAGCCATGCCTTGCCAAAATCCAAGCCAATTTTGATGCCAAGAAGGAGCTCCAAAGGGGAAAACATCCTTAAATGGTAGTCACCCCTAGCCTTGCCTTGCCAAAATCCATGCCAAGCATGATGGCGCGTGCCAACGCCTTGCCATCTCCAGCGCCCGCCCCATGCCATCTCTAGTGCCCAGGCGCGCCAATACCCCAGCCAGCCTCTTGCCATCTCCAAGAAAGGCAAGCATGCTATATCTCTTGCCACCCTTCAGCCGTGCCTCGCCAAGATGCTAGCCAAGATGCTCACCAAGGCCAGCGCCCTGCCCCTAGTCCCACCACCTCATCAGCCGAGCCAACCAAGCCAAAGGTTATCCAAGTATCTAGCAAAGCCATTTCAGGTCAAACCCGGGAAATTAAGCCTTTAAAGCCCAAATTGACACATTTAAACCCAATTAAAAGACCCATTTAAACCCAATTAAAACCTAGTATATAAGGAAGACAACTCTCATTTTTGTACAGAATCACTCATTTTTCCAACTCTTGCATGAGTTTGTATAAAAATTCTCTCTCTAGTTCTTAGGTTTTAATTTTCAAACTTTGCCTTGAGTTTGTAAGCCTAATAAGAATTCAAGTACTCCCTTTAATTCTATTTTGATTGTAATTTCATTCAAATTTTTGTATTCTCTCTTTAATTCAAGTAAGATTCTTTTAATTTTATGCTTTATTCTTCAATTTCATGCATGTTCTTCAATTTTATGCTTTTTGTCTTAGCTTCTTGATTTCTTGTTAGATCTTATGAATCGTCCATGGAATCTAGATGAGTGACACGTCTAGATCATAGATCGAGTCTTGGATCGTTTTTATTTTGAGTATTTCATATGCTTTATTTAGGATTTTATTCTCATGCATTGTTTCATGCTAAATCTTAGACCTATTCCTTGTTACTTGTTATTTTTCAAAAAGATCTAAACTTTGACGTCAACTTTTCTTTCTCTTTCCATTGTTGCTTTCAATTTGTGCTAATTTTCATAATTTAGCATTTTATGATCATGCATGCATAGTTGTACTTTGAGCTTTCATGCTTGTACTTGATTAAACTTGCTTGTTCTTGCTTATTTTCATTATTGCTTTGCATTTTAATTTCGAGGCATACGACGAGGAATCTAACCAACTTGCAATTTCATTTCCTAGTTTAGTTATGATCGACGAATTCTCGACGCACTATCTTAGAATCCGTCTCCGCAAGAGTACGGAGCCGGTTGTAGGGCGGCGAGTTCTTCCCGAGTCGTGTCTCTCGAGGATGGATGCTATCGGCTTATCGGTTTCTTATTTGCTCTTATTGTCGATTGAAATTAAACTAATCTAAACTAGGAAAGCAGTAGTCATTGATTTGGTTTGAGTTTTTATAACTAAACTTTAAATTGAAATAGAAGTTTTAAAATCATTAAAATGTGAAAATGGAATTAAAGCTTATTTAAAAACGATTAATCTAAACTAGCTAACTAAGAAAGCTTATAATTTGAATTAAGGAAAWGGGAGGYAAAATTAAAGTCTTGCTTATTTGAAAAAGTCAACAATATTAATTTAGCAAAAATCAAAGTTTTAAAAAAYGAAGATTTTATAAAGCTTCTAAAAATTTGAGAAATTGATCTAAACAATTAAACAACTTAAAAGCATAAGTTRAAAAGCTAGAAAGCTATAAAATGAAAATGGAAGTTTTMAAAAGCAAAATAACAACTAAACTATAATCCAAGCATTAACACAAGATAAAAASAAATAGCATGAGAGCAAACTAGATTAATAGAAAGATATTACCAAACATTTGATTCAACCAAAGCTTCAAATGGAAATGGCAACTTGAAGGARTCTTCACAAAAGAAATACCAAACAAAAGCTTCAACAACTAGCTAATGAAGATCTAACACTTAACTAAACTAGAGCTAATTAACTAATTACTAGAATTTTAAATTGATCAAATGAAAAAGAAAAGATTTGTCTATGGTTGAAGGAGCTCTCCTGGGGAAGAAAGGTCCTTCTGCAAGTTGGTCTGATTGGAAAGGACGTCTGGTGTTTTATCCTTCACAGTGGGGCAAAATCGTCCAAAAGCAGTAATAATCTGCTTTTCAGTCGATCGACTGAAAAGGAGTCGATCGGTCAAGTCGCCTGTCGATCGACTGCGCTGTCAAAACGGCCAAAAGTCCTGGAATCCAGTCGACCTTGGGGGTTCCAGTTGATCGACTGCGTTGTCCAAAATGGCCAAAGTCCCTGGAATGCAGTCGATTTTGGGGGTTCAGTCGATCGACTAGAAGGGCAGTCGATCGACTGAACTTCCAGTTGGTCGACTGGTTTGCTGCACCCGGCTTGATTTCTCGTTCTTTTTACGTCCGCCAGTTTGTCGAGCCTCTCGTCCGTTGCGCTTCCTTGCTTGTTCTTCCATTCCCGAGTCGAGTGAAAACGATACCAAACAAGCGCGGGCCCCGCTTGGAAGTCCTACGGCCAAGAGAAAAACGAAAGAGTGAAAAAAACTACGAAAACTAATAAAACACGTACAAAAACTACGAAAACCTAGAAATAACGAGAAACGACCAACTCGACTCCTAAAACACCTAAAAGCAAGCGAAACACACGCAACGTGATACAAAAACGATAACAAAAATATGTACAAAAACATGCAAATCAACCACCCCACACTTAAAATGGTTGCTTGTCCTCAAGCAAAACTAATGTAAAATTACAAAACTACCCCCGACCAACCCTAAACTAATGCACAAAAGTTAAATTGAGACGATGTACGCTACGTTGCTTGTTAGCTTCGGCTAAAAGGACGACAATGTGCTTTGTTAAGGAAATTTAGATCGACTTCCGAACCCTAAAAGGACTTAAACAATCCACCAAGTCGGTCTCTCCGTCCTTGCCCCGGCTAAGGTCTATCCACGCTCGAGCCGTTAATCGACTCCCTACTAGCCAAGATKATTTACACCTCTCTTTACAAATATACTAAAAATCAGAAAAAGGGAAAAACGTGCTACTCAACAACTTCAAGGATTTATAACGTATCCTTGTTTATTCGTCTCTTTTTTTTATTCTTTTTCTTTTTKTCCTTTTTTMTTGGTACCATAGACGTGAGGTACTTAAATAGTAAATAAAMATGAAAATACGAAGCTTTCAADGACTCCGATCATTCGTTGCTACTAGCAACTTACAAACWTATCGATCGAGCACGTGGAGCAATTGACGACTCCAAATTACAGAACAAAACCTATAGAGAGTGTTTGATGACGAGGGCTAGTCGAGGCACTAGTTCTAAACGAGKACAAGGATAGCACGAAGCTAAAACCGAARGGAGATCCCAACAAGTTAAACCACCTAAGTCCACTATATTCYATRYAAAATKTYAACACCCTAARAAATCATCAAAACCGCGTCACTTCGCCAAGGGTCCAAYCAATAATAGCACACYCGTTACTCAAATTAACACAAGCAAGCATACGACAAAATAAAAAACCTAGGACGAACTCTAACCACCCCACACTTAGAACCTAGCAATGTCCTCATTGCGTATTTAAGCTAAGAAAAGCAGTAAAAAGGTGTAGGGAAAAGAGAACGCCCCTATGTCCGAGCTTTTGTCGTCGTGGTTGTGCAAAAGTCGTCGCCTGGAGCCGAGGCAAGCAACAAGCTATTTACAAGGTAAGGTAAGTCTGGAAAATTTGCACAAAATTAACTATTTACAAAAAAGAAAATCTTTTTGAGTTTTTGAATTTTCTAATTTGTTTGGATTTTATTTTTAAAATTTGTTTAAAATTTTGAGAATATATTCAAATGAAATGAAATTAAACTATATACAAAAACGAAAGCAATAAAAAGGATTTTTTTTATTTTGTTTTTATTTTTTTATTATTATTTTTTTTTTACAAGAGTCGAGACGAGAAATAAAAGAACATAATCGAAAGATAAAAAAAAATAACACACAAAAATAATAAACAAATAAAATAAACAAAGGATAATCTAGYAGATTTAACGACGTCTCCTAAGTCGGGGACGGAGGGTCGCGTCCTCGTCTTCCTCCTTCTCCTCGTCCTCGTTTTCGCCCTCGCCGCTGTCATTGTCGTCATCATCGTCGTCGTCAATCCGACGCATCCGACTCTTGACCAAAAGGAGCCGGCTATGGAGGCCGCGGAAAGCTCGATCGTTTCTTGCCTGCCCCTCGTCGAGCCGGTCGAAACCGGTGTTGAGCTGGTCGAAGAGGAAAAACACGGCCTTTTGGAAGTCGTTCCAACCCATCTCGTGACCCGAGCGGGTGTTCGGGCCTCCGTACTGCGGGATTGCCGCTTGGCTCGTGCTCGCTCCGAAATGCACGCCCGAACCGGTGTTCGGGACGTCGCCGGCCTCGCCTTTTTCATTCTCCTGGTAGCGTTGGCGTCTAGGATTTGGGTTCGCTGGGTTCGTCGGGACTCTTGGCGTTTTGAATGCCAACTCCATAAGATCGACCCTTCCCATGTTGGCTGCCTCGGCCTCGAACCCGAAGTAACGGGCAAGAACAGTGATCATCGGCCCCATGCCGACTCGGGCAACGCTTCCTCCCCTCATCTTCCGAATCCCTCGAATCTATCCACGGATAAACGGGGAAAATGGGACCTGATGTCCATTGCATAGGCACCAAAGCACGTATAGCTCGTGATGGGTGAGGTTGGTGCTTTCGTGCTTGCCCATCAGGACGTGGGCAAAGAATTTGTAAGCCCCAAGCAGTGCCAAGTCGACGATCGCCGAAGCCGAGTATCGATCCRGGGTACCACGTCCGCCCGTGATACTCCCCCAAAACTCATCCGTATGAAAACCACTTAACTGCGTGTACGAGTACTGTTGGCAGTCAAGCCCGAGCACCTCTTTGAGCACCCCTTGATCGATCCGGTGCTCAATTCCCCCAAAARGGACATTAAAACCCCCATCATCGGTCTCCTGGTATGTGGTGAAGAACTCGAGCACTAGCTCCCGATAAGCCGGTGCCCGYAAAGACGCGAACATTCGGCCGTTCATTACGTCGATGTAATGAAGCAATCGTGTGCCGAACTTGTCAAAGCCCCCGTTCACCACCCACTCGTCCAAACACTCGATATTGACGAAGCGCGGGGTAGCGAAATATCGCAGAGATAGATTTTGAAAAAGTTCCCCCTCGTATGTGGATTAGATGGGGAAGGGGGCACCGTAAACTCCGGCGATATTGGGGTTTTGGGGCTCGTTGAAAATGTCATCATCGGAGTGGCCATCCATGMTAAAAAGTGGAAATAGYAARGAAAGTAGACGAATTTTGTATTTGAGGGTTCCAAGAATCGAAAGGAACGAACAAGAATGGAAAAACMGGAAAAATTCAAACCAAATGTTCACTGGAGAATTTCGTCYAACACTTGGTGGGCAAGASTTTTGAATATGGAAATAAATGAAYTTGGCTCCCAAATCCTACCCAAATACGCAACCAACAATAACAAACTTCCCCAAGAGATTGTTTAAGCGAATTACCTCGAAGAATTGGTTCGAAAATGGAARGAAAAACCYAGCTATTCCCAAGGAGGTTTTGAATGGATAGAGGAAGAGGACAATGAAAATTCCCGCGTAACTTGCCGCTGTCGATCGACACTCTCTTCCCCCTTTTTTTATATATTTATCTGTTGTTTGTTTTTATACTTTCGCCCCCTCTTGTTTTTCAGTCGATATGTGGTTTGGGGGGGTGGATCTACTACTATATAAAAGGTACACTGGGCTCTGGGCAGTCCGGGCAGTCGATCGACTGCCCCTCTCGGTCGATCGACTGCCTTTGTCAAAAGCTTTAAAATTTCTGGAATCCAGTCGATTTGAACCACCAGTCGATCGACTTCATACCAGTCGGTCGACTAGGTATGCAGTCGATCGACTGTATTCCAGCAGCCAATCTCCATTTTCGATCCTGTTTTCTCCCAAGACTCCAGGACTGGACCTACACAAACCCAAAAATCCAAATTAACACTACTTAAGGTTAGAATGTACACAAACTTAAAAGAAAAACATGAAAGGGTTAGAAGGTCGTGGGTTGCCTCCCACAAAGCGCATTTGGTTAACGTCGTTCACTCGACGATTATATAAAAACGTTATCCAGGACCCAAGAAGAGGTGACGATCATGCCGTGCCTTGGTGTTCTCGAGTAGACACAGGGTGACCAAAATCACCAAGGCGGGCGCGTCGGGCAAGCCGGAAGATCGAGACATCAAGAACGTGGGCTTGCTTCGGTGGTCGTAAGGGTGAGTAGTCGACTACCCAAACGTGATCATCCCAAAACGGGTCGACGTACTTCTCCGTCTCCCCGACCGTCATCTTCTCTCTCTCGACTTTAGAAATAGTCGTAGTCGGGCACGAGATAGTAGGACCAAACACATCTTCCTTGTCCTCTTCCACCTCCTCTTGTTCAAGTAGTAATAAAGCGTCGGGTGGTGGCAAAAAGGCTCGATCAACTCCACATCCTCCAAGACCGGCACAACTACATCTTCCTCGCCTAAAGCAGGTAAGCTAGACAATCCAAGTGCCATCGGAGACCCCAAAGATAACACCCCCTCACTTTCCACTACAACCTCTTCACAATACCAGAGAGGGGTTACGTTGTCTTCCGACCCATTCTCCTCGTCCTCTAAATCAACCTCATAGCGCTCCTCTTTCAAAAGATCGTCAAATCTCGAATTGCCATCAACGACCGTGGGCACCACCACATCAAAGATGGGCATCTCGTCAAGGCACGGTTTCTTAAGCTCATCCACGTCATTGGCAATTTGCTTAGCGTGAGTCTCCATGCGAGCGAGGCGTTCCACGAGCTCGGCTAAGAGAGACTCCACGTCCGGGAGTTGGGACGTAGACGAATTTTGGAAGAGTGAGGTATAAGGGTCATCGATCGGAGTATACGAGCTCGAGGTGGGTAGATTGTAAGAATCGCAGCTCGAAGAATCGGAATCATAGATCGATGGAGCATACGAGTCAAAATGGGGGTAAGAAGAAGGAAGGGCGAGTGGAACATATGAATTGTCAAAACCTGGATCAAAAGGATCACGAGTCGGTGCATACGGATCTATGCTCGGGTTATGGGGATATGAAAATGGAGATGAATGTGCAGGATTTGGGTCATAATGATCGGAAGAGTAGATCCATTCTTTACCGATCGAAGCATACGGGTCATCATATTCGGGAGTGGTGTATTGATTTGGATATTCGGGAGTTTGGATGTAAGGGTTGTCGTATGGCAAACTAGCTCGGTAGTTTGCCCATCCTCGGCCGGATCAATCAAGCCGATCGGCCACGTCGGTAGTCGATTGACTGCGTTGTCCAAAACATGGCCAAAAGTCCCTGGAATGCAGTCGATTTTGGGATTTCTAGTCGATCGACTAAAAGGCAGTCGATCGACTGCACTCCAGGTATGATTGCGCACCCGGCTCGGTTTCTCGTTCTCTTTACGTCCGCCAGTTTATCAAACCCTCGTCCGTTGCACTTCCTTGCT
>BMAC01001050.1:144414-156257 GCA_014905375.1 Phtheirospermum japonicum | reverse complement strand
AGGAAGGGCGAGTGGAACATATGGATCGTCAAAATCCGGATCAAAAGGATCACGAGTCGGTGCATACGGATCTATGCTCGGGTTATGGGGATATGAAAATGGAGGTGAATGTGGAGGATTTGGGTCATAATGATCGGAAGAGTAGATCCATTCTTTACCGATCGAAGCATACGGGTCGTCATATTCGGGAGTGGTGTATTGATTTGGATATTCGGGAGTTTGGATGTAAGGGTTGTCGTATGGCAAACTAGCTCGGTAGTTTGCCATCCTCGGCCGGATCAATCAAGCGGCGGAGGCATCCTTTGATCGTCTTGAGTGTGAGCGGGCGGCATCGGGCTCTAGAACGGAGTTGCCATTGTTTGCTCCTCTAAAACCGGTGATAATAGCGGAGGTAACGGGACGTCGGACCTACCCTTCATACACAACAAATGATAAAAGATTATGCGTATCTAATGTAAAACGATGAACCAATCTAACTACGAACTACGTTAACGATAAAATTAATTAAGAACACCATTGGCCTTAATCCATCCACGCCAACGGCGCCAAGTTTTTTATCATTGAATTCTCGACGTAATATTTTAGAATCCGTCTCCTCAAGAGTACGGAGCCGGTTATAGGGCGGCGAGTTCTTCCCGAGTCGTGTCTCTCGAGGATGGATGCTATCGGCTTATCGGTTTCTTATTTGCTCTTATTGTCGATTGAAATTAAACTAATCTAAACTAGGAAAGCAGTAGTCATTGATTTGGTTTGAGTTTTTATAACTAAACTTTAAATTGAAATAGAAGTTTTAAAAGCATTAAAATGTGAAAATGGAATTAAAGCTTATTTAAAAACGATTAATCTAAACTAGCTAACTAAGAAAGCTTATAATTTGAATTAAGGAAAAGGGAGGGAAAATTAAAGTCTTGCTTATTTGAAAAAGTCAACAATATTAATTTAGCAAAAATCAAAGTTTTAAAAAAGGAAGATTTTATAAAGCTTCTAAAAATTTGAGAAATTGATCTAAACAATTAAACAACTTAAAAGCATAAGTTTAAAAGCTAGAAAGCTATAAAATGAAAATGGAAGTTTTTAAAAGCAAAATAACAACTAAACTATAATCCAAGCATTAACACAAGATAAAAAGAAATAGCATGAGAGCAAACTAGATTAATAGAAAGATATTACCAAACATTTGATTCAACCAAAGCTTCAAATGGAAATGGCAACTTGAAGGACTCTTCACAAAAGAAATACCAAACAAAAGCTTCAACAACTAGCTAATGAAGATCTAACACTTAACTAAACTAGAGCTAATTAACTAATTACTAGAATTTAAATTGATCAAATGAAAAAGAAAAGATTTGTCTATGGTTGAAGGAGCTCTCCTGGGGAAGAAAGGTCCTTCTGCAAGTTGGTCTGATTGGAAAGGACGTCTGGTGTTTTATCCTTCACAGAGGGGCAAAATCGTCTAAAAGCAGTAATAATCTGCTTTTCAGTCGATCAACTGAAAAGGAGTCGATCGACTGGCAGTCGATCGGTCAAGTCGCCTGTCGATCGACTGAGCTGTCAAAACGGCCAGAAGCCCTGGAATCCAGTCGACCTTGGGGGTTCCAGTCGATCGACTGCAGTCGATCGGGCACGTCGACAGTCGATCGACTGCGTTGTCCAAAATGGCCAAAGTCCCTGGAATGCAGTCGATTTGGGGGGTTCAGTCGATTAACTAGAAGGGCAGTCGATCGACTGAACTTCCAGTAGGTCGACTGATTTGCTGCACCCGGCTCGATTTCTCGTTCTTTTTACATCCGCCGGTTTATCGAGCCTTTTCCATTACGCTTCCTTGCTTGTCCTTCCATTCTCGAGTCGAGTGAAAATGATCCCAAATGAGCGCGGGCCCCGCTTGGACGTCCTACGGCCAAGAGAAAAACGAAAGAGTGAAAGAAACTACGAAAACTAATAAAACACGTACAAAAACTATGAAAACCTAGAAATAACAAGAAACGGCCAACTCGACTCCTAAAACACCTAAAAGAAAGCGAAGCACACGCAACGTGATACAGAAACGATAACAAAAATATGTACAAAAATATGCAAATCAAGTTACTTAGTTGTTTTCATAGTTTTTCATTAATTTCTTATTGTCCCAAGCTACAAACACATTGATTCTCACAATTGAATTGAATTTCGATAATATCAAGCCAATGAACCTTTTATACCACTAAAACTACTCTTTCAAAATGGCGCCGTTGCGACTCGGCTTGGTTAAGGCTTTCGATTTGATTGTATTTTCTTTGTGTTTCTAGCTTTCTTTTGTTTTTGACATAATTTGTTAAGTATGCAAGGTACGTATAGCAATAGAGGGTACATTCCCAACATGGGAGGGCATGGTGCAAACCATGTTAGGAATGGAATGTTGTATAATGGTTTTGGAAACGTGGGAGGGCATTGTGCAAACCACGTTGCCAGTGTTAGGAATGGAATGTTGTATAATGGTTTTGAAAACGTGGGAGGGCATTGTGCAAACCACGTTGCCAATGGTGTATTCGGCTACGGGCTACCCAACATGGGAGGGCATGGTGAAAACCATGTTGGATATAATGGTTACATGGGTACGAATGGTCCGTAGGAGGGTTATGGTTCTCCTAATCAATGTCTGAATATGAAAAATCTAAATACCGGCCTATATGGAAGTCCTCATGCTTACAAGTTCAATCATACCCCGATTGGTGCCAACAATAGTGCTCAAAATCCCAATCCGTATGTGTTGTTTGGCGGTGTGAGATCCAATGCTCAAAATGCCCCTCCCGCCCTCAATAGTCCGATGAATGCTCCTATTCCGCATTCCTATCCGAATCTCTTGGCCATTTTGCAACAACTGAAAATACTTTCCATCACGTTGGCTTCGTTCGATACTAAGTTCAATGCTCTCGAGACTACGACCAACGGGTGAAGCACTACAATTGAGCAATTAGAAAGTAATGTGAATAAGTTGAAGCAAGCGAATGAGGAAGACGAATTGCCAAGCCAACCTTCGCATCCTATTGCGGTCACGGTCTGATGTGGCAAGATTAGGTCAGACTTGGTGTGGGTAGACCTGATTTGGCAAACTGCTAGATAAGCACGGTTGGACCAGAGTGACCAGTGCTTTCGGTCAGATCTTCCTCTCAAAGAAAGGCCTGATCTCCTCTCTGAAGAAGATTACGTTGAGCTGATAACTAGAAGAGATCATTGGGAAAGTCGTTAGAAGACCGGCTCAGGATAAGTGAGGACTGTAAACCCGGACTGGGATAGTAAAAAGGAGGTAAGGTCAACGTGATCCTAAATAAAGGATTGATCGGGATTTCTTAGAAAGCAGGGCTGGTAAAGATAGCCACGGTAGGAAAATTTTCCTGACCTGGTAGAGATTTCCAAGACCCAGATGGTTGGAAAAAAGAGATCAAGACAGTTCAATCCCGGGTAAGGTTTGACCTGTCTCCCCCTAGAAAACATAATCGTCCCGAGCTGGACAGAATTGAGGGAAGAGCAGGCCCAAGGAAGACCTGGCCTCCTGACCCCCTTTGAGGAAGACAAGTGGGACCACTTGTCAGAATTTGTTGCCTCAACGGCCCCTGATTCGCGGCCCTTGTTCCTGAGATTCCGGAAAGGGTCCCCACTGGGAAAAACTATAAATATCTCAGCCCCAAGGCTGAGGGAGGTATGTCATTCTTTTGTGCATTCCTTCTTTGCTTCCTGGAAAACATCTCATACGCTTTCTGACTTAAGCATCGGAGAGGTTTCCACCGGAAAACCACCGGTGGTCCTTTCTAACGTGTGTTTGTGTGCAGGTCGGGAAGGCATAGTAGTTTTCATGTAGTGTTATATTTTGGGGTGTAACAATTGGCGCCGTCTGTGGGAAGGCGATCAAGCTAAGACGTGAGGTTTTTTTTCTATGTTTTCAGACGGTTTATGACGAAACTTGGTGTGAGAGCTCGACGGAACTCCCAGCTCCACCGCGCCGTGGGGTATGCCGCGGTCAGCAAAAACGTCCACGGCGAGGCCCAAGCGGGCAGAGCTGTCAGCGGCAGTAGGATCAGGCACCGTGCCGCCCCCCTCCGGTGGATCAACGCCTGCCGCTGGTGTGTTGTTCAATGACGTCCTCCTCAGGCAGCTGTTCTGAGCTCATCGGCAAAGCCGTGGAAACAGCTGTGGAGAAGAAGTTCGCAGAGATGTCAACACCGCCTTCCGCTGCGCGGCCAGATCACACAGTTCCACCGACGGAAACTGAGCCGCTGCGCGGCCAGCAAATAGATTGGACCCCTCTTCAGGACAGAGAAGAGCATTTCTCTAATTCGGATAGCGAGACGTCAAGCCAGGTTAATCCAGGTCTGGCTGCGCAGATGCAGAGCTTGCGGAAGGAGGTGCGGGAGGTTAAGAAGAAAATGACGAGCACATGCACAGTGCAAGTGCGGCGAGGCACTCCGTTTACGGTAGAGGTCATGCGCGATGATGTACCGGCCTCATACCAATCTCTAGGCTTTGAGTACAATGGGACCACTGATTCATGGGACCATCTGAGCCGATTTGAGATTGCAGTAGCTCTGCACAAATTTTTGGATGCAGTTATGTGTCGGGTCTTTCTGATGACCTTTACTAAATCAGCCCAGCTGTGGTTTAGCCAGTTACCCCCTCGCTCTATTAGCAATTTTGATGAGTTCAGCTCGGCCTTCCTGCACCAGTTCACAAGCTGCATGAAGTACCAGAAAATGCCACTGGAGCTATTCAGCCTTAAGCAGAAGGAGAATGAGAGTCTGCGTGCTTATATCAACAGATTTACAACGGCGAAGCTAGAGGTGCCCTCTACGTCCGAAGAGCTGCTGGTGAATGCTCTAGTGCAAGGCCTTCGGAGGGGTGAGTTTTTCCAATCACTAGTTGTTAAGCCAGCTCTGAAGTTCAAAGAGCTCTTGGAGAGAGCTGAGAAGTATATTCACCTGGAAGAGGCCTTGAAGATCAAGGACGAAGGAGAGAAGAAAAGAGAAAAGTGTGACCGAGAAGACAGGGTTGCGGTGAAGAAGCCCAGGACAGACCTGTCAGGGGGGAGACCTCATTTTGATAGATACACCCCCTGGCAACGCCACAGGGTGAAATTCTACAAGAGATAGAGAGGCACCCAGAGCTTAAATGGCCTAAGACCTATTCGCAGAAACCCAGGAAGGAAAGGTCTGACCGATTCTGCCGCTTCCATAATGAATATGGACATGATACCGACCAATGCACTCATTTGAAAGACGAACTGTAGAGAATGGTCCAAGCAGGGCACCATAAGGAATATGTTCGCATGCGGAGGGAGGAAATCAGTTCTGGTCGTAGTGGTTATGACCATTCTCAATAGAGTAAGAGAGATCAGGATAGGAGTCGTACTGATGGAAGACGTACCGATCAGGCACAGGTCATTCATGGAGAAATCCAGATGATTATTGTTGGAGAGCTGGAAGAAAATTCTAAGCGGATGCAGCATAGCTACGTTCGAGCTGCGAGAGATCTAGTCCATCGCGCGAAGTTGGGCAAATGATGTCCACCCCGAATATCTGTTTCGGTTCAAAGGATGGTGATGGCATTCTGGCCCCTCACATGGATGCTTTAGTTATAACGGCTACCATCGCCAACTATAACGTAAGGCAAATTCTTATGGATACAGGAAGCTCTGGTGATATTCTGTTTTATGACTGCTTTAAACAGTTGAAGTTGGACGTTGAGCTGGAGGAGGTTACCACCTCTTTAGTTGGGTTTGTAGGGGGAGACTTGAAACCTTTAGGAACAGTCAGGCTCCTTGTGACATTGGGTGAGTAACCATACAGGGTGACCAGAACGGTGCATTTCTGGTAGTGGATGCGCCATCCTCTTATAACGTCATGCTCGGCCAACCATCCCTGAGCCAATTCCAGGCCGTGATATCGGTTTATCATATGAAGATGAAATTTCCAGTGGAAGATGGAATAGGGGAGGTAAGAGGTGATCAATATGCATCTAGACAGACGTATGTGGAATGCATTAGACGTAATGAGGATGAGCGGCAGCAGAAGAGAGCTAGGACAGAGCAGCCTCAGACAGGTCTGGCGCAGAGAGATGAGGGATTGATGGTGGTCGAAGTAGTTCCGGGAGACGAAAGCAGGGTCCTCCGCGTAGGAACGACTCTTAGATCGGAGGTCTTGACAGACCTGGTATCCTTGTTAAGAGAGATTGCGGATGTTTTCGCTTGGTCTCCCCAAGACCTGGTGGGGATTGATCCGGATGTAACCGAGCATCGCCTTAACATCAGTCTGGGAGAAAAGCCGGTCAAGCAGAAGAAACGCAATTTTGGGCCAGAAAAGGAGGACATCATAGAGGCAGAGGTGGATAAGCTCTTGAAAGCTGGGCACATCCAGGAGATACAATTTTCGGAATGGCTTTCCAATACAGTTCTGGTTCCGAAGACAGACGATTGGCGGATGTGCATAGATTTCCGTGACCTCAACAAAGGCTGCCCAAAAGATCACTATCCATTGCCAAGGATAGATCAGCTGGTCGATTCTACCTCAGGTTGTGAGCTCTTGAGCATGATGGATGCCTCACAGGGCTACCACCAGATCCATTTGGCTAAAGAAGATCAGAAGCGGGTTAGCTTTATAACCCCAAAAGGGACATATTGTTATGTGGTCATGCCATTCGGGCTCAAGAACGCAGGAGCCACATACCAGAGATTGGTGGACAAGATGTTCAAAGACCAGCTGGGGAGGAATATGGAGGTCTATGTGTATGATATGCTAGTGAAAAGTGTAAAGGCGAGCTCACATGTGAATGATCTGAGGGAGACCTTCGATACCTTGAGAAAATACAGGATGAAGCTCAACCCCAAGAAGTGCATGTTTGGAGTAAGAGTTGGAGAATTCCTGGGATATATGGTGACAGAAAAGGGTATTGAAGCAAATCCTGAGAAGGTTAGAGCGATTATGGACATGAAAGCGCCAAGGAATGTTAAAGAAATGCAATGTTTAGCGGGACGGATCAATGCCTTGAGTCGGTTTATCTCGCGCTCGGCTGAGAAGAGCCTGCCATTTTTTCAGGCCTTGAGTAAGAAGGCAAAATCTCAATGGAGTGATGAGTGTGAGGAAGCGTTCAGATTGTTAAAAGAGCACCAGGCCAGCATGACTTTGCTTACAAAGCCTATCCAGGGGGAGCCCCTAATCTTGTATCTATCTGTGGGGCAGCAGGCAGTCAACTCTATTTTGCTTAGGGAAGAGGGCAAAGTGCAGCGGCCGGTCTACTACTGGAGTAAGGTCTTGCACGATGCAGAGGTGAGATATGTGGAAATAGAACGAGCAATGCTAGCCTTAGTTGGCACGGCTCGCAAGATGCGTCCTTACTTCCTTTCACACAGCAAAATCATGCGGACCAATCTGCCATTAAGAGCTATTATGGATAAGCCAGAAACATCTGGAAGGCTGGTCAAATGGATAATAGAGCTCAGCGAATTCGACGTTACGTTTGAAGCCAGAACAGCAATCAAAGCTCAGGCATTGGCTGACTTTATGCAAGAAATGGTTGGCCCTCCTGACGAGGTGAAGGAATGGACAATCTTCACGGATGGGTCTGTCAGTAACCAAGGCTGTGGGGCTGGAATCGTCTTGATAGACCTGGCAGGTGTGTCCACTGAGTATGCCGTACATTTGAATCACGTATTATCCAATAACGCCGCTGAGTACGAGGCCCTTTTGAGACGAATTCAAATGGCAAAAGACTTGGGCGCAGAACAGGTGTGCGCTAAGGTGGTTCCCAGCTCGTCTGCAAGCAAATAAGTGGAGAATTTGAGACAAGAGAGGAGAGCATGTAGAAATACTTGGCTAAGTTCAGGGAACTCGCCAAGGATATGAAGGGCTTGACGGTCTTCCAGATTCCTAGAGAAGAGAATGTAAGAGATGATTATTTGGCGAAGGTAGCTAGCTCAGCTACGGATTGCCAGGAAAAGGTGATTACCCTACTGAAAGCGGACGTAGAGTTTGGGACAGAGCAGGTGTGCTCGGTGATGGAAGGGAATGACTGGCGCTCTCCCATAAAAGCATATCTAGAGAAGGGAGACCTTCCAGAGGATAAGAAGGAATCAGTAAAAGTATGAACTAGGGCTGCAAGGTTTTGTTTGGTCAAAGGAGAGCTGTTCCGAAGAGGGTTTGGACAACCCCTCTTGCGATGCTTGAGCCAGAAAGAAGGAGCCCTGGTCTTTAAGGAAGTCCACGAAGGATGTTGTGGCAATCATATGGGCACCAGAGCTTTATCGAGCAAGATCTTGAGAGCAGGGTACTTCTGGCCGCAACTGCGAAAGGAGGCAGAAGATTTTGTGCGTACATGCGAAAAATGCCAGAAAACTCTTCGTTGATATATAAGCCCATGGAAGAGCTCATGACGATGATCTTTCCTTATCCGTTTGCCAAATGGGGAATCGATCTGGTCCGCCCCTTTCCCATAGCTTCTGCCCAAAAGAAATTTCTGATAGTACCAATTGATTATTTTAGCAAATGGGTAGAAGCTGAGGCCTTGGCAAAAATTATAGTGGATGCGGTCATGAAGTTCTTGTGGAGAAATGTTGTGTGCAGATTTGGCGTCCCCAGAATTCTGGTCTCGGATAATGGCACCCAGTTCATGGGCGCCAGAATTAGGGCTTGGTGCGCAAAGATGAAAATTGATCAGCACTTCACATCTGTCTACCATCCCCAGGCTAACGATCAGGTTGAGGTCACCAATCGCATATTGGTGCACGGGATCAAGACACGTCTGGAGAGAGCTGGAGGTAGATGGGTGGATGAGCTGAATTCAATTCTATGGGCATACAGAACTAATCCCAAGGAAAGCACAGGGAAAACGCCTTTCAGCCTCGTTTATGGTATGGATGCTGTGGTGCCTACCGAGATTAGCATGGAGACCTATCGAGTTCAAAATTTTGTTGAAGAACAGAATGAGCTATTAATTCAGGATGCTTTGGACTTGGTGGAGGAGAAAAGAGACAGAGCTGCTGTCAGAATGGCACACATCAAAAGGAGAATAAAAGCAGCTTACGATAAGTCTGTGGTCAAGAGGCAGTTCCAGGTGGGAGACCTGGTCCTGAGAAGAGCTGGTTTATGAAAGGCGAAGGGAAAACTGGATGCCGCGTGGCAAGGGCTGCTCCGAGTCATCCAAATCTTAGTGGGAGGCGCATATAAATTGGAAGAGATGGATGGGACCGAAATCCCCCATGTTTGGAATATTGCTAATTTATGAAAATTTTATGCATAATTGTAATTTCTTGATGATTATTTGTCTTATTGAATAAAATTGCAGGATTATTCTCGTTCACCAGTTTGAGTATGTGTTCATAATTAAGCCAGAATTGGATAAGGGCGGATGCCCTTGATTTCCTAATCTGATTGTCAATTTAAGCCAGGATTGGCTAAGGGCGGATGCCCTTGATTTCCTGACCTGATTGTCAGTTTAAGCCAGGATTGGCTAAGGGCGGATGCCCTCGATTTCCTGACCTGACTGGCAAGTCAAACTAGTCCATTAAAATATTCTAACTTTCCTGAACAGGTACGCCGAGATGGCCAACGATAATGCCTGACCTGATTATCAGCCAAAATCTTGTGAAATGCTTACCCTGAATGATCAAGCCCAAGCAAGACCTGGTTAAAATCGGAGTCTTTAGAGGGTAAGTCCAAAAACACAATCCGCAAACTTTGAACAGAAAAGATCGATTAAAAGAAAATCTTGCACGTTTATCATGATATCCTCGCAAATATTTATTTCATTAGTTCTGAGAAATGCAAAATACAAGTTTCCTACACCTTCTACGAAGGTTGACAATTTTGATTACAAAATGCAGGAAATAAGAGAAAAAACATAAAAGGTCATCCTTGAACAGACCACCGATCCGCAGCCAGAGCACGGCGAACACGCCAAAACTCGTGCTCTGTCTCATGATAGCGCTGATGATATTTGTCAACTCGCTCAGAGAGAGCATGTGCCTCGCCGGCGGCGATAGTCAATCGGCTCACGGACTCCGCCAAGTCAGCTTTTTCTTCTTGCAGTTGGCGGTTCAGTTGACGAAGCTCAACCCATTCCCGCTTGTAATGGCGCTTTCTCTGTCTCTTCCTTTCCAGAAGACGATGGAAATACTTTATCTTTTCTCGGAGCAAGTCAAGTTTATCGGAGAGTTTGAAATTCTAAACCACTAGAGAGATGTTCTTTCTTTGCACAGCGTCGAGTTCTTGAAGAAGAGGAGAAGATGCCATTGCAGAGAGTTAAGGAAAAAATGAAGCGTACATGCATATATTTAAAGCAAGAGAAGGCACATGCTAGAGAATAAAAAGTACTAGGGTTTCTGGGAATTAAGGAAACCCTAGAATACCAAAGGTTGCTACGAGACAAAAGCATTCATTATTAATCAAAATATATTCAGTACAAGAGTTCGGATAAACAATAAAATAGATCGGCCACACAGGCCAAAACTATAGATCTATTGAAAAACAAAAGCAAGGAAAAAAGCAGAGACAATGCAATCTGGGCGTCCTGAGCTACACCTCGGGGTCAGTTGCTGCCAGATCTTCCTCATGCCTGTTCATTGGCCTCGGAACCCTCAGCAAAATCCTTCGCGAACTGAGTGGACTCTTACAGATCACCCAAGTTGGCAAAGGTTGGAGAGTTTGCCACCACCATTGCCAACGATCTTTCCGGGGGGGAGAGGAAGCTGAGGAGGAAGAACAGAAGGTCTGGCGGATATGATCAGTGAAATCCGCAGCATCCATCAGGTGAAGACGGTCGTCTTCAGCAACATGAGAAAAGGAGGTGGGCTGAGGAGCGCCTGTGATGGGGGCAGAACGGTCAAAGGGCAAAGTGGGGTTTTCAGCTACCCACTTGGCATGGGCATCTAGACCTAGACTGAAGAAGACCTCGGCCTCAGGAACTAGGAGGTCGTATAACTCAACTGACCCCAGGAAGGCTCGGCATGTGGTCTCCCGAGTTAGCTGGATCAAGCGCAGTCCTTCCTTGGAGTTAAGAAACTCAAGCCTTCCCTCTTCCCGTCCCTCAGTGTGGCCCTTGATTTCTCTATCAGCCTCGCCTTCAGCCCTGGCTTTCTTGGCTTTGTCTTTGAGCTCTTTGAGCTCTTGCTCTAGGAGAATGGCCTGGGCACGCTGCCTGCCCTCAGACTCCTATGATTATCTCAGCGCAGATTTAGCTCCTTCTAGCTCTGACTTGCACTACAAAAAAACTTAGAATTTCCGAGGGACTTTTCCCTCGGAATTAAGAAAAAATCCCTCGGTTTTGGTTAAACCGAGGGAAATTCTGAGGGAAAAATTCCCTCAAAAAAACCTTCCTCGGAAATCGGTTCCGAGAGAAATAAATCCCTCGGAATTACAAAACCGAGGGAATTCCAAGGGATTGTTTCCCTCGGAACCATTACCGGACAATCCCTCGGAAATTCGAGGGAAATCCGAGGGAACTCTTCCCTTGGAATACTTCAATTTCCGAGGGAATAAAATCCCTCGGAATTCCGAGGGATTTCCATTCCCTCGGAAATCCGAGGGATTATATTCCCTCGGAAATTGAAAAAATCCGAGGGAGTATATTTCCCTCGGYTTTCCGAGGGAGTCCCATTCCCTCGGATTTTTCAAAATTATCATAATGATAATTATAATTTTAAAATCATTGATTTACTTACTTCTCTCCTGCAATATAAACCTGAGTCATACCCCTCTGCGGTGGGACCAACTGTCGTCGGGTCCGTGATGTACCCGCGTCGGACGGGGTCTGTGATGAAGGTGTATGCGACGTCGGGGTCTGCGTCGCTGGATGATCAGTCCCGAGACCCATGTAATCGGTGT
>BMAC01001050.1:112778-142904 GCA_014905375.1 Phtheirospermum japonicum | reverse complement strand
CCGAGGGAACTTTCCCTCGGTATTTTTAATTTTTTAATTTTTTTATTAATTTTTAATTTTTGTTTTAATTTTAATTCTTGTTTAATTATTAAAATTCCCAAAAAATTGAAAAAAACAATTAAAGAAAAGTCAAAGAAATAAATCAATTATAATAAAAAAAATATTTGAAAATTTATGAATTACATGCGTTCGATCGAAACAGTAACAAAGTTTATTAGATAAATAAAAGTGTTCTATGGATGGGAGGGGAAACTGCTGCTGCTGCTGATAGGGAGCGGGGAACTGCTGCTGGAAACGAGCGTACATCTCAGCCATCTGGGCGGTTCGTCCGCGCCTGAAAATCCTCCTGCTGCCGGCGCTCCTCCGCACGCTGTCGCCTTTCCTCGTCTGCCTGCTGCTGCAACGCCTCAAGCTGCCGCCCTCTGAGCCTCGACCTGCGCCTCGAGCTCTCTGATCTGTCTTCTATCAGCCTGGGATGAGGAGGAGGTGGAAGAGTCGCCCTTCAGTAAACCCTTCGCAGCAGCCACTATCTTCCCATACGCGCCGGTGCCGTAAAGCCGTCCCTTCTTCACCGAAATCAGCTAAACGATGAGCCGACCCCATATCCGATCGACCTACGCTACCGGATCCTCGACGCAACGGCATCTGATAAATTTATTAGATAATAATACGAGTATTTTACAAAATACCAGTATATATTAGACACCAAACGCATTAATAAACCCAAATTAAAAAAAGTAGTTACAATAAGAATAAATTACATATATTTCAACCAAACTAATCACTTTCGCTATTAAATGTATCATCAAACTCATCTTCATCCGTATCTTGATCGGTAAGTAACTCTTCTTKTGTATCATAATTTGTCTCGTTATTACCAAGTTCCTCCYCGTAATTATCATTGAGGTCGTGCAACTGAAAAGCGACATCGTCGAGTTGAATCGGACTGCGTGTATCTATAGCTTCCTCTTGAAATGATTCTTCTGGTAGAGGCTCGATAAACTCGACATTTGATCTCGCCTTGATTTTACACGTTGTCCACCAGTCCAATTTGTCTGGTCTCAAACTTGGGTATACACAGTAGTATACTTGTGCAGCTTGGGAAGCAAGTACAAAAGGTTCATATCGATTGAACCTACGCTTATGATTGATATCGACAATCTTATAATTTGGATGGACTTTTTTGCCTGCACTTGTTGGATCAAACCATTCGCAATTGAACAATAGTGTGTTTTTCTTCATTCGAGATGTATTCGAGATGCACAATTTCGAGATGCCGGTGTATTCGAGATGCACAATTTCGGTGAGACTACCGTAATAATCATATTCGGTGGCCCCAATAGTTGACCCTTTCTATTTCTGCCAAAACTTCGATCCCTGAGCGCACTTCCGGCGGTGGAGTCTCGACAGATCTTCTTTTTCAAAATCGTCGTTTATCTTTTTGAAAACGGTGATCATGCTCAAGGAATTTTCGATGATTGTCGAACCACGATTGCTTCCCACTGCACTTAAGAGTGAAGGCATCCGACCGTTCCATACAGTAAGGACACGCTTTTTGACCGGCCGTACTCCATCCGGACAACATAGAAAATGCAGGGAAATCGCTGATTGTCCACATAAGGGCTGCTCGCAATTGAAAATCTTATTTCTTAGATATATCGTACGAGGGAGCCCCAACCGTCCACAACTAATTCAATTCATGGATTAGGGGTTGCAGAAACACATCAAGTTTGTCTTTTGGATTCTTTGGCCCTGGTACAAGAACGCTCAGGAACATGAACTATTTTTTCATGCACATCCCAAGGAGGCAAGTTGTAGGGTGTGACTATGATGGGCCACGATGAGTATTGTGCTCCAAAACTTCCAAATGGTTGAAAACCATCTGTACAAAGACCCAATCTCACGTTTCGACTTTCGGCCGCAAAGCTTGGATTAGTCTCGTTGAAATGTTTCCAAGCTTCTGAGACGGATGGGTGGCGCATAACATTGTCTTCAACCACGTGTTCAGCATGCCATCTCATATCTTTCGCTGTGGCATTAGATGCGTACAACCTCTGCAGACGAGGAGTTAATAGAAAATAGTACATCTTCTTGTACGCGACACGAGCCTTCAGTCGTTTGGTTTTTCCATGAGGAACAGGTTTAAATCGAGATTCATTGCAGAATTTGCAACTTGTCAAATCCGAATCGTCTCCCRAGTAGATCATACAATTATTCTTGCAGCAATCTATCTTCTCGGCCGGTAGTCCCATACCCCTTAACAACTTCTTACTGTGGTAGAAGTTATCGGGTACGAGATTGTCTTTCGGTACAATCTCCTTGATTAATTCACTCAATTGATCATAACACTTTTGAGACATGTGATTCTCTGATTTCAAATTCATGAGATGGGAAACTAATGACAACTGAGTATGTGCTTCGCACCCCGGATACAATGGCTGATTTCCAGCTTTCAACATGTCGTAAAATTTTTGAGCCTCAGCGTTCGGCGACTCTTCCACATCGGCCACCACGTCAAAATCGGGACCAGCTACATCTTAAACCATATTAATGTACGCGTTTGATGATTCTTCAGAAAGGATGTAAGAGGGCCCCCCAGCATGAAAATCCTGATGATGTCCAGAGGTGGCGATTCGGGTTTCTCCGTGGTAAATCCATCTATAGTAATTCGGCACGAACCCATATTTCGCCAGGTGGTACTTAATGTCATCGACGTCCAGTTAGATTCTATTCCTACATCTGCTACGATTACAAGGACATTTCAGTCTCTGTCCGTCCTTGTGAGCGGAATTCGCTTGTGCAAATTTAATAAAACTCTCAAGTCCATCCTTGAATTTTGAGGATAAATAGCCGTCTTCGATTCGCTCGTACATCCAACTACGATCGGAACTCATCCTAACATTGCACGATTGTCAAATTTTTGAGTCTTAAGCGTGTTCTAAAGAAGGTGGCAAAATTTCGGCAGCATTACGAGAAGAATGTGGAATTCGAGTTATAATTGGTAAGGCTTCTATCCCATTCAAGAACGTGACATTTTAATAGTGTGTATCATCTTAACATATGTATTTTTCTTAGATTCAAAATTTCGGCAGCATCTCCCCCCAGTTCTCGTAGTGCACGTATATTTCAGTGCACCCGGAGAACAATCAGAGAGATGCAGAAACCGAAATTTCAAAACTAAAGAAAAAAAACATACACATAAGTTTCCATACTACAAGTCACATTCTCAAACTGTCCAAAAATGGGACAATTCGAAATTTAGTATCAAACTCTATATTTGATACTAAATCTCAAACGGGTCTAAGGAAAAGTGGAATAATTCGAAACTTCGTTTCAAATTTTTCAATATGTTATTAATTCTAAAACAAGTGATTCATATGCATCGCGTCACTTCGCCAAGGTTCCAAATAAGCAATTACCACCGTCACATTTTTCTGAAAATATTTTGAAAACTTAAATAAAATCCCGTGACACCCTATCACGTTTTTAAAAATAAGATTTGAAAACCCGCTATTGGAGGGACAAAACCTCCCGGCCGGCGCCGTCACCCACACGTCAACATCCGACGGTATACAACCAACAACACCAATGACAATATTATATATAAACAAAATTAAACCCCGGCCGATCACCACGGCCTCCCATGCATGAACAATATATATACAATATAATGGGTATATTAAAGGGAACATTAAAGGAACTTTGAATGTTGTAGACGAAGCAATTGAAAGGGTAGAACTCTTGCAATAGGAGGCAAAGAAGAACTATCACGTTTATCAAACAAACATCCTAACAAATATGTTGCATCAAGAAAGAAAAGAATTAATGCGTAAATTTCAATACTTCAATTTGTTTTGCTTTTTGTTTTTTTTTTTTTTTTTTTATAAGATGGTTCAAATTATTCATATCTTGTAGATATTATAAAACTATTTATCTTAACATTTTAACATTACACCAACAAATAGTAAATAAAAAGAAAAAAAGAATTATTGTATGAAACCAACAATTTCATAGAATACATTTAGTTTTTGTTCAAAATTTATTAAATATTTCTAGAACAATCAAACTATATATTATTTAAAAAAACAGAAAAATAAATAAATAATTAGATTAAAAAAACAGTCAAAACATGCGACTGAAAATGAGTCTTCGCTCCTCGTAATTATGTGCCCATTTAGATTGAAATTGGTTTGACATTTGGGAGCGCTGCACTAGCAACTATTGCAGGAAAATAAAATAATTGGACTATGTTCGCAACTTTCTCCACTGCTTACGCATTATGAAATATCAAAATCGTGTACGATGACATAGGCACCGTGACAATGAACTAAGGCAGTTTGCAGCTAAAAACCATTTCCTTTCACTGAGGATTGTTATCCTATTTTTAAACTAAAAAGCTCATAGCAATGGCCTCTGAAGAATACCAATAACTCAGGCATAAAACTGGACCGCTAGATACATTTGAAATTTATTCTTGATGTTTTCCAATAAATCATTCTAGTGTTATAATACCAGATCGTTATAATTTTCTAATTGAAACAACATTCGGTCTCGAGACCACAAGGTTAAGCAACGTTAAACATATATTTACAATTAAAAACAAGATTAATATGTAAAATAATAAAAAAATTAAAACAAAAAAAAAACTACTGAAACTTACATTGGGCTGTGGACGGCGAGCGGCTGGGGGGCGGCTAGCGGCTGGGGGCGGCGAGCCGCTTGCTACGATGGGCTGGGTTGGCGGCGAGCGGGCGGTTGGCGACGTCCTGAGGCGGCGAGCGGCTGGGGTGGCTGGGGCGAGCGGCTGAGGCGACCGGCTGCGGCGGCTGGAGCGCGGGGCCAAATGCGGCGAGCGGCTCGGGCGAGCGGCGAGCGGCAGGGGCCTGTGCGAGCGGGCGGCGGCTGGACGCGGTGGCGGGCTGGGGCGGCGGTGGCGGGCGGTGGCGAGCAAGCGCTTTTCTCTTCTTCTCTCTTTCTCTTCTCTATCTTTTCTTTCTTTTTTTCTGCGCAGAAGAAGAAAGCGGGCGGCCAGCGCTGCTATTAGGTTAAAATTTTCCGAGGGAACAGAGATCCCTCGGAAAACCGAGGGTTTCATTCCCTCGGAATTCCGAGGGATTTTGAATTCCCTCGGAAATGACAAAAAATAAAAAAAAATCCAAATAAATAGAAAAAAATAGAAAAAAAATAGGGTTTATTTCCGGGTCCGCCGAGGCGCACCCCTCCCCGCCCCGGTCGTAATTTCTCGAGTTTTGTTTCTATTTTTTACTATTTTTTCCTATTTTTTTGGATTTTTCGGTTTTATTCATATAAAATCGAAAAAAATATAAACGCGTGCGGACGATCGACGCCCGACGCCCGTGGTTCCACGACGCCGAGGCGCACCCCTCCCCACCACGGTCGTGAAATGATGGGATTCGTTTTTATTATTTACTAATTTTTCTATTTTCTAGGGGTTTTTTTCAATTTTTTTTAAATCGAAAAAAAATAGAAAACGCGCACTAAACGATCGACGTCCGACCCCCGTGGTTCCACAACGACGAGACGCACACCTCCCTTAATATCGTAAAATCACGACGCTACCTCGCTTCACGTTTCCAACCGAAGGAGTTCATCGATCAATCGTATCTTGTTGTTGGTCGAACCCCACGACACGTGAGGGCACGCACGTGCTCGTTGGTATTTTACGATCGAATTTGGGGTCAAAACCACCCCACGTGCCTAAGATGATAGGATCGGTTTCATTTTTACGATTTTTTCTATTTTTTTCTATTTATTTGGATTTTTTTTATTTTTTTCATATTTCCTGAGGGAATTTTGAATTCCCTCGGAAATGACAAAAAATAAAAATAAATCCAAATAAATAGAAAAAAATAGGGTTTATTTCCGGGTCGCCGAGGCGCACCCCTCCCCGCCCCGGTCGTAATTTCCTCGAGTTTTGTTTCTATTTTTTACTATTTTTTCCTATTTTTTTTTAGAATTCCATTATAAGCAAAATCGATCTTTAATAATTTAAGAGGCTAAAATAAAATTTATTTATTTATATACAAAATTATGCTATTCTATTTTTTATTTTTTTGGCAATTTGTGATTTTCACATGACTAATAATAATAATTTAACCCTATATAAGTTGCAATAATATTGAACCGAAAATGAAAGCATACAAACTTACGTTGAGGTGATTGGTGGAGAAGCAGTTTTGAGGAGAGAGAAGAGTCCAAACTTGTACGGACGGTGAGGAGAAGCATATAAAATTAACATGCCTATTTGTTAAATAACAAAATAGAAAAAAATCCAAAAAAAATAGTAAAAATAGAAACAAAACCCAAAAAATCACGACCGGGACCGGGGAGGGGTGCGCCTAAGCGTCCCGGAAATAAATCCTAATTTTATTATTTTTTTCTATTTTTTACGATTTTAATTATTTTTAATTTTTTAAAAAAATTAATTAAATTTCCGAGGGAATATAATTTCCTTCGGAATAATTCCGAGGGAATCCGTTATCCCTCGGAATAATTCCGAGGAAATTGTATTCCCTCGGGAAATTTAATTAATTTTTTTTAAAAAATTAAAAATAAAACCGAGGGAATCAAATATCCCTCGGTGTTCCGAGGGACTACTTCCCTCGGAAAACCACCCGTCGGTCATCCCTCGGTTTTTCGTTCAGTAAATATGGCGGGAACATTTGGCGCCCTGATTTCCGAGGGAACGGAATTCCCTCGGAAAAAACCGAGGGATTTTTATTTCCCTCGGTTTTCCCTCGGAAAATTCCGAGGGAATTACGTTCCCTCGAAAAATTCCTCGGAAATTTGCTGTTTTTTTGTAGTGTTGAGGAGCTCCGTATCCCCTTCTAAACCATGCACCTTAGCTAGTGCGCTCTGAAGATTGGAAGATAGGTCCTTCTTCTGTCTTTTCAGGACCTCGATCTCCTTTTTCAGGTCTGCATGCAGCAAAGAACCGCGTTCCTCGGCTAGCAAGGAGGCTCTCCATACCACAGCATGGGAAAAGGGAGAAGGATGAATAGAAAAACTTGGAGAGAAAAATATCACAAGTGATGGAATCCTCACCTGTGCCTCTGCCATACAGTAAGATTTGACGGAATACTAGAGAGTAAAGGGGGAAAATTCGAGAAATTGTGAAAATAGAATTTAAAAAGTGAAGAGAAAAATGAACGTAGAGTGGAAAAAAGGCAAGCGGATAAATTTGAAAAACGGGGATTGAGAAAGGCGGGATTTGATGGGATCCCCGCATTTAATGCGGACAGTACCCTAGGTAATGAGCTGGAGAGCCAATCGTCCTAGGGTAGGCCATGTGCCACCAACTTGTCAGTATTCGAGAAGACGTGTGGGAATAGAGACCGTTTGGGAATGTGAGTCGACACCGCTAATGCCAATAATTAGGCCTGGTTGTCAGGCGGATTTCTCAGAATTCGCATTGGTACGAGAAGCACTAAAGGAGGTGGGACTATCCTGTACTGAGATAACCATAAGGCTCTTACAGCTCTACCCTCACTAATTTGGGGGGAGGAGTTGATGTGGCAGGAGTAGGTCAGACCTGGTGTGGGTAGACCTAATTTGGCAAACTGCTAGATAAGCACAGTTGGACCAGAGTGACCAGTGCTTTCGGTCAGATCTTCCTCTCAAAGCAAGGCCTGATCTCCTCTCTGAAGAAGATTACGTTGAGCTGATACCTAGAAGAGATCCTTGGGAAAGTCGTTAGAAGATCGGATCAGGATAAGTCAGGACTGTACCTGGGATAATAAAAAGGAGGTAAGGTCAACGTGATCCTAAAGAAAGGATTGATCGGGCTTTCTTAGAAGGTAGGGCTGGTAAAGATAGCCACGATAGGAAAATTTGCCTGACCTGGTAGAGATTTCCAGGACCCATATGGTTGGAAAAAAGAGATCAAGACAGTTCAAGTCCGGGTAAGGTTTGACCTGGCCCCCCTAGAAAACATAATCGTCCCGAGCTGGACAGAATTGAGGGAAGAGCAGGCCCAAGGAAGACCTGGCCTCCTGACCCCCTTTGAGGAAGACAAGTGGGACCACTTGTCAGAATTTGTTGCCTCAACGGCCCCTGATTTGCGACCCTTGTTCCCGAGATCCTGGAAAGGGTCCCCACTGGGAAAAACTATAAATATCTCAGCCCAAGGCTGAGGGAGGTATGTCATTCTTTTGTGTATTCCTTCTTTGCTTCCTGGAAAACATCTCATTCTCTTTCTGACTTAAGCATCGGAGAGGTTTCCACCGGAAAACCACCGGTGGTCCTTTCTAACGTGTGTTTGTGTGCAGGTCGGGAAGGCATAACAGTTTTCAGGTAGTGTTATATTTTGGGGTGTAACACGGTCCTTGGAAGTGGTGGGGTGGTTGATAATATGGTTGTCCCGCTGTCCGACGAGGAAGTGGTTTCTATTCCGAGTACTCTTACCCCTCTTGATTCCACCCCCGTGGGCCCTATATTGGCAAAGGAACTTCCCTATGGCCTCCACAAGTCTCCGAACCCGTACAAGGCACCAACCTCTAAATCCCTTATGCCTTCTACTTCAAAAATATCTTTTAAAGAGTGGTTAAATATGGATGTGATCCGAGAATTAGTCGAACAAGTTTATATGGAGGAAATGAGCATTGAGGATTAGTTTGACTCGGGAGCTTATATTGATGGTTGTGGTGAAAGGAATGAGACCTTGTTCTTAACGACGAGTCAATTGTGCTTCAATGTGCCCATGGTTTGTGTGAGAAGGATTGTTTATGGGTCGTTTAGGGCAATAATGATATTTTAAAGGGGGAGGTGGAGATTTTTGATGATGAGATTGGAAAGCTCGAAGAGTACCTTGAGGGGATCGGTGATTTGTTCAAGTTAGCCTCCAACGAGGTCGAGAGGAGGCACAAGCTCGAGCTTAAGCCTCCTCCATATCCTCTCAAGCATGTCTACTTGAAGAAAGAAGAGAGCAATCCAATCATCATCTTTGCCAATCCGGAGCGAGAAGAAGAGGAGAGGACGGATGAAGTGCTTAAAGTTCTTAAGGGTTCTATTGGGTGGAGACTTGGAGTTGTTAAGGGAGTTAGCCTCCGTATGGAAATAGTAAAATCCGGTAATTTGGAGGTTGTTGTGGAAAGGGTTGATGTTTGTGATTTCCAAAAGCGATTGGGTGAATCTCATTGACTTGGTGACAAAGACGAGTGGCATGTTCATTTTTAGGAGGGAAGAGGAGAATTATTGGCCACGAGGGCTGAAACGGGATGGAGTATGTTGATTGATTTTAAAGAGTTGAAAGTAGCCACCATGAAGGATCGTTTCCCTCCCCTGTTTATCGACCACATGATAGGAAAGCTAGCCGACCAATGTTTCTTTTGTCTTCTTGATGAGTCATCGGGTCACTTCAAAACCACAATTCCACCTGAAATTCTCCCCGAGACGACTCCTACTTGCCCGATGGGAACACTAGCCGGCCACTATTCCTTTCAATTCCTAGATGAGTTATCGGGACAAAATAATCATTCCTCCCGAAGAACGAGTCGAGATGACCTTTGGAACGCTTGCTTTTCAACAACTTTTATTTGGGCTTTGCAATGCCCCGAGAACAATCCAAAGAGTGGACCCTCCCCACAAGGAGGATATTATTTTGGAGGATCCTCCCATTATCTTTCCACCTTGAGCAATAAGGGAGTACGTCAAGCTAGTGATGTAAAACAAGCGCTTTTTGGGAGGCAACTCATGTGCTTTTCATTTATTTCTTTTATTTTTGCATTTCTTTCTTTCTTATTAATTCAAAAATCCAAAAAAAAATTGAAAAAATTGAAAAAAATAATAATAAAAGAAATTTGTTGACTTTTGGCTCTTTTTAAACTTTTTTTTGTTTTGATTTATGTACATATTTTCTTGTGTTCTTGACTTTGTGTGATCTTTCATTTTAGTTTTTTTGCTTTCCGACTCCAACCCTTGTCGAATTTATAAGCTAATAGCATTCTTGGAGCCGGGATACACAAGCCATGCCCATTTTTCTCTTGGATTGCTTAGATGCTTAAGTGGACCCCACCGAACTCGACCCAAACTCGCTCGATTTAGGAAGCTTCTATCTCACCCTCCTTTTACTTGTTTTTCATTAAAATACAATGAGGGCATTGCATAGTTTAAGTGTGGGGTGGGTAGGTGGTTGTTTTGCATGTAATTCTTGTGTTTTTCCTGGTATTTTTAGTTAGAGCTTTATGTTGATTTTAGTAGTTTTTAATAGAATTTTATTAAGTTTTTATGTGGTTTTTCTTGTTTTGTTATTTTTCACTTGACTTGTTGATTTTATATTTTAATGGGTTAATTGGTTCAATTACCTTGAGGTTTGGTGTAATTCTTGGGTTTTGATATTTAAAATTCTCATTTAATAGGCGGCTTAAGGCTTTGAAATCAAGTTAAGGCATGGAGATCAAAAATTCAAGCCTAGCCTAAATAGGTGCCAAGATGCTCTAAAATGGGCAAACTTTCAGGAATGGTGGCCTAGTCTCGCCTAGGATGGCCTATTCTCACGCCAACACCCTAGGCGCAAGAAAAAAGGCCTAATTTCACGCCTATCAGCTCGCCCGCGCACGCCTGCCGAAGCCGCTCGGCGCCTGCCGAGCAGCGCGCGCGCGTCCTGCCGAAGCCGCTCGGTGCCTGCCGAGCAGTGCGCGCGTGTCCTGCCGAAGCCGCTCGGCGCCTGCCAAGCAGCGCGCGCAAGCCCTGCCGAAGCCGCCGACACCCTGCCAAGAGCTCTCCGCACGCCCGCACAGCCAGCGCCTAGCGTCGCCCATTTCCGCACCTAGGCGCTTGCCTAGACGCTCGCCTACCAGTGCCTAAGCCCAACGCCCACGCCCACAAGCCTTGCCCCAGCCTGCCGGCCACCTGCGCCCAGGCTCGGCCATGTCCGAGCCACATCGAGCCATGGTGGAGCCATCTCGAGCCAAAATGTGCCAAAAAGCTAGCCAAGGGTCTAGGAAGGTGCCTCCGGGTCAAACTTGGTCAAACCCGGGAATTTCAAGCCTCTAAGGCTATTTTGGCCCATTTAAACCCAATTAAATGTAGTATAAAGAGGGACTTCTCTCATTTTGTAAAACACCTCTCATTTTCTCCCAACCCAAGCATGGGTTTGGGATTTAAAATCCTCTCTCTAGTTTTTAAGATCTAATTTCTCTCTCTTAGGTTTTAGATTCAATTTCAAGTTTTGATGTAATTTCTTTTCTAGATTTAGATTTACTTTCATGCTTGGCCTTGGGTTTGTAAGCCCTAAGAAGAATCCAAATACTCCTTTGGATTGTTATTTTGATGCAATTACATTCAAGCTTTGTTTCATTTCCTAATTCAAGTAAGTTTCCTTTCAATTTCATGTTTATGCTTTAATTCCATGCTTTGTTCTTCATTTCCATGCTTGTTCTTCATGTTATGCTTTTAGCCTTAGCACCTTGAATTCATGATGAAACATATGAATTGGCTATGGAATCTAGATGAGTGACACATCTAGATCATAGATCGGCTCTTGGATCATCTTGATTTTGAGTTTTACACATGCTTTATTTTGAATTAAATTCTTGTGCTTTGTTCATGCTTAATCTTAGATCTAGTCTTCATTACTTGTTATTTTCCATAAAGTTTTAAACTTTCTCGTCAATTTTCCTTGCTTTATCCATCCATGCTTTCAATTCATGTTAATTTGCATTATTTGAGTTTTTATGCATAGTTGTACCTTGTGTATTGCATGCTTGTACTTGGTGAAACTTTGTATTTTCTTGCTTATTTCCTTTAATTGCTTGCATTTACATATTGAGGCCACACGACGAGGCATTCTAACCACTTGCAATTTCAATTCCTAGTTTAGTTTAGATAGTTTAACTGCTTTATTTTTCATTTTCTCTTTATTTTCCCAAGCTTGAAACACATAGAATCCTTCAATTGAATCAAATTGCGATAATACCAAGCCATGAACCTTTAATTTTTCAAAACCACGAAAAACTATAACAACAAAATGGCGCTGTTGCCGGGGATCGAACCCGGGTCACCCGCGTGACAGGCGGGGGATACTCACCCACTATACTACAACGACTTAGGCGTGACAGGCGGGAATTATAAGCTAATAGCGTTCATAGAGCCAGGATACCACAAGCCATGCCCATTTTTTGCTTGGATTGCTTAGATGCTTAAGTGGACCCCACCGAGCTCGACCCAAACTTCGCTCGATTTAGGAAGCTTCTATCGCACCCTCCTTTTACTTATTTTTCATTAAAATACAATGAGGGCATTGCATAGTTTAAGTGTGGAGTGGGTAAGGTGGTTAGGGTCCAGGTGTCACAAAGCATGATTTGTCTTTCCTTAACCTCGAGCCTTGGGGAAGTGACGGCATTCTTTGCGAAGTGGACGCTTTACCAAGAGCATCTTTAACAGGCCCCTACCCACTTCCCCTCCCCTTTTTTCAATTCTCCACTCCGCCACATCAGCAAAAATATACCTCCACATCATTCCCCCCCCTTCCCCTCCCAAACCCCTTTTCATCCTTATTTATTCACCCTACCAACCAAAACTTACTATTCATGGGTCCCACATGTTCCCCATAATTTTCATTTATACTTTTTTATATTCTGATACCAATTATATTTATCTATTATCTATTTAAACATTTTATGAATTTACAAAATTTATATTATTATATATATATTATATATATATATATATATATATATATATATATTTGAATTTTTATTTTTATAATAATTAATATTTATGAGTAATTTAAAATTTTAATTAATAATAAGAGGGAATTTTTTTTAAGTTTGAAAACTTATTTTATTACAATAATTTTTATTTTAATTTTTATATATATAAACTCTATTTACAATATTCATGTAAATACTTTAAAATTTTAATTAATAATAAAATTTAAACTTTTTATGTATGAACATTGATTTATTTTACAATAAATTATTTTAATTTATATATATATATATATATATATATATATATTATATATATATATTATAAATTAAAAAGGAAAAAGAAAAAGAAAGAATAAGAAAAAGAAAAAGAAAAAAGATCCAAGAAGAAAGAGGAGAAAACGGAAGAAAAAGAAAAAGAAAAAAAAAAGGAAAAAAACTGTTCACTTCAGAGGTGGGGGCCCAGCGCCCCCACTCTCCTTCCGGCGCGTGCATTGCACGCGCCAATACTATTGGTTGGGGGCGGCAGCTTCCGCCCTTACGTCACTTTCTCCCTCTTTTTCTTTCTTTCCCTTTCTTTTCTTCCCTCCCCACCCTTATCCCCCTCCCCACTACCCTCCCCCTCCCCAAACCCCTCCCAATATGTAAGATCCCCTCCCCATCCCTCCCCACCCCCTCCCCATCAAAAACCCCCATTAAAGATGCTCTAATTGCGCATTTATATGATTGAGTCATTTTTATGTCTTTTGTGTCTTTATTACATTGTTGAGCAATCACCATATGCTTGGAAGTTTGAATAGTTCACTTGTCGGGTTTTTACATGTTTATGCCCTCTTGTGTTAGGACTTGAATTTTTGTGCTTAGTCCAAAACCCGCCTATATATATATAATCAACATTTACACGTGAAAAGATTGCAATGCTCTAAAAGCTCTTTTGATTTTGTTTTCCAAAACCCGGTGCGAACTAGTGAGTAGACTTGTGTAAATTATCGGTTTTGCTTGCATTTTTATGGAAATTACATTGAAGAGGCTTGGTTTTTCTCGTACATGATTGAATTTTGAAATGACCTCGAGGCACATATATCACCCTTATTCTGGCCTTATCGAAATATATAAGCTACTTAAAATTTCCAAATGAACCCCCCTTGAGCCTATACCCCGTTTCTTGTTAGCCGAGCTCAATTTTAGCTCTTATATCTTCATATATTGTGAGGTGAGAGTGTATATTGTTAGTTGACTAGAATGTGAGGGAAATAACTTGTGGGTTTTGGGTTTTGAGTTCCTTATACACCAAAAAAATAAAAAGAAAAAGAAAAAAAAGAAGAAGAATACTCCAACACAATCACGAAAAGTGATAAAGTGTGCGTTTAAGTGAAAATCCTAATTTAAAGGCTAAGTTTGGTAAAAGAAGCAAATTCAAAAAGCTTCTAAGTGTTTTGAAATAAAGTCGGGAAAGAGTGTGTACAAACGAAAGGGTTTCGAATAAATGTTTGGTAATTTGGGAAGGGTGAAGAGATCATAAGCCTCGGGTCTTAGAAGTTAGGGTTTTGTGCGTTATTGATCACATTTGATTGTGTGTTAGACACTATATTTTCAAAAATTCCATACCTTACCAAAGAGCCAACATTACAACCCGAAATAAAGAACTCTTTCAATTCTTGTTTGATCATGTACAATGGGCGGTTTTGAGTTTCTAATTTGCGAAATCTTGACGAGGTGCATGCATTGTCCGATTCGAGCGTATACACGTCCCATATAAACAAACACTTGAGCAAATTGAGTGAACACCCAAATTTCATTTGATAGGAAGTCATCGATTTGGTTTTCATTTGAGGAAGAGTAATATGAGTAATGCTTGACGATAACGAGTTTATGTTGATACTTTCATCATATTAAATAGGATAAGCACAAGGGTTTTTCTTTTTACATAATGTTCATTGCATGTACAATCTCAATTCCTTTCGTTGTTCGAGGACGAACAACCCGATAAGTGTGGGGTGGTTGTTTTGCATGTAATTATGGTGTTTTTATCGTGTTTTTAATTAGGATTTTATATTATTTTTATTAGTTTTTGAGTCGATTAGTTAGTTTTCTAGGTTGTTTTTCTTGTTTTCTTGTTTTTCGTGTTTCTTGTTGATTTTATATTTACTTTGGTTAAATGGTTTCAATTCAATTGATATTTGGGAAAATTCTTGAGTTTTCTTGTTCGAAATCCCTATTTTCATAGGTAAAAGCATTGAAAGCCAAAATACTAGCCATGCTTTGCCAAAATCCAAGCCAAACTTGATGCCAAGAAGGAGCTCCAAAGGAGAAAATATTCTGGAATGGTAGCCATCCCTATCCATGCCTTGTCAAAATCCATGCCAAGCATGATGGCGCGTGCCAATGCCTCGCCAAGGCCTTGCCATCTCCAGCGCCCACGCATGATGGCGCTCGCCCCTTGCCATCTCTAACGCCCGTCCCTTGCCATCTCTAATGCCCAGGCGCACCAATACCCCAGCCAGCCTCTTGCCATCTCCAGGCAAGGCAAGCATGCCAAATCTCTTGCCACCCTTCAGCCAGCGCCTCGCCAAGATGCTAGCCAAGATTCTCACCAAGGCCAGCGCCCTGCCCCTAGTCCCAGCGCCTCATCGGTCGAGCCAACCATGTTGGAATTTTATAGATATAAACACATAAAATTCATATAACATATCCTAAAACATGCGGAATAATTCTAGGATATAAACATCACCATTTAATCATCAAAGATTTATGGATTAATGGAATACCTGGATCCATAGTCGTAATTCGTATGCAGAAATCAACTTTCGTAACACGAGACAGGACTCCTAATCCTAAAGCAAGAACACGAACACATGTGAATTCGAATTGGTTTCATGATCTTCCTCACCTAAATCTCTTACGGGGCCTTAGTGTTCTATCTTGATAGGGAGAGTAGAAAACAATGTACGATTTAGTATATTGGGGACCATAACCGTGTAGTTTTTATATAGTTGTCAATTAGGGTATACCATAATCTCCTAAATTGCTACTCTCAGGTATCTACTCATTAAGTCCATATCAAATTCCAGTAGTCATAGGACCCTTACGTTAATTAGATCACTTAATTAAGTCCAACAATAATACTAATATAATGGCGAATATAATTGAAATTAAAATATGTTGCCCACTTCAATTGGAAATTAATAAATTTCCAACAGTCTCCCACTTGGGCTACATATTGTTTCTCGAACAATTATATTATTTTGTGTGTACACCTTACGTCATTTATTCAACAACTACTGCCTGACAATTTAGTCCATCTCATATAATAGCAATGAGACTATCACGTTTTTCATCACACTAAATATCGTGAATCAACCATGATAATCACCATACTAATATACTCAATGACACATATCAAATATGGTGAGTAGTATGGAAATACACGTAATGTGATCCTTATCATGCATATTTCCAACTAGTCCAACTTTAGTGAGATTAAACCATAAGTAATGCAAAACATTACAAACAAATATAATGAGTTCAAAATACCATCAACTTTATTCTGCAGAAAACCGAAGGTATCAAAAGTTTAACAAAAGTACATAGAACACAAACTCCAACTAAACTAAGGTAATATCCATAGTAACACTCAGTGAGCGCAATGCTTGTTAAATACCTCATGTGTTAACACCTTAATTAGTGAATTTGCTAGCATAAATTCATCCTTATGTGTTCCGTGAGAAATTTGAACTCTTTCCTTTATCAAACAAAAAAACTTGTTGTCTTGCCGAAATATGGCAAGCCAGATTTTGCAATCATATCCATAATAAGATGTCTCAAAACTTAGATAGAGTTTGTAAGATATTACAAATGTCTACACAGCACCTTTTCCAAAATAGCTATTTCAGCCAAATGGATTTTTAATGGCATCCTATAAAGTCGGAATCAAAAAATACCAAATGATCTCCAAAAATTTGATTTCCAATAATCGAGCATAATATCATTTTTATTCTCTAAGAAAAATTTATAAACCCTTTCGGATTTCCAAAATAAACCACATCAATGTTAATAATTTGCCAAAATATTATGTAAAGCGATATCCAAAAGCGTACATACTTAAGCATACAAAAGACTTCCAAACATAAGTAGTCTTTTGCATATATTAACTTTATACTCATTCTTAGGGCACTAAATGAGTTAACCTTAATTGTCATTAGTAATTGAATGCTCCCACGGAACATACGGTATCTACAACTATCAACTTTATTTATCCTAACACCAAACGGTATAATAACTTAATGATAATTATATTACCATAAATAAGGAGCCATCTCAAACGAGTTTGAATGCAACTATGATTCTAAAGACTTTTCCAATAACCAGAGAGAAAAATAACTTTATAATCAATATCTTTATTTAGATGAAGATTTTCAAATAGACATACCAAATATCTCTCAATGTTGTCATTGAAATCTTTTCGGTCTTAAATTCATTTATGACCAGTTAGACTCAAACATTGACAACTAGGCGAGATTCCAAATGTCATTGTTATTTTCATCTAATGTACGTAATGGCCAATTTTGAGATTGTTGAGTTTGCCTTTAAACGGTGAATCTATAAATGGTACTTTGGTGATCCAAAAATTGCATATTGAACAATGTTATGAAAGAATCATTGTCAATTACAATTGTAGTAGGATATCATAATCCTTACCAAAGATAAAGCCAATCACCTTTTCTCCCGCTCAAGCTCAACTCTCTCAAATAAAATTTATATTCCATTACAAAAGATCTTCTAAAGTTCTTAACAAAAGTAGTATCTTGCATTCTTAAATTCAAGTTCTGTTAGAAACCCGAAAGTCTTACTTTATTTGGATAACCCCAAATATACAAATATCTAAGAATTTAATTTTGCATAACCAATATCCATATGGGGATTTAGTTTTCTACTACTTAGTTTAGAACTCTAATAGGAATTAATATTGCATTATCAATCGCTTCTCCAAAATTTACAGTAAAGGAAATAGACGAAGCATATTTCTTACCATATCCATAAAGAGTATATGTTTTGTATACATATGAAAAGACGTGCAAATAAGAGGCATTGTCATCATAGACAATAAAACTATAATATTTATAGAAAGAGATAAAATTTAACCGTAAGCTCTTTCAGATTCAAATGAATTTAATCAATGGCAACTTAAACCCATATAGCCTCAATTACATTTGTTTTGTCACAGTCCTGTATAGATGTATCTTTCAACATCACTTGACCATTGACTTCACAATTAGAAACATTTGCACTGTAATATTTTGTGAGAAATTACTTAAATGTACAAAAAATTATTAAGATTAAAATGAGAAGCGTACTTAGAACATTCCCACTATCATGCAAAAAAAAAATTTGAATTCCTTATATTATTACTTTTGCATTCCAAGTGTGGTGTCCTACTGCAACTTTATTATGAGGGATAAATGCAAATCGACTACTTATGTATTTTCTCGTTTAAATCATACCGTAATCATACCGTCGAGAGAACATACATTTTCTAATGTACTCCTAAATGTTCCACATTCCTTGGTGAAACAATAATATAAGAAATTAATAGTTTCAACAAATATCTAGAAGGAACCTTTTGCATTATTAACCTCATACTTAATGCCCTAAATATTATCTGATAATCAATGCCACAAGCACATAAAATTCAGCATTGGCAAATAACTTAAAATAAAGAGGAAAATCAATTTAGAGAACAAAACCAAAATGTTTACAATTAATATTTATGTTGTAACACAAAATGAATTATGGGAAAATGAACCAAATGGGGACACAATACAAGGAACCTAGTTCAACATTAATCTTATCGAAGTACAGAAAATTAAATGCAGCGGTATCCTTGTTGCAATGATCAAACACTGATAATAAGTCCTGTCAGATAAAGTCTATCGAAGGACCGATCAATACCCACATGAAAAGAAGAAAGATGTAATTATCACATTTTTATCATCACAGGTGCTTTAATATTTGGCCAGGCTATGTCAGACGAATGGTCGATCATAACTCGCATAAATAATTTCACACCATCATCTATGTAAAATCAATAAAGTTTATCTCCATAGCAGAGGTTGTGAAGGCTACGTGCTATTTTGATTAACCAAAATGAAAATTACTAGACCAATTGAGTAAGAACAATTCATTGTTACTCAACTGAACAACGTTAAACGTCATCCCCTATAAAATATATATGGATTGAATCCAATTTTATTTTGATTTAAGACTTAAACAACTGAAATGTTCTTGAATTAAATTTAAAACAAGCTCAAAACCCAAAAATTAACTTATTTTGAATTTAGGACCCAATAAATTAGGCCAAAAAACCATTCCTTTATGTAGAATAAATCTACGACAACAACGAGCCTAATAAAATAAGCTCAATATAACCATAATTGGATTTGAAACTAAAACCATAGTAGGACTCAAGTTCATAGCTTCTAACTGAATATGGGTTATATTTTTATAGATTAATTATCGAATAAACTTTCAATAATAATTCAATCTTCATGGGTTGAATGAATTTCACCCTTAACCCATTTTCACATTCTCAAGTTCATAATCCAAAATCCCTTATATGAATTGAGCCAAACATAAACCCAAAATTCAAACCTTATAAGGATTTCAAGATCAACATAAGTTAATCTCAATATCTAACTTTAATTTAGATTAAATGAAATTGAGTTTAACGCTAATTTAATTTGAGTCCAAAAATGTAATTATATATGAACACGGGTCTATATTTACTGTATTTGAACTTAATAAAGTCCATTAAATAAAATTAGACTTTTAAATGCAACTTTATTTAGATTTGGGCCTCATGTACTCATGAATGTGAATTAAGTTTACAACATATAGACCAAGTTCAATATATATAAAATTTAAGTTAAAATCAATTTGTAATTTGAGCCAAAACTTGAGGATAATCTAAATATCAAAATATTAGCTCAAAATCTTCCCCACATTAAAATTCAAATTGAGAACTATTGTAAGTTAGCAATGTAGCATTATCGGCCAAATTGTGTCAAATTGAAGAGCCAATCACAATTCGCATGACTAAAGCTCAGATTACCATTTATTTAGTTTTCCAGAAAATCGCTCTGTACATCAGAGGTTACGAAAGTAACTTGTTGCTTTAATTGATCTCATTGAAAACTACTAGATTACCCAAATAATAATATTTAATTATTCTCCAATAAAATACATCCTCAATTTAATTTTAATTAAAGTCTAAAACCAAATTAGACCTTAATGTATTAACTTTATTTGAATAAAAGACTTAGAAAACCAAATTAGACTTGAATCTAATAATGATTATAAAATAAAAGCACCAAATTTAAATTTAAAATTAATGAGTATAGTACAGCTAAAGCTGATGAACCTAAATCATGCAATTCATGGCCCATGATAACTGAAAGATGCAAAGTAAGCCCCAAACAGAAGAATATTTACTCAAAGCACCCAATCAAACATAAAGTGAAATTAGGTCCCAAAATTAATTATAGAATGACCCACATAAATTCGTACAGATTGCATTAAGGTCCCAGAAATCTAATATTTAATAAAATCAACCCAAATAATCAAGAAACTACAATCAGGCCCAAACAAATGAACAAAATTCAAATCAGCCCCAATATCCTAAAATTGTATCCCAAAACACCCTCTTCCTCGACAAGAAACCACCACCGCACCGTCAAGAAGCTCACGGCTTCTGCATCCAACGCCGATCGGCATCCACGAAGAGGAACATCCATTGCCGATGGAGAACGGTGGATGAATAGCCCGCGATTAGAATCACTAGCCCACCCATCGCACGGCGTCAGCCATTTCACCGTGAAAACGACACCTTAATCCTTCACCCAGACTTCCGGTGAACAATACCAAACAACCATCTCGAAAAAGATGCGATAATTGGAGCGACGCTGCTGGTTCCCAACGGGCTGCCCTCGCCTTATCGACGAGGACAACCGGTGCCTGACCGGCGCAATAATGGTAGAAAGGCCAGAAATAATTGGCCATCCACCTTACACCGCCAGCCACCTCGTCGTCTCTAGCCCAACACCATGAAACCATCATCCTCATCCCTCCCTTTCCCAGAACCCTTTCACAAAATTACCGCCGCCCAAAGTACCAGACATAGGACGGGAAGCGCGGCGCCATAGAAAGGACAAGATGTCCATTTACCACGCACCTCGTTTCGTCTTCTGGTAAAATGCAGCAGTGAAGGTGAGAAGAGAGATGAGGCGGCGAGCTCATGGTCATGAACCAGATGCCATTGCCCGCCTCGCCAGTGGTCGCTGGGCATCGCGGTGGAGAGGGGGATCTCCACGCCTACCACCGCTGGGGTATGTCGCCGGTTGCTGCTTCCAAACGCCGCCGCTCGATGTCATCGACGGAGGAGAAGGATTTGCCCTTATCGGCTAATCTTCAGAAAAAACAGGGAAGAAAGGTCTCTCGGTGGTTTATGCGGCGAGGATTTTAAAGAATAAGACCTAATAATATGGTTTTCAATTTTCGATTGGGGATTTTGAAAAAAAAAAAGGATATGACTTTCTTTTAACCAAAATAAATAATATAAATAATAAAAGTTCCTGGTTTGTCTGCCAAATAAAGGAAGAAGACCTTATTTGTTGATTTTTATTTAATAGGGTAAAATTGGAAAATAAACCCTATAGGCCGGATCCGAAACATAATACCAGCAAACCCACAAAAGTGAACAATTCAACAATACCACGCTTAACATAATTAATTTAGCGTAATCAAAAAAAAAAAGAAATATGAATCAAATATATTCAAACGATCCATACATCCCATCAATTAAGCATCGATGACTGCTCTAATACCACTTGTTGGAATTTTATAGATATAAACACATAAAATTCATATAACATATTCTAAAATATGCGAAATAATTTTAGGATATAAACATCACCATTTAATCATCAAAAATTTATGGATTAACGGAATACCTGGATCCATAGTCGTAATTCGTATGCAGAAATCAACTCCCATAACATGAGACGGTACTCCTAATCCAAAAGCAAGAACACGAACACACGTGAATTCGAATTGGTCTCATGATCTTCCTCACCTAAATCTCTTACGGGGCCTTAGTTTTCTATCTTGATGGGGAGAGTAGAAAATAATGTACGATTTAGTGTATTCAGGTATCTACTCATTAAGTCAATATCAAATTTCAGTAGTCATAGGACTCTTACGTTAATTAGATCACTTAATTAAGTCCAACAATAATAATAATATAATGGTGAATATAATTGCAATTAAAATATGTTGCCCACTTCAATCGGAAATTAATAGATTTCCTACAAACCAAGCCAAAGGTTAGCCAAGTGGCTAGGAAGGCCATTCCAGGTCAAACTTTAACCAGGGGAATTAAGCTTTTAAAGCCCAAATTGACCCATTTAAACCCAATTAAAACCTAGTATATAAGAAAGACAACTCTCATTTTTGTAAAGAATCACTCATTTTTCCCAACTCTTGCATGGGTTTGGATAAAAATTCTCTCTGTAGATCTTAGATTTTAATTTCAAGCCGTGCCTTGGGTTTGTAAGCCTAAGAAGAATTGAAGTACTCCCTTAGATTTTATTTTGATTGTAATTTCATTCAAGTTTTTGGATTCTCTCTTTAATTCATGTAAGCTTCTTTTTAATTTCATGCTTTGTTCTTCAATTTCATGCATGTTCTTCAATTTTATGCTTTTTGCCTTAGCTCCTTGATTTCCTGTTAGATCATATGAATCGTCCATAGAATCTAGATGAGTGACACGTCTAAATTAAGATCTAGTCCTGGATCATTTTTATTTTGATTATTTCATATGCTTTATTTAGGATTTTATTTTCATGCATTGTTTCATGCTAAATCTTAGATCTACTCCTTGTTACTTGTTATTTTTCAAAAAGATTTAAACTTTGACGTCAACTTTTCTTCCTCTTTCCATTTTTGCTTTCAGTTTTTGTCAATTTTCATTTTCCTAGATTTTATGATCATGCAACCATGGTTGTACTCTAGGCTATTTTAGTTGTACTTTATGAAACTTTGCTTTTACTTGCTTATTTTCAATATTACTTTGCATTCTCAATTCGAGGCACACAACGAGGCATCCAACCAAATTGAAATTTCATTTCCTAGTTTAGTTTACTTAGTTGTTTTAATAGTTTTTCATTAATTTCTTATTGTCCCAAGCTACAAACACATTGAATCTTTGCAAAATATCAAGCCAAATGAACCTTTATTTTCAAAACCACTAAAACTACTCTTTCAACTATCTTGGATGTTGAGAATTCTAGCTTGAACGCTCATTTGGGAGAGGTGTGTATTGAGGTTGATATTGGGGATTTGGTTGATTGCAGCACCCCCTTGTGCTATTTGATGAGGTTTTGGACAGGATTATTGGGGTATTGCCATTGGAGGGCCCGGAGGATGTTAGAGATTCGAGTTTACTTGCTCTCTGTGAGGAGTGTGAAGTTGTGGTGCTGGTTTTAGAGGAGGGTGAGATTATTGAGCCTCACTTCGATCTGCCCGATGCAGTGTTTGAACTTAAGTTTGAGGTGGTGGAAAAGATAGTTGAGGAGGATCCCGAGCGCCCTCTTTTAAGCCCGGATATAGGATTTTATGTTTTTGAAAGTGTTGAGGGTTGTTTTGTTTGTTCGACTAGTTTTCTAGTTCTTCCGGTGACCGAGTACTGCTCCACACTCCAATTAACTTTCAATCTATTAGTGGTGATCAACTACTTGAATTTCCGGCCTCCGAAGCTAGTTGCAATCCCCATATATATCATCCTAGAACCTGCTTGTCGTGCCCGCCTTGGTGATTATCATCGCCCGTTCTTACTCCTTGAGAACACTAAGGCGTGGCACGACCGTCACTTATTTTTAGATCCTGGATAGCATCGATCCCAGATTTGTCGAGCTTTGGTCGTTAAACAAGTGCTTCTTGGGAGGCAACCCAAGCAATTTTTTTCTTTTTATTTTTCCTTAGCTTTTATTTTGATTTCTCTTTCTTTTATTCTCTATACATATTTTGTTAAGTTTTAGTCATTTGTTGTGGTACATTGATGTGTGCGTTAATGTGAAAAAAATATGGTGAATTTTCCAAATTCGAATACCTAACGGTACCCTAATGGTTGGTGCTACAACTAAGGCTACCACTAGCTACAAACAGAGAGGTTTAACGGTAGCCTAACGGTAGCTGCTACCACTAGCTACAAACAGAGGGGTTTAACGATAGCCTAATGGTAGCTTCTACCACTAAGGCTACCACTAGCTACAAACAGAGAGGTTTAACGATAGCCTAATGGTAGCTTCTACCACTAAGTCTATCACTAAATACAAACAGAGAGGTTTAACGGTAGCCTAACGATAGCTTCTACCACTAGCTACAAACAGAGAGGGTTAGTAGTAGCCTAGAGGTAGGTCTTACCTCAAACCTACCATGCTCGTTTTCAAAAGCCGCGGATTTTGAGATTTGATCTTCGATGAGGTTTTTGGACACCCACCTTGCTAAGTTTGTTAATCAAGACAATCTAAATCACATGATTTGAGATGATGGGATGATTGCACAGTTCTATTTGGAGCAGCTCGAATATTTAATCTCCAGGGATATTTTTCTTATTCATTTACTCTTTTGATTTGATTTATATATATATATGGCAATTTAGAGATTGCCGGATTATTAAGGAGGGGGAGGGTAGTGGAGTAGTGATTTATATTTTATAATTACGAAGTTTGAATTTGTGGCTTTGTAAGCTGGTATTTGAATGTGATTGATTGCTATTCCTGCGTTTATTTGTGTTTTTTTGGTTTATCCTGTCAATGTTGACTATGTGTGATTTGAGGTTCTTGTCTTCGAGTGTGTATATGATTTTGCTAAACCTTAAAAGCAGCATCAATTCAAAATCTCTTTATGCAAAAGCCTGTGAGTAGCCTGAGTGTTTATCATCTTTACAGTACTTGAGTAAGTTCTGTTTTGAGATCTATTTGAAATCGCAGTGTGTAGTTACATTTGAATATGATGATTTGGCACAGAAATTACCCTTATGCCAGCCATATCCAGATATATTAGCCATTATAAATTTTGAATGAGCCCTTCATAGCCAGATTTCCATTTCCTATATCCATGAGTGTTTATGAGTTAACTCCTACGTCATTAATAGCGTGGGGGTAAGAGTTAGTTATTTTTGTTGGTTATTTTTGTTTTGGAATTATGATCAGGGATTTATGAAAAGGTTGTAATAAGTGTTAAGGATCATCATCCTTCGAAAAAAAATGATGATGATTAAAGAGGATGGTGAATCTTGTATAGTTGTTGCCTATGCTTATAAAGGCTTGTGTTTAGTATTGTTGATTTTCTTATGACGCCTAATGTTTATGAGACAAGAGTTGATTTTGAAATAAGAAGCATATCATAAACTTTTAAATTGTTTAAGTGGTTTGTTCAGAAGTTGGTTTTGGATTTCGAGTTGAGAAATACCTAGGTATAAAGGATACGTTATGAGAATTAAGTGAGGTTTCGCTTGAATGAGGTGAAGCACTTTACTTCGTGATTATAATAGTATGGTGAGTTATTGATCACGTTAGATCATGATTTAGCCACACGACTTATATATTCCATGCCCATACAAAGAGCCTACGTTACAACCCATAAAGACGTTTTCCGATTATTTGTTAGTTACACACTTATTATGCGATGGAGAAGTTTTTAATTTTTAGTGCTTGTTTATTGTGCATGTATTTTGATGATTTGAGCATATACACATCCCCATTAAAAAGAATACTTGAGTTTTTTTGAGCGTACACATATATATTACCCTTTGTGAGGATGCATGATTTTATTTTTGGAGCAACAATGTAATTAGGGTCTAGCATTTGAGTTTGCGTTGCAATAATCTATATTTTCAAAATTATCTATGTAGCACGACACGACTCTTTGCTTGAGCTTATTTTCATACTTTTTATTCTTTGGAATTATTATTTGTTCGAGGATGAACAAACCAATAAATAATGGGGTAGTTGATTAGTATGCATTTGTCTTGGTTTTTATATATATTTAGGTAGTATTTTAGTTGGATTTGTTATTAATTTCGGTATAGGTTGGATATATTGAGCATATTTTCGTATTTATGTATCTCATGATTATTTAACCATTTGAAGTATTTTGGTCTTGAGATGGACGAGTGAGGGCCTGTGAGTGGATTTTTAACGAAATTGGGCCCCGATTTGACATGTTACCACTGACACAGGGTATGTTGTCCACACTGGGTTACCTAGTTCCAGCGCAGATTCGCGAATTTAGAGCCCTAGGCCCACAAAAGGTTGTCGACCCAGCTTTTGTCCTTAAAAAGACAGCAACCATCAACGGGGAAAACGGCCAAAAATAAGGAATCGAAGAAGGACATGACCGAGGAAGAGGGAACCACCTCTCGAACCTCTTAGGGTTTGACAACTCAAAAGTGTTCTTTGTTTCTTTCACTTTTATCTTTCATTTATACGATTCAAACTCTACTTTTTCAATTTTAGTAGATTTTAGATCGTAACTAGTTGCTCGTTTTGTTGGACGTAATCTTCATTCTCTTCCGCTACTTAGTAAGTTTTCAACTTCCTTTGCTTTGCTAGTTTAATTTATTAATTGCTTAGATTGTGAACTTTTATTGCATTTGTGATGGTCTTGATTCATATTCGTAGTTGTGTTCCTTTTGTTTCTCATACTTCTAGATTATATGATTGTTAGGTAATCTTATTAGAATAATTATTGCTCTTAAAGCTTAGTTTCCATTGTTGCTTAATTTCGAGCTTTTTATCATTAATTATGATTCGTATTTGTTTTGAGTTTGCATTATTGAATTTATTGATGGTAGTTGGTTAAAATTCACGGGTTTAGTGCCTAGAATCGTATATAACCATCAATTGGGATTGTTGGGTGTTTAATCTACAAGTTGGAATTGACAAATCCAACTCTTAAACTAAGTGTTCGGTGAAATACCAATTAATCGGGAAGATGATTCTAGAGGCCTAGACCCCCATATTATTAATCTTTTAAAATTATTTTTTGATTTCATTGCTTGTTTAAATCATCGTCTTAATTATCATAACTCTCAAACCACAATTCGACCGCGTGTTTAGATTAGCGTTTTTGTTATTTTCTCGTTCGTGAAATCAAACGCTAAAATTACTTCCGATTAGTCTTACTTGAGAGATTCGACTCGAGTCAACCTTCCACTTACAACAGCTCCTTTCTGTTGGGGATAAACTTTTTGTTTTTATAAATAGTAACGTAAAAGTTCGATTCAAAATTTTGACGTCGTTACCGGGGAAGGATAAAGGTTGTGATTTTTGTGTTTGGTCTTTGTGATCTTTGTTCGTGTTTTTATTTGTTTTGTTTGTGTTTAGTGTTTTTTTGTGATTTATCTTTTTATTCATTTTTGTTATTTTCCGCCGGTACATTTAATCTTGTGCATTGAGTGTTATGTGTGCAAGGTACATCTCTTGAAGCTTGATATTCAACGAGCCATTTCAAATTAAAAAAAGAGGGAGAAAATGTCGAGTTATCGAGCGTCTTAATGATATGGCAATCCGTATGCTTTTCTTGTCCCTCGATTGGCCATTCCATTGAGCCCCGAGATACGGGACTACGATCTTGACGATTTCTACTTCGAGCAACTCCTGATTTTTCATGGGCTCCCAAGCGAGGAACCATTGAAGTTTATCTGAGAGTACGATGCATCACCCAAACTTTCCCTCTTCTCGGTCTTACAAGGGACAAGTGAAGATTCAACTTTTCTTTTACACACTAAAGAATTGGGCAAGAAAATGGTTGGTATATTTGGAGCCTAATTCCTTGAAAATATGGGAGGAAGTGTACGATCAGTTCATGGGGACGTTCTACTCACCACAATGGGCCCCATATTCAAATTTATACGATTCGAGACCCAACGATCCAGGGTGGCGTGATCACCGAAATTTCAAGTTTGGTCCTGGGTGCCCAAATCTTATGCCGATGCCTCCGCAAACTGACCCACAGTACCTGCCCAGCCCCCACCAACAAAATATCCTACAAAGGGGCAAGGACCTACTCCAGTTAAACCAGAAGTTCAGTTGTTTGTGTGGCATCAAAATCAAGTAGATGAGACCATTCATCACCGGGGGAAAATTGCGCAATTGACTGTGCAGGTAAATGACCTTTATAAGACTATGAAGAATATGGAGATGATGATGGGTCAAATGGTGGCTTCTATAGCAAAAATGTTGAGTGAGAAGGACAAACTTCCAAGTCAACCATAGGCTTCACCCGATCACTTCAATTATAGTTTTGATCCTCCCGACATCGACCAACAAGTTTACAATCATCATGAAGTCATGCTCGATTATGATCTTTACTCGGTTATCCATGAAGAGGTGAGCAACTTACTTTTGACGAGCTGCCGATTTATGATATGGTGGAGCCCATCTTAGATGTTGAGAATTCGAGCTTGAACGCTCGTTTGGGAGAGGTGTGTAATGAGGTTGATATTGGGGATTTGGTTGAATGCATCACCCCACCCACCCCCCACCCCCCCTTTTGCTATTTGATGAGGTTTTGGATATGACTGTTGGGTTGTTGCCTTTGGAGGGCCCGAAGGATGTTGGATATTTGAGTTTACTTGCTCTCTATGAGGATGGTGAAGTTGTGGTGCCAAGTTTGGAGGAGGGTGAGATTTTTGAGACTCACTTCGTTCCGCCTGATGCAGTATTGGAACTTAAATTTGAGGTGGTGGAAGAGATAGTTGAGGAGGAGCCTGATCACCCTCTTTTAAGCCCGGATATGGAATTTTTTGTTTTTGAAAGTGTTGAGGGTTATTTTGTTTGTTCGACTGATTTTTCTTTTGGTGACCGAGCACCGCCCCACACTCCGATTAATTTTAAATATATTAGTGGTGATCAACTACTTGCCTTTTAGGCCTCCTAAGCTAGTTGCAATCCCCTTATCTCTCATCCTAGAACCTGCTTGTCATGCCCGCCTTGGTGATTATCATCGCCCATTCTTACTCTTAGAGAACACTAAGGCGTGGCACAACCGTTACTTATTTTTGGATCCTAGATAACATCGCTCGTGGAGTTGTCGAGCTTTGGACGTTAAACAAGCTCTTCTTGGGAGGCAACCCACGCAATTGTTTTCTTTTTCTTTATCCTTAGCTTTTCTTTTGATTTCTCTTTCTTTTATTTTATGTACATATTTTCTTAAGTTTGAGCCATTTGATGTGGTACCACTAAGGTTACCACTAGATACAAACAAAGAGGTTTAGAGGTAGCTGCTACCACTAAGGCTACCACTACATACAAACAGAGAGGTTTAACAACAGCTGCTACCAATAAGGCTACCACTAGCTACAAACAGAGGGGTTTAACGGTAGCTGCTGATTTATACATATTTGTATGTGATTTTCGTGTGTTTTTGCATCGTATGTTGTGTGATTTTATGTGTTTTAAGTTTATCTTTTTATCGTTTTTCTTCCTTTTTTATGTTTTTCGTTCTTATGGTGTTTAATGTGTTTTTACTTTATTTTGTATGAAATAAATCTAACTTTGTTCAATGTTAATATCTCAGCTAAAACGAGGAAAACAGGCGAGCGACGAGCCGAAGCCATGCAGGTGCATCAACTGACGCACTGTCGACGCTACGCCCGCGTCGACTAACGCACCGTCGACGCAAAGGTTCTGAAGCGTCGATCCTAGGCCCGTCAGTCGACGCACCATCGACGCAAAGGTTCTGAAGCGTCGATCCTAGGCCCGTCAGTTGACGCACTTCCTGTCGACGCGTGCAGCCTGGCTCGCGTCTACTGACGCACCATCGACGCTCCGTCGACGCAAAGGTTCTGAAGCGTCGATCCGAGGCCCGTCAGTCGATGCATGCACCTGGCTCGCGTCGACTGACGCACCATCGATGCACCGTCGACGCTCCGGCGGTTGAGCGGTTATTTTTGAAGAATTCTATAAAAACCGGAGGAATTTCCCATTTCCACACCAGACTTCGAGGGGACAAGGTCCATAGCACTTATAAATGCATTCCCCTTTCATTTTACATCATATTTTGAAGGTTTCGTTCGAAGATTGCATCGAAGGCTCGTTTCTATGCTTACCATCGTTGCTTGTCATCGTTTATTATTGACGCTTGAACAATTGCTGCAGATTTTCATGAACTATAAGTTGTACTTTCTATTCTAGTAGTTTGGCTTTGGGTTTAACTTTCATAAGTTGTATTTTCCTTTATTAGATTGTTAGTTCGATTATGTTATTTTAGTAATTCAAGTGTTTTCAATTTACTAGTTTGATATTGATGCTTCTCGTTTTTAATTATCTGAATTTTCATGTTTCTAATTAGGTTTAATTAGTTAATTAGGTTTTTAATAATTGCATGCTCGTTTTTAAAT
>BMAC01001050.1:68019-96988 GCA_014905375.1 Phtheirospermum japonicum | reverse complement strand
ATGGTATAATATATCAATATTTTTCATAAATATAAAAGACCGAAATATACTAATCGATACATAATAAAATCTATCCAAATATATATTTCATTGACTTTTAATCGTATCATAATTAGGTATAATTAAAAGACCGCAAAATATCAATTCAATATAAAATCTAAAGAGATGGTATAATATATTAATATTATGGTATAAATACATCAATATTTTTCATAAATATAAAAGACCGAAATATACTAATCGATAATTAAATCTATCCAAATATATATTTCATTGTATTAACGTTTAATATTCTGTTTTAGAACCGCAAATTACGTTCAGTAATATAATCATGACATCGACACATTTATACGGTTGCTTTTTTATTATTAGCGAGATTTTAGTATACAGTCAATTCAATTAACTATCCATTCCTACATTTTAGGTAATTTTATAYCCATAATTAATTAATGTGACTGTTATTTGGCAAATCAACGGGTCAACATTACTATATTGTTACATAATTAAATTCTAATGCTTTATGGGAATGGAGTTATTCAACATTATCTTTACTATATTAATAATTATGATATATATTATTAATTMTTCATCTTTCCATATACTTTAATTATAGTTTTTTATTTATTTTAAGGACAACCAACTTTAATCATTAACAACTTAATGGGTGAAAATTATTAACGTTTTTAAAAATAATGTGGGATTTGATTATACATTAACCATTTTGTAATAATTATGGTTTTATTATACGTCCAACAATAAATTGAATTCTTTTAAATGAGAAGGACATTCAATTTGGAAAAAAAATTATATCGATTGGTAGTTACTCATCAATCAAACCATATATTTTGCATCATTTAACCACTCAGAATTAATTTTATATTACTATTAATTGGCATAATTATGGGGTCAGAATTACTTTAGGTAACTATTGTGGTGTTCTTTTATGATAAATATTCCAACTTAAAAAGCCGGATATGTAGGTGTTATAAGATCTTCTGCGACCGAACACAAAAGGTAACATTATTATTGTTTTTTTTAAACCAATAAAAACATTGTAGTAGATGAATTTTTTTAGGCATGTTTGAAAAATATATTTGAAAAGAAGATTTGACTATAKGATATAAAGTTAAATGATGAAAATTAAGTTGAGTATACCGTAATTAACATTCATTTATTTGACTATGATCCTTATTTTATTTTTTGGCATGTCAATTTAATTATACCTTAATTACATATATTACCGTACTTTTATATATCTTMCTTAAAAAAGAGAACCCTATAAATTATTTGAGCATCATAWTTTTGTTTATGTTATGCATTTATCTCGACCAATTGATTTTATATTATTTTCTAATGTTCTGATTTGGATGTTGAATAAACTCTGATGAGGAATGTATGAAATAATTGATTGAGAAAAAGATTGGACTTTTTGATTTTCACCCTAACACCCACTATATTCAATCCTAGCTTGATTGTTTGTACAACTATGTAATTTTAGGTAACAGACTCTTGAAGTCAAGGCTGGATAACTTAGATACATTGATCAAATTTCCCAAGGGGCTTAAAAGAAAATCCAAGAAAAAAAAATCTACAAATTTTATTTTTGGTTTAGGAGGTTTTTTTCCCTAACAATAATTGTTTCCCCGAAGAGAAGAGCAAATTGCCATTGCTATAAGCACTTTCCATGTTTGAGAAAATAAGCAATTCTTTTCCTGTACTTATTGTAATTTTACATTTTATATTTTCATGTGTGACCCTCTTGCATAACATCTTTTTTTGGTATGTGATGCGATTCATTTATTGATATTGTATGGCATATTAAATTACATGTTAAAATTTCTGAAATTTTGTTAAGTTTGTGTTAATGGTAAACTAGAAATTTGAGTGAATAATATGAAAATTTATTGATTTATAATGAAATGCATATTTAGATTGTGTGATTATCTTGATTTGTGTGATTAAGAAATTAGTTGTATTCATAGTATTAATGAACTCTTATAAGCGTATTACCAACAAATAACATGTATCTCCCTTACCTCAAAATGGATTATTCTATTAGTAGTGGGGAAAAGCATTATGATGTAATTTCTTTAATTATTAATTGAGAAGAACTTCAAAATTTAGATTTGAGGTTACATGCTCAAATTTGGTGTTCAAATTTGAGGGATTGGGTTGATTTTTTAAATTATGAGTGTTTTTTATTATATGACTATATTCAATTTCCATGAATTATAATTCCATGTTTTTGTGAGAAAAAGCAGTCGTTTTCTAAAAAAGAACCCATCTTAATTAAAGATTTAAAACTTTAATTTAACCATTTAGAATGAAAACAAACATCAATTCTTTTTATGTGGCAAAAATTTAAAATTTTGATTTTTTTTAGAACAGAAAAATTATTTTGTAGAACGCCTTTTTTTACCCTTCTAGAAAGTCTGCCAATTCAGAAGGGAAAAAAAAAGGCGTTTTGGAAAGTACAGACTTTCTAGAACTATGACACTACAGAAGGCACATAAAGGCGTTCTAGATAGGCAGAATTACCCTTCTGAATTGGCAGTTACCCATAGGTTGGATAGATTGAGCATATTTTCGTATTTATATATCTCCGACTTATTTTACCATGTTTTATATTTATTTCAGGGATTTTGAAGTATTTTGGTCTTGAGATGGACGAGTTAGGGCCTGCGAGTGGAGTTTTAACGGAATTGGGGCTCGATTTGACTTGTTACCACAGGCACTTGATATGTTGTCCACACTGGGTTACCCAGTGCCAGCGCAGGATCGGAAATTTAAAGCCCTAGCCCTAGGCCAGAAAAGGTTGCCGGCCCAGCTTTTGTCTTTAAAAAGACAGAAGCCAGCGAGGGGGAAAACGGCCAAAAAGGAGGAAACGGAGAGGGACGCGACCGAGGAAGAGGGAATCACCTCTCGAACCTCTTGGGTTGAGAACCCAAGATTGTTCTTTATTTTTTTCTTTTATCTTTTATTTTTACGCTTCAAACTCTAGTTTTTCAGTTTTAGTAGATTTTAGATCGTTACTAGTTGCTCATTTTGTTGGACGTAATCTTCATTCTCTTCCGGTAATTATTAAGCTTTCAATTTCCTTTGCTTTGCTAGTTTAATTTATTGATTGCTTAGATTATGAGCTTTTATTGCATTTGTGATGTTCTTGATTCGTATTCTTAGTTGTGTTCATTCCGTTTCTCATACTTCTTGATTATATGATTGTTAGGAATTCTTATTAGAATAATTATTGCTCTTAAAGCTTAGTTTCTATTGTTGCTTAATTTCGAGATTTTTATCTTTGATTATGATTTGTGTTTGTTTTGAGTTTGCATTATTGAATTTGTTGATGATAGTTGGTTAAATTTCACGGGTCAAGTGCCTAGAATCATTTAGAACCATCAATTGGGATTGTTGGGTGTTTAATCTACATGTTGGAATTGACAAACCGAACTCGTAGACTAAGTGTTCGATGAATGCCAATTAATCGTGAAGATAATTATAAAGCCCGAGACCACTGTTTTATTAATATTTTATAAGTATTTTTGATTTCATTTCTCGTTTAAATCATCATCTTAGTTATCACAACTCTCAAACCATAATTTTATCGCGTGTTTAGATTAGTATTTTTGTTATTTTCTGGTTCATGAAATCAAATACAAAAACTACTTCCGATTAGTCTTTCTCAAGATATTCGACTCGAGTCCACTTTTCACTTACAACCGCTCCATTCTCTTGCGGACGAACTTTTTATTTTAATAAAAAGTAAGTGTAAAAAGTTCAATTCAGAATTTTGATGCCATTGCCGGGAAGGCTAAAGGTTGTGATTTTTGTGTTTGTCTTCGTGATCTTTGTTCGTGTTTTTATTTGTTTTATTTGTGTTTGGTATTTGTTTATGATTTTTCTTTTTCTTCATTTTTGGTATTTTTCTACCGGTAGGTTTAATCTTGTGTGTTGAGTGTTGTGTATGCAAGGTACATCTCTTGAAGCCTGACATTCAACGAGCCATTTCAAATTAAAAAAAGAGGGAGAAGATGTCGAACTATCGAGCGTCTCAATTGTATGGCAATCCGTACGCTATTCGTGTCCCTCGTCCATCCATTCCATTGAGCCCAACAATACGGGATTACGATCCTGACGATTTCTACTTCGAGCAACTCCAATTTTTCATGGGCTCCCGAGCGAGGATCCATTAAATTTCATTCGAGAGTACGATGCCATCACCCGAACTTTCCCTCTTCTTAGTCTTACAAGGGACCAAGTGAAGATGCGACTTTTCTTTAACACACTAAAGGATCGGGCAAGAATAGGGTTTGTATATTTATAGCCCGATTCCTTGAAAATATGGGTGGAAGTGTACGATCGGTTCATGGGGACGTTCTTCTCACCTAAATCTCAAATTCATACGATACGAGACACAACGATCCAGGTTGGCGTGATCACCCAAATTTCAAGTTTGGTCCTGGGAGCCAGAATCATATGTCGATGACTCCGCAAGCCGACCCACAGTACCTGCCCACACCCTAACCAACCAAATATCCTACGAAGGGGCAAGGACCTACTCCAGTTAACCAGACGATCAGTTGTTGGTGTGGCAGCAAAATCAAGTAGCTGAGACCATTCATCACCGGGACGGAATTGTGCAATTGACTGTGCAGGTAAATGACCTTTCTAAGACTATGAAGAATATGGAGACGATGATGGGTCAAATTGCGGTTTCTATAGCAAAAATGTCGAACGAGAAGGATAAACTTCCAAGTCAACCATATGCTTCACACGATCACTTCTATACTAGTTTTGATCCTCCCGACCACAACCAATAAATTTATAATCATCTTGAAGTCACACTCGATTATGACCCTTGCTCGGTTATCCGTGAAGAGGTGAAGCAGCTTACTTTTTACGAGCTGCCGATGTTTGATGTGGTGGAGCCCATCTTGGATGTTGAGAATTCGATCTTGAGTGATCGTTTAGGAGAGATGTGTAATGAGGTTGATACTGGGGATTTGGTTGAATGCATAACCCCCTTTATGCTATCTGATGAGGTTTTGGACATGACTATTAGGGTGTTGCAGTTGGAGGGATCATAGGATGTTGGAGATTTGAGTTTACTTGCTCTCTGTGAGGAGGGTAAAATTATGGTGCCGGTTTTGGAGGAGGGTGAGATTAATGAGCCTCACTTCATTCCGCATGATGCAATGTTAGAACTTAACTTTGATGTGGTGGAAGATATTGTTGAGGAGGAGCCCGATCACACTCTTTTAATCCCGGATATGGAATTTCGTGTTTTTGTAAGTGTTGAGGGTTTTTTGTTTTTTTGACTGATCTTCTAGTTCTTCCAGTGACCGAGCACCGCTCTACACTCGGATTAACTTTCAATCTATTAGTGGTGATCAACTACTCATGTTTCTGGCCTCCGAAGCTAGTTTCAATACCCATATCTCTCATCCTAGAACCTGCTTGTCGTGCCCACCTTGGTGATTATCATCGCCCGTTCTTACTTTTGGAGAACAGTAAGGCGTGGCATGACTGTCACTTATTTTTGGATCCTGGATAGCATCGCTCGCAGATTCGTCGTGCTTTGGACGTTAAACAAGTGCTTCTTGGAGGCAACCCAAGCAATTTTTATCTTTTTATTTTCCCTTAGCTTTTATTTTTATTTCTCTTTCTTTTATTCTTTGTACATATTTTGTTAAGTTTTAGTCATTTGCTGTGGTACGTTGATGTGTATGTTGATGTGCAGAAAATCAGGTGAATTTACTAAGTTTGAATACCTCACTATAGCCTAATGGTAGCTGCTACCACTAAGGCTACCACTAGTTACAAACAGAGAGGCTTAACGGTAGCCAAATGGTAGCTGCTACCACTAGCTACAAACAAAGAGGTTTAACGGTAGCTGCTACCACCAAGGATACCACTAGCTACAAACAGAGAGGTTTCACGATAGCCTAATGGTAGCTGCTACCACTAGCTACAAACAAAGAGGTTTAGCGGTAGCCTAGCGGTAAGTCCTACCGCTAACCTACCATTAGCATTTTCAAAAGCCGCGTATTTTGAGAGTTTATTTTGGATGAGATTTCTGGACACCAACCTTGCTAAGTTTATTAATAAAGACAATTTAAATCACGCAACTTGAGACAATGGGATGATTGCACTGTTCTATTTGGAGCAGCTCGAGTATTTAATCTTCAGGGATATTTTTCTTATTCCTTTACTCTATTTATTTGATATGTAATATATATATATATATATATATATATATATATATAATATATATGAAAATGACTGATTAATTAGTTCATCATTTACAATTACATCACCCCACATCTATACTATTATGTAGAAAGATCCAGAATCTATACGTGGTGCAATGTCAGCCATGGAATTATAATATAGAATAGAAGACAAGGACAAAAAGAATTAAACACTACACAACACGTCCATGCATGTAGAATGACTACAATATTTTTTTCCATCATCGCTAATAATGACTTGTAAACCCTTACGATTAGTCACTCTTGACATAGCGATGTGCAATTGGCCATGATTGAAAATCAAACTTTTTAAGAAAAGTTCAACGTGAGAAGTAGATTGTCCATAATTTTTGTTGATTCTGATTACGTGTGAAATACCATTCGAATATCACCAAAAATAATTCTTTAAAATTGATAGGTGATGTTATTCAACACTGACACCTAATTATTTACTGTTATATCAAAATTCATCATGCAATTGTCTATGAATATGAATCTCAATAGTTCAACATTTTGTACAAACATATAAAACTCATTTCATTATTTCCATTCAAATAAGAAAATAATTCAACTAAATATTTTTATTACTTTACTATATCACAGATACATTATTCGATAGCACATAAATATGTGTATAATAAGTTTCACAAATGTGTGGTTGTCGACAACTACAATTAGTATAATTATTAATCAGTATGTGGTACATTGAAATACACTATTTGTTAAACCATAAAGTAGTTTATTAAAAAAGCAAGGGTTGTCAGAAAAGTTAAATCTTTGTTTATATATGGCTTCATCCCAAAAATTAGATGTAACCTGCAATACGTTAAGTGATTTTGAATATTTGAAACAATCAGTGCCAACATTAGTTTTATTTCTCAAAAATGATATAAATAATATTATTTTGATAGAATAAAAAACATTTGACGGAAGGAGTAATTGAATAATAAAAAAAAAGTATTAAAACCTTATAAACAAAATAAACATAATGTTGAAATTAGAGGAACCAAAAATTTTGGTTTATATCCAAACCAAATTAGATGTTGAATTGTAGGCTATAAAAATATATAAAACAAAGAAAAAAAAATATAATTATAGTATCTATCGTAGGTGGCTCAATTATTTTTAAAAAAATATATCAACCTATTAAAAAAACTAATTAGGGTATCTATCCTATGTGGCTTTTTTATTCGTCCTACATAATATGAACATATAAATAAAAAGTCAGAAATTTGTTAAAACATGTATATATTGTATTCACTACAAAATATATATGTATATATGTATATTGATATATACCATAAGTATACTAAAATAAATTTAAGGATAAAATATATTATATATTCTATCTCCATATGTTATTAATATATACAACACTAATATTAAAATATTTAATGAAAGTGTATATATTATGGAATGAAAAAAACAAAATTTTATTAAATTGTCTCTAATACGATTTTTTTTCTCTCCCACATGAATACCAGGAATAAAGCCGACTTTATTAAATTATCAATTCTAAGTGGCTTTTTAAAATAATTTAATGAAAAAATATATATTAGACATCTCCATATGTATATTAATATATACCATAAAGATATTACAATAATTTAATGAAAAAGTAATGAAAAAAACAAAACTTTATTAAATTCTCTCTAATACATTTCTTTTCTCTCATTCATGAGTGCCAAGATCTACTTTATTAATTTACCTTATTAAATTCTCTCTCATGCATGTCTTTTTTTCTCCCTATCTCCTACTCGTCATTAATTCCCTCTCCACACCTCTCATTTTATATAGATATATATAAATATTAGTTATATACTCCGGTAGTGATTTTATTATATAATTCTATTGTTTCTTATCAAATAAAAAATTTACAAAAAATTGGGTACATCCGCTTAACTAGAACTAAGAAGAGGCTATTTGGATGTCACAATGAGCATTTACACAGAAATTATGGCAGTTCGAATTCAACAATATTCATTGACCTCACTGATGATGATCCAATGCAAATTACAATTGTTAATGATAGTGTTTTTGTAAGAGAGATAGTCTCGAATATTGAAAATCTGGCACACGTACATCAAACATCATTTACTATAAGCGCTAACCAGTCTTACTTTCCTGTATTGTAACATAATTTTCATTTTATTAATAAGTATATAATTGTTACTTGATGTGTTAATTTATATTGTTTGAACTGCGGACCCATTTAAGAGAACGCCATATACATGTAGGAAGAATGATTCAAATATTCATGATGGTATAAATGGATATTGATGAACCATTCAATAGTCGACAGAAAAACTCTTCTATGAGTGCTAGTTAGTTGTAATTTAAGAAATTTCACGATATTTTCAGTTTATTTAGTAGTTATCATAATTGTTTTTAACATATTGATTTTCATATTTTTAGAACTACAAGTCTAGTTAACATATGACCCAATGCACACAAGAAGAATAATGCTAGAGGGACCAATAAGGCAAGCATGGTAATTGATCTCACGGACGACGGGATCAGCCACACCATAGTGTCATCGGGTAAGATTATTGATTAGTGTGTTGTTTACATTTATTTATTCCGGTATGTGTTTGCACACCAATGATTATTCTGCATCATAATTATGTAACAACCTTCCACTTTGAATGAATGAATTAATTTGTAGAGTATTAGGATATTGGTGATGCGAGCTATCGGTGTAAGTTTTGTGGTCCCATGTTTTGGTTAGAGAAGAGGTCGAGTTCCCAAAATAACTCAATGAACCTATACTATAATGGGTGATGTAGTCATAACATTATTGACCTCCCTTGGTTGACGGAACCGCCTGCATTGCTCCATGAGCTATTGCATGGAACCAGCAATAGAAGTAAGCTCTTTTAGAATAACATCAAGACTTATAACAATATGCACTATTTTACATCCATGAGGAGAATATTTATAATCATATAAGGAGAGGAGATGGGCCTCCCATTTTCAGAATATGCGATGAGAGCTACCACCTAACTGGTAGTTTCTTGCTAGAAAATGGAGCAACCCCTAAGGGTTTGCACAATTGTACATGTATGATATAGAAAATGGAATCTCACACAAGATGAATTTCGTGAGGTTTTTTATGTGAAAAATATTTATATTTATAATTCTTTAGTCTTTCTTTTGTTTACGACTTGGCTAATTTTTTGTAATTTGCATTTGGGTTGCTTGTGTTGAAATGTTGGCAAGGAGATTTTGTTAATAACCTACGTGAAGAAATTACTGAGAGACTAAATAAAATATTTAACGAAGAGAACGAAGTTGTGAATAAATTTAGAATGGCAAAATATAAGATGCAAGTGTGGTCATACCAATGTTTAGGTTGCATCTTATTAGCAAGACGACAAATAACAAGAATGAATGTATGCATAATCTACCTACTTTCAATAAAGTTGTTGTGTTTGTTTTTAGTGAATTTAATGGTGCTTTAAGAGCAAAGGACATAGAAGTTGAATCCTGTAGTGGTTCTTTGTGCAAAATAAATGAGATGAATGCATCGTTTATGGACTTTTAGTATCCTTTGTTGTTACCTTATGGGGAGGATTGTTATATAGAGGATACTCCATTTATGGAGAGGAGAAAGTAAACTCATAAGGGACAAAAATATATCAGTGCTCGTAAATACTTTACATTTAGACTTCATGACAAGGAAGGCAAAACTTCTATTATTCTTTCATCCCGAAGGTTTTTTTAGAAATTTATCGTGGATGCGTATACCATGGTTGAAACTGATTTATTAAAGTATATTTGATTTAATTAAAAAAAAATCATTATGATATCTTGATTTGGAAGATGTAATCATGCATGGTGATAATGATCTATCTGCCCTAGGCTAATGTATTATACTACCATCTAACTTTACTGGTGAAGTCCGCTTCATGATACAGAACTAGAAAGATGTGATGGCCATATAATGCAATGTCGGTTATCCTAGTTTGTTCATAACATTCACTTGCATTTTGAGTTGGCCTAAAATAGTTTATTTCTTTGATGGACATAATCTTAGGATTGGGGACATGTTAAATATCATCTGCAAAGTTTTTAAGGCAAAACTAGATGAGCTGATAAAAGTGCCAAAATCAAATAATTGGGAAGGTGTTGCAGGTGAATAGAAAATAACATCTAATATGATGTAATTTATACTATATCATTTGATAATATATTATGTGTTTCTCTTTCTACCATCCATAATAGGCATTACTTTTCTAAAATATTTTCAGCTGTATACATGATAGATTTTCAAAACATAGATTGCCGCATGCTCATATATTGTTGTTCTTGGAAAAAGAGGCCAAGTTTCCGACTGTCGTAGATATAGGTAAAATAATTTGGATTAAGTACCTAATGAGGCATAGAACCCTACATACTATGAAGCCATGAAAAAATATACGATGCACGAACCATGTAGTATTATGAAGAAAATTTTATCGTAAATGGTTGAGGGTCTCTTCAAGAAGCATTTCACAAGATAGTATGTGGAGACTATGTTGATTCAATGAGGGTTATCCATGTTATAGACGTAGAGATAATGGGAGAATGCTTGATAAAGGTGGAACCCCTCTCAACAACAGATATGTAATCATTGTCTATTTATGAAGTATGGTGCACATATTAATGTGGAATGGTGCAACCAATCGAGGTCTAGCAAGTATTTATTGAAATATGCAACAAAGGTTACGATCATGTGACTGCTACATTCTATTAGAGATGGATAATTGTGAATTTGACAAACTAGTTGATGAAGTGAACATGTATTATGAATGTATGTTTCTTCATGTGAGGTAGCATGGAGGTTGTTAGGCTTCTACAATGTAAGTGACCTCTAGTCACATGTCTCAACTTCCATCTAAAGAATGAGTAGAGCATTTTTAAAGAGGACGAGGATATAGAGGATGTCTTGAATAAGAAATCAGTTAAGTAAAGCATTATCCTTGAATGGAAGGAGACAAATAAGATATATTCTCAGGCAAGACTTTTAACATACGCAGAGGCACCCTCCGAGTTTGTATGGGATAGGTATACAAGGAAGTGGAAGCCCAGATAACAAATGTCCTGCATAGGTAGGTTATATTACATTCCCCTTGGATGTGGTGATAATTACTACCTGAGGCGTTTGCTTACTATTTTCTGTGGTGCTACCTACAACACAGATTACGGAAGTGATCTCAAAAGCACGCTGTTTTACAAATATTTAAGGATTGGCCACAAGAGAACGGGGTCGATGGTAGTTCAGTGAGGTGACTCAAGTCTAATCTCACGAGGAAGACTAATCAAAAGCATTATTTCTTGAATTAGGAAAATGAAAATATTTATCATAAACACACGATTAGATTTAAGTTTTTGAGTTTCTAGCAACTAAGTTATTTTTTAAAGGACGTGAAATGAAATTGAAGACTTTGAAAAGATTAATAAAATTGGGGTCTAGGGTTCTAAAATCATCTCCACGAACAATTGATAATTTATTGAACACTTAATCTACAAGCCAGGATTGTCAGTCTTGATTCTCGATTAAACAGTTGATAATTACCAATTGATGGTTCTAAACACATTTAGAACCTAGAGCCATCAATCTAACTAGAAATCATCAAGAAATGTGATAATATGATTTAATATCAAGCATGAACATAATTAAATAATTAACATAATCAAGTTTAGTAAAATCATGAGCAATTAACTAAAAGAACATACATATATATATATATATATATATATATATATATATATTAAAACAAACACCTACTCTTGGACAAGCTAGACAAACTAGTCTTACACATCTACTAATCTATAAACCTAATTTATACTACAAGTCAACTACAAACTAAATAGGGCTAAAGCCACTTGCTCTACACTACCAACTACCTAAAGCATGCCAAAAGAGATAAAAGGCTTGAAAACAATAATGAAGGCAACAATGGTGGTAATTCAAAGGTTCATGAACAACATAAATTAAGCTTAAACATCCAAACTAAAACACATACATAAGAGAATACATTACTTCAAACATTCATAAGAATTACAAGGAAAAAGCAAGAGAACGTGAATTGAAATTTACCCTAAATAGAATATTCTTCAAATCTTGGAATCTAAAAGTGGGAATGTTACATTAAGTAAATAAAGATTCTCCAAACTACTAACTAATCTGACTAAGTGCTAAGCTACAATTATACAAGCTAAGCTAAGCTAAATAGGGATTTTTGTACTTGAAGGTGAAAGGATGAAAAGGATAAGGTTTGGCTCTCAAACCTAAAGGGGTTCAAAAAGCTCTTTTTTAGCTAGAAATGATGTTGTATTTATAGAGTGAAAGAGGGGTCAAACTAGTAATCTTGACAAAAATGGCCAAAAAATATCCTTTCGTTGATCAACCATTGATCAACAGTGTCTTTTCCATTGACTACGATTCGATCGACGTAGGTACTCAATGGAGGGAAAATGATCGTGTGTCAATGGTGTATTGATGCCCCATTGATCGACGGTGGTGGGCAATCTTCGGATGGTCATTCAATTACATGAAGCACGTTAGTGTTCACCATGTATTATACCACGAAGCGTGTTTTATATAGGGGTTGGTGGCAGATGATAGAGAGAATATCAATGGCATCATTGAAGGTAAGTGATTGAGATCCGCACACTCTCTTTGGTGTCTATTTATGTCGTTGTTATTGGCTGATACTCTTGCTAGGCCCGAGGATGTATGGGATAAAAGTTGGTAATTTTTGTGGGAGGATATGATTCTCAGGCAATGTCTGATATTTCAAAATACGGATAAATAGACGTGGTGTTGCATTGAATTGTGACTCAAATCTATTGAATCTAATATTTTAGTAATCTTTTTTTACTTATGTGTATTATAATAGAAACGAATCTAATTGTATGGCAAGATTGAAATTAAGTGAGGCTCAGATAAAGGATTTATCTTTGTAGAGATTGAGGAATTAATGAGACGTCAAGGTAGGAGCCTACATTATTAGGATTCAATGTCATTTTCACACCGATGGTAGTGGTGTCTGTTTCGTCCTGAAAAATAGCACCAAGGAAACTGGCACCTTTCCCTGAGAATTTCCCGACCTACTTCAAAAAAAAAACACGTTAGAAAGGACCACCGTGGAAACCTATACAATGCTTAAGTCAGTAAAGCGTTTTTGATCGGAATAGGCAAAATCAGAAGAAGAATGCTTAGAATGTCATACCTCTCTCAGCCTTAGGGTGAGATACTTATAGTTTTTTCCAAGCGGGACCATTCAGAGATCCCGTAAATAGAAACCCGCGAATCTCGGGCCGTTATTCAAGACGACCTGGTCTAGAAGCTTCCTTTCAGGGAACAAACCAGTTTTGTCACTAAGCTTCTCAAATTCCTGACTTGATCTCTCAAAACCTTATCTAAGGCTTATGATCAGGTGGGGACGATATCCATCAAGCTATGGGTTTACCCTCCGCTTCATCTTTCTTTTCCTGAAGCCATAATCTAGCTCATCCATACCAGGAAGGTTGATCAGATTATCTTGTTTATGACAAGTGGAGGAGTGACCTCGCCATTTTAGCCTTTCCTTCTTTCTCGACCTGAGAAGGACAAATTCCTTTTCTGAATCACAAGCCCAGATCAGGATCAATCTTTGCCCCATTTACCTTGGGGAGTTCAAAGTGACAACTCAAGTCATCCCAACCAGATCTTGTTCTCCAAGTCAGGTATATTTAGGATCATACCAACCAGTCCCCCCCACCTCAAGTGGTTGGCATGAATTACAAAACCGAGGGTTTCACTCCAAATATTTGAGATTTTCAACACGTCTTTCCAAATTACTTACTGTCATGCACAGATCCCGCTGAATTTGCTTTTCAAATCAGGTCATATCTTTTAAGGATGATCTGTAACGTCTGATATCTTACTCATGGTTGAGATTCCCAACATGCCTTTTCGGGTACGGTACCTATGACTTGCATTAAATGCACGAATCCCATCCAATCCTTTTTCAATAATCATTTTCGAAATTTACTCCTTTTTTCCTCTTTCGTGTTCATTTCTCACTTTTATTCTTTTTCACCAAACGTTTGTTTCTCTCTCCAAGAATTCCAAGCTTTTTATTCTCCAACCAGGACCTTCTTATAATTAAGAACCATGTACTCTTTCATTCCTTTTCTTTTCGCAATTCTTTAATTATGTCTTCTCCTGCATCGCCTGTCCCTTCCTCTTCCTTTAGCCTATCATCTTCCTCAACACCTTCGGTGACCACCGGCCTTCACCCCCTCCCGGTGGCAGTTATGATAACATATCCTCTACCGTCAGCGACCGTACCTTCTGGTAAATACGGTCATGATTTCCAATTTCAGATGACTTTTTCTTTACAAACCCCGCATTCAGCGAAAGAGCCTCCCAAACTCCCCCAAATCATTTAACTTTCTTCACCGACCAACTCCAGGAGAGATTGAGCCTCCCGGTCCACCCATTCATCCTTGACCTCTCACAGATGTATCAAATTTTGGTGCACCAGTTTGTACCTAATTCCTTCAAAATCATGATTTTCTAGAATTACGCCTACCACCAAAATATTTTTATCCTTTTTCCAGGTAAAAAGCTCATCTTCCTGCTTTTTCTATCTAGCAGCTCGGGCCGATGTCAAATTTTTAACCAAAAAACCCTCCTCCAACAAAGCTTGGCGCAATAAATTTTTCTTTGTCCGTTGTTCGAGATACTGGGGCTTTTCTCCCCTGAACATTAACACCCCACCTAATCCTCATTATCCAAAGCTGACCGACCTGCCCATCTGGAAAGGACCGTGTATGCCCTAAATCAGCATGATTTCCATCTGACTAGGCTTCTTTCTCCCAAAATCCTGGGCTTCTTCAACTCCCAACAAGGGAACGACCCTCTGTCTGATGAGATTGGTATACTTATGAAACTGAAACAACCCCATCCCTTGTTTTAATACTTACCAGATCTGGCAGTTTGCTTTACCATTATTATGCATTATTATTTGTTTGACCGATTTGTTCTCCCTTACAACTACGATAATGCAGAAGAAGATGGCCACCCTTCTTCAAGGAGGTACTCCTAGCACTGGAAAGAGCCCCCTCGGCGACTCATCCAGATTTACTATTTATGGAGAGCCCACATCCCATCCAAGACATGGGGCGACAATCGATCCCATAACGCCTGCTCGACCCGAAAGAGCTGCCCCTCCAGAAAGGGTGGCCGCCCGAACAGTGTAACGGGAAACTCATTATGAGTCTGAAGAAGAGCCATGGATGGTTCCCCAAAAATGGGCCCGATCTGGAAGGGAATCTACTCCGATAGGGACCAGTATATCTACACCCAACAAGAGCTTCTTTCTAGGTTCATTTGCACTGGAATGCTCGAAGAACGTAGCTGCCAAGTTCGTTAAGGGCCACTGTCCCTCCTCTGACATGAGAGTCTTAGACAAGATGAAATATACAGAGCTGATTGAGTCTTATTTCCTAGATGAGGCCAGGGTTAGCCTTCAATCTATTTCCCTCTTATTATCCTATCTCTTTCTTCTTCTTCTTCTTCTTCTTCTTCTTCTTCTTCTTCTTCTTCTTCTTCTTCTTCTTCTTCTTCTTCTTCTTCTTCTTCTTCTTCTTCTTCTTCTTCTTCTTTTGTGACTTCTAAGGCTTTAGTCAAGAGGGCTGTTCTGATAGACCAAGCTGAAGGCTCCATGATGAACGCCAACCTGGCGAAGGAGCATGCAGATCTGAAGGAGAGGGAAAAAAGGCTAGTGGCCTATTTGAAGGACCGGAGTTCTAAGCTGAAGGAGGCTCAGACAGAGTTAAAGAAGGCTTAGGCTGAGCTGAAGGTAGTGCCGGTCGAGCTGCAGTAGTCCCAAGAACAGGTGGGGCGGGCTCGAGCAGAAGCGACCAGACAGATGGCCCTAGGCAAAGAGATGGCCACGGAGGCCTAAGCTGAGGGTGAGGCTAGGGGGCGTGCCAGATTCTTGGACTCGGAGGAAGGAGAAAGTCTCATTCAAGTGACCATGGAGGTAACTCGTAAGGCCTTACTCGGTTCTATGGAGTTATACGACATCCATCTTCATGAGGCCCAGGTCTACTATCCCTTTGCCTGGACGCCGAGGAGAAGTGGTCTGCCGATAACCTTACGGCTCCTTTCAACCGCGTGACCCCTCTGAAGACTCCTCTTTAGCCCACCAGTTTCACTTATGTTGAGAAGGAGGACCAGCTCCACCAACTCAGGGCTTAGGAGTTCGCTACCTATACTCACCAAGCCTTCCTGGACTCCTCCCCCCGAACAGTCGCTGACTTTGGCTTTATCAGCAACTGCAGCCTTTCCTACTTACGCTAACTTGTGCGAGCTTCAAGGCAATACTCAATTTGAGCGGGATTTCGGTGAGGGTGCCAGGGGGACCAATCAAGCTGGAGGAGATCTAAATACCGAAGACTATGAGAATGTAGATTAAACTGTTATTTTGCCTGTGTGGCTGATCTGTGTTTTTGGAAATTTTGTCTATACTTTGAACAATTTGTCATCTAGCAAATTTAGAGTTTCCTTGATTTAAGGAAACCCTAGTACTATTTTCACTTAATCACGTGCTCTGCTTTTGTTTATATATGGCATTTTCTCATTTTCGTTCTATTATGGCTTCTTCATCTCTACTTGAAGAAATTGACACTCTGAGGAGAAAGAATCTCGCACTTTTTTTTGAAAACTTTAAATTGTCTGATAAATTTGATGTGCTCGATGAAAGGTTTTTCCAAGTGTGCAAGCTTTTGGAGAGAAAGAGGCAAAAGAAATGCCACTATAAACGTGAATGGGCTAAGCTCCGCCAGCTCAATCGTCAACTTCAATAGGAGAAGGCCGACCTGCTCGAATTAGTATACCGACTGACCGCGCCGCTGGTGAAGCTCATTCCGCCTTTAAACAGGCAGATAAGTATCGTCAACGCCTCCACGAGACTGAACGCGAAATGTGACGTGTTCCCTAGGCTTTAGCTTCTGATAGGAGAGCTTCTTCTTCCCATGGCTAATTTTCATTTCCATTTCGATTTATTTACTGGGTTTTTGCTGTTTCTGTGAGCATTCCTTTTGTTTCTTGCATTTTAATCAAACTCGCTAGGCTCTGTTGTAAAAATGGCGTAGATGTTTTCCACCTATATTTGTAATTTTGACTTTAAATTTAGCAAATCATCCTTTTTTCGACAAAACCTTTACCAATAATCAGACTTGGATCCTCAGGATACCCCTTAGCCAATCGGGGTCAAGATTTTTCTAACAATCTGATCAGGATTGAGCGTCTACCCTTAACCAATCGGGGTTGACTTTGCTTATAATCAAGTCTGGAATATCGGGGTATTCGCCCTTAGCCAATCCTGGCTTATAGATTTCACTGACAATCAGGTCAGGCTTATTAGGCCATCCGCCCTTAGCCACTCCCGACTTCTAAAAGTTCACTGACAATCAGGTTTGGGGCATCTGCCCTTAACCAATCCTGGCTTTTAAAAACTTCACTGACAATCAGGTGAGGAATATTGGGGCATCTGCACTTAGCAAATCCTGGCTTTAAAAAATCTAACTGACAATTAGGTCATGCCTATTGGGGCATCTGCCCTTAGCCAATCCTGGCTTTTAAAATTTTCACTGACAATCAGGTCAGTTCGTAATAAGATATGTATAAACTCAAATCCTCATTATATAAATAGGTTTCATAAAATAATCTTACACATAATATTTTCATAAATTTGTTACATTCCACGCTCAGGGTACTATAATTCCATCCATTTGCTTTATTTCATAAGCTCCTTCTGCCAGAACTTTCGTGACTTTAAACGGTCCGTGCCAAGTGACATTCAGCTTCCCTTTGGTCTTCCCTGAGTCGGCCCTGCGTAGGACAAGGTCTACTACTTGAAAATGCCTCCTTACTACTATTTTGTTATAGACTGCCCAGACTCGTCCTCTCATGTGCTCCATTCTAATCACAGCACGTTCTCTTTTTTCCTCAATCAAGTCCAGTGCATCCTGTATTAACAATTCATTATGGTCTGCATAAAAACTTGGTATTCGGTGGGTTTCTAGGCCTATTTCTGCAGGAATTACAGCGTCCATGCTATAAACTAGGCTGAAGGGGACTTTCCCTAGTGCTCTCCTTGGGATTAGTGCGATAGGCCCAAAGGATTGAACTGGGCTCCTCTACCTACTTGCCTCCAGACCTTTGTAGGCGTCCCTTGATCCCTTCCACGAGGATGAGATTGGTCACCTTGACTTGACCATTTGCTTGAGGTAATAGACAGATGTGAAGTGCTTGTCTATCTTCATCCTAGTACACCAGGCTCGGATCTTAGCTCCCATGAACTGCATGCCATTGTCCGAGACCAGGACCCTGGGAATGCCAAATCTAAACACTATGTTTTTCCATATAAAACCCATCACCGCATCCTCTGTAATATTTTCCAGAGCTTCTGCCTCCACCCATTTGCTGAAATAATCGATGGACACAATCAAGAACTTCTTCTGGGCTGGAGCTGTGGGGAATGGTCCAACCAGATCTATCTCCCATTTTGAAAAGGGGCAGGGAGAGCTCATCGTCATGAGTTCCTCTGTCGGACGATGTGTTAAAGGAGAAGTCTTCTGGCATCTGTCAAATATTTTGATAAAGTCCTCTGCCTCTTTCCGCAATAATGGCCAAAAATAGCCATCTCTCATGATTTTGCTTGACAGGGTCCTAACACCCATGTGATTTCCACAACAACCTTCATGGACTTCTTTAAGAATGTGGGCGCCCTCCTGTTGGCTTACACATCGCAGAAGAGGTTGCCCAAATCCCTTCTGAATAGCTCTCCCTTTATTAAGCAGAAACAGGACGACCTAATTCTTACCTTTGCTACTTCTTTCTTACTATCTCGTAGATCTCCCTTCTCCAGATATGTCTTGATCGGGTAGCGCCAATCTGATTTTACTCTAAAGCGTGTACCCTGTCTTCTCCAGATTCTTGATAGGCCATTAAAAGGGTGATTACCATTTCTTGACAGTCTATTGCTGAGCTGGCCACCTTAGCTATGTAATCAGCTCGGCCATTTTCTTCCCTGGGAATTTGATGGACTGTAAAAGAGTTCATGCCACTAGCCAATTCACGAACTGAGCCAAATATCTTTGCATGTGTTCGTCCCTTGTTTCGAATTCTCCTCTTATCTGTTTGTACACATGTTTGGAATCCACCCGTGTGCATACCTGCTCAGCTTCCAGCTCCTTTGCCATATGAACCCCTCTTAACAAGTCTTCATACTCTGCCGCATTATTGGACAAGGAGTAGTTCATTTGTACATCATATTCTATGGTAACTCCTTCTGGGTTGATTAGTACTATTCCCGCACCCCGCCAAGGCTCCCTACCGAGCTACCTGTGTAGACTACCCACTCCTTCTCCTTCTCGGGAGAACTGGTTATCTCTTGAATAAAGTTGACCAGTGCCTGGGCTTTGACTGTTGTTCGTGCCTCAAAGCTGATATCAAACTCGCTGAGCTCAATTACCCATTTCACCAAACGTCCTAAGGTTTCTAGCTTATTCATGATTGCCTTCAATGGCAGGTTGGTTCTGGCCACTATATCGTGCGAAAGAAAGTATGGGCGGAGTTTGTGAGCTATTCCGATCAGGTCTAGCATGGCCCGCTCCATCTCTACATATCGAAGCTCGGCATCATGAAAGACCTTATCCCAGTAATATACCGGTCTCTTCATCCTGCCATCTTCCCGAATCAGAACCGTGCTTACAACTTGTTTTCCAATAGATAAATACAAGATCAAGGGCTCTCCTTGGATCGGCTTGGTAAGCAATGACATGCCGACCAGATGCTCCTTCAATTTCTGAAATGCCTCCTGGAATTTTTCATCCCATTAAAATGGGGCTCTCTTTCGTAAGGCTTGAAAAAATGGTAAACTTTTCTCCGTTGAGCGCGAAACGAATCTGCTCAGGGCTGCTATCCGTCCAGCTAGACATTGCATCTCTTTTACATTCTTTGGGGTTGCATGTACATGATAGCCTTGACCTTTTCTGTATTTGCTTCTATTCCCTTTTCTGTGACCATATTCTTCAGAGAATTCCCAGACCTGACCCCAGACATGCACTTTTTAGGGTTGAGCTTCATTCTATACTTCCTCAAGGTATCAAAAGTTTCCCTCAATTCATCCACATGTGAATCCGCCTTTATGCTTTTGACCAGCATGTCATCTACATAGACTTCCATATTACGCACGAGCTGATTTTTAAACATTTTGTCCACCAGTCGCTGATACGTGGCCCCCGCATTCTTTAGCTCAAAGGGCATGAACACATAATAAAAGGTTCCATCTGGAGTTATGAAACTAACTCGCTTCCAATCTTCCTCTGCCAGCCTGATCTGATGATACCCTTGCAAGGCGTCCATCATACTTAGCAGCTCGCAGCCTGATGTGGAGTCCATCAGCTGGTCAATCCTTGGGAATTGATAGTGGTCTTTTGGACCGGCTCTATTGAGATCCCGGAAGTTAATACACATCCTCCAATCCTCCTCTATATTTGGTCTAAGACCGCATTGGAGAGCCATTCTTGGAATTATATTCCTCGAATGTGTCCAGCCTTCAGCAATTTCTCCACCTCTGTCTCGATGATAGTTTCCTTCTCCGGCCTAAAGTTACCCTTTCTTTGTTTTACCGACTTCATTGTCGGACTAATGTTGAGGTGGTGCTCAGTTACTACTGGGTCTATCCCAACTAGATCTTGGGGAGACCAGGCAAAGATTTCTGCACTATTTCTGAGGAGGTTTACAAGCTCTACAAACACCTCAGGACAGAGAGTCGTTCCTACGCGTAAGAATCGACTATCATCTCCTGGAACTACCTCGACCATCATTAAGCTTTCCTATCTATGAGCTAGGCCAGGTCTGGATTCCTCGATTCTTGCCTTTTTACATCGTCCTTCCTCGTTGTGCCGCACGCTCTCTACATATGTACGTTGAATCAAACTTTTTACACCTACTTTTTATTTAAAAATAAACAGCTCATCCTCAAGAGAACGGAGTAGATGTAGGTGGTAAGTTGGACTCGGGTGGAATCACAAGGAAGACTAATCGGAAGTTATTCCGGTGTTTGGTTTTACGAACGAGAAAACGAAGAAATGACTAAACTAAACACGCGATCAAATATGATTTGGGAAGTTCTAACATCTACTGTGATGAATTAAATAGAATCAAAGCCTTGGAACGATTAATAAAAGCAAGGGTCTAGTCCACTAGAATCATCTCCATGATCGCTCGGGAATTTCATCGAGCACCTTACCTACGAGTCAGGGTTGTCAGTCCCAACTCGTCGATTGAGCATCGAATCATCCCGAGAGATGGTTCTAAATGACTCTAGGCACTAGAATGATAAATTCTAGCCAAAAAACATCAACATGATCAATAGCATAATACCAACGCAAGCATGAACATAATCAATATTAAAAATGAGATATAAGCATCGACGGAAATTAAAGGAACAATTACTCTACCAAGCATGTAATTTAAAAACGATAACTAATCTAACGAGAAATAACTACTATTATACTAAATCAAATAAATATAAACTAAAAACGAGAAGAACTGTAAACTATTATGAACTAAATTAACAAGTCGATTTCCGATATAAAAGTACAAGCATTAAAATCCCAAGTTCACAAACATCTAAATTCATAAAACAACTAAGTAAGTTTAGAAAACTTATTATCTAGGAAAGTAGTAGCCATCGAATGAGTCTTCAACAACGAGGAAAGACTTGAACGACGAACGAAAGAGAAATGACAAAATTACAAACTATTCAACACTAATCTGGCATGAATCAAAAGGGGGCAAGAACCGAGGGGTCTCTACAATTTCTGAACCTTCTCCCAAGTTCCAGCACTGTAAAAATGAAGAAAACACTTGCTTTTTTATTGTTTTTCCCGAGAATAACCACCAAAACCATCATTGCATCGACCGACGTGTGCCGAGGCGTGCGCGTCGGCCGACGCTGGCCGAGAGTGCGCATTGACCAGACATGGGCGTCGGCTTACACGAGCATGATCGACGCTACTGCAAGCTTTTCCTCGGCCAGGGCGTCGACCAGGCGTCGGCCGATGCGGGCGGCCTAGGCATCGATGCAGTCGAGGGCTGCGGGCGCCAGCAGCACGTCGCTCGTCCCGTCTTCTTCGTTTTAAGATGAAACACAAAAATAAAGCAAATTTATACTATTACTTATAAAATAAGGTAGAAAAACATTAAACACGATATGAAACAAAAATTATCAAAAGGAAGAAAAACGATAAGAAAATAAACCTAAAAACCCTAAAAGCACACAACACACAATGCAAAAACACACGAAAATCACATACAAATATGTACAAATCAACTCCCCGACACATAGCTTTTTGCTTGTTCTAAAGAAAAATCTAATCTGGAGGTAGACAAGAGAAAACTAATCACTCGATGACCTAATCACTAATGCATACAAATGATTCAAGAAGTTAATGCATTATATCGACTGAAAACTCAACTAAATGGACGAAACGATACGTTGAGATAAAAGATTTAGACTTACTTCCGAACACCTAAAATTAATGAGTTGACCTCCATGCACGTCATCCATCAATACCTCGGCTCAAGTCTATCCCCGAACAAACCGCCATGTCATCACCCGACTATCCCAGTCATCTATACACCTCTTTAACAATATAATCTAAGAAAAACAAAAATAAGAACTTAACTTGTACAAGGATTTCTCTTCTTGTACTTATTTTTTTTAATTCTTTTTCTTTTCTTTTCTCTTTTTTTTCTTTTTCTTTTTCTTCATTTATTATGAGTACCTATAGAAATGAGGTACTAAATGAACATAATTAAAAAAATAAAAAATGTGAGTTCATTGACTCCGATCTTACGCTGCTAAGTGCAACTGATAACATTCTTTGATTATGCACGTGGAGTTTTAACGTCTCTAAAATAAAAAGAAAAATTTCATAAATTCCTATAGAGGGTATTGGATAACTGGGCTAGTAGAGAGTATTCGACTCTTTTGAACAAAACAAGAATAGAACGGAGGACAAAACACTTCATAGATTCTTTACACTTCATTCCCCACAATTACACTATTGTTCGAACAAAAGTCTAAATATCCTAACCAAATCATCTAACCACGTCACTTCGTCAAGGTTCCAGTCAATATAAATACACACGACTAAAATCAACCACAAGCAAGCATACAAAAATTTACTAACCAAACCTAGGACAAATCCCCCCACACTTAAACCCTACAATGTCCACATTGTATAATACGAAGAATTAAGCTAAGTATGGTAAGAGGTAAGAGAAAGAGAGATACGTCCCTAAAATAGCGCTTGTGGTGATGAGTCGAGCGTCCAAAAGCGTCAAACGGGTTTCAAAGTCGAGGGGAACCTAAAACGAAAAGAAATAAAAACACACAAAAACAAAAAAGTTAAAATGCTTGGGTTGCCTACCAAGAAGCGCTCGTTTAATGTCTCTAGCTTGACGGCGTCCACATTTGATGTCATCCCGGGTCTAAAAATAAATGACGATTGTGCAACGCCTTGGTATTCTCCAAGAGCAAGAATTGGTGATGATAATCACCAAGGCGGGCACGAAAAGTAAGTCCCGAGATGAATGAGGTGAAAACTCCAACTAGCTTTGGAGGTCAGAACCGCGAGTAATAGATCACCACGGAGATACCAAAGGGCAATTGTAACGTGGGGTGATCGGGCACTTTCTTGACTATCTCGTCCACCACCTCAAAATTAATTTTCAACAAGGCTTCGGGTGGTTCAAAATGTGACTCAATAATCTCACTCTCCTCCAAAACTGACATAACTTCATCATCAAACCGCACGGAAGCGGTAATGCCTTCCTCCGACTCTTTCTCCTCACCCGTCAACTCCACCTCCTTGCACACATCTTTCAAAAGATCATCAGAGCTTGAACTTTCCTCAACCAAGATGGAGTCTTCCACATCAACGATGGGCATCTCCTCATGAAAAGGTTGGTCAAGCCCGTACGCCTGCTTGACAAGTTGCTCTAATTAAATCTCGAAGAGATCCATGCGTTCATCCATCCGTTGAACCCAATCCAAAATCCTGGATACATAAGATTCTAATTCCGAGGAAAGGGACACAGACATATCTTGAAAAACTGTAGCGTAAGGATTGCCGATCGAAGTATATGCATTAGAGGTGGGTGGATTGTAAACGTCATAGCTCGAAGAATAAAAATCTTGAAACGGAGGAGAATACGAGTCAATGCTCTGGTAAGAACTAGTTGGGGCGAATTGAGCATGAGAATCATCAAAACCCGGTGCATAATAACCACAAGACGGTGCATAAGAGTCCATGCTTGGATTATAGCAACATGAAGAACATGGGCCAAAATAATCAAAAGGATGGGCCCATTCTCGACCGCTCGGAGCATACGGGTCATAATACGATGGAGGAACTTGACAATCGAAAGTTGGAGCGTAAGGGTCATCATATGGCGAACTAGCTCGATAGTTAGCCATTTTCAGTCGAATTAATCTCGAATTTTCAAAGATGTGGCTACAAAGCACAACACTCAACAAACGAGATTAAATGTATCGGAAAGAACAAAAATAAACAAAAATTAAAACCACAAACGAACACTAACACAAACAAACAAATGAGAACACGAACAAAAATCACTAAAAGCAACCACAAAAAATCGCGACCTTTAGCCTTCCCCGGCAATGGCGCCAAATTTTGAATCGAACGTTTTACACCTACTTTTTATTTAAAAATAAAAAGCTCGTCCACAAGAGAACGGAGTAGTTGTAGTTGTAAAGTTGGACTCGAGTCGAATCACAAGGAATACTAATCGGAAGTTATTCTGGTGTTTGGTTTTATGAACGAGAAAACAAAGAAAATACTAAACTAAACACGCGATCAAATATGGTTTGGGAAGTTCTAACATCTACTGTGATGAATTAAATAGAATCAAACCCTTGGAACGATTAATAAAAGCGAGGGTTCTAGTCCGCTAGAATCTTCTCCACGATCGCTCGGGAATTTCATCGAGCACCTTACCTACGAGTCAGGGTTGTCAATCCCAACTCATCGATTGAGCATCGAATCATCCCGAGAGATGGTTCCAAATGACTCTAGGCGCCACTAGAACGATAAATTCTAGCCGAAAAACATCAACATGACCAATAGCATAATATCAACGCAAGCATGAACATAATCGATATTAAAAATGAGAAATAAGCATCGACGGAAATTAAAGGAACAATTACTCTACCAAGCATGTAATTTAAAAATGATAACTATTCTAACGAGAAATAACTACTAAACTACTAAAGTAAATAAATATAAACTAAAAATGAGAAGAACTGTAAACTATTATGAACTAAATTAACAAGTCGATTTCCGATATAAAAGTACAAGCATTAAAATCCCAAGTTGACAAACATCCAAATTCATAAAACAACTAAGTTCAAAAAACTTATTATCTAGGAAATCAAAAGCTATCGAATGAGTCTTCAACAACGAGGAACGACTTGAACGACGGACGGAAGCGAAATGACGAAATTATAAACTATTCAACACTAATCTTACATGAATCGAAAGGGGGCAAGAACCGAGGGGTCTATGCAATTTCTGAACCTTCCCCCAAGTTCCAGCACTGTAAAAATGAAGAAAACACCGGGTTTTTATAGTTTTTCCCGATAATAACTGCCAAAACCATCGTTGCATCGACCGACGCATGCCGAGCATCGATCGACACTGGCCGAGGCGTGCGCATCGGCTGGGCATGGCATTGGCCGATGTTGCCAACACTGGCCGAGAGTGCGCGTCGACCAGGCACGGGCGTCGGCTGACGCGAGCATGATCGATGCGACCGCAAGCTTTTCCTCAACCAGGGCATTGACCAGGCATTGGCCGATGCGGGCGGCCTAGGAGTCGATGCAGGCGAGGGCTGTGGGCGGCGGCAGCACGTCGCTCGTCCCGTCTTCTTCATTTCGAGCTAAACATGAAAATAAAGCAAAATTAGACTATTACTTATAAAATAAGATAGAAAAACATTAAACACGATACAAAATAAAAACTATCAAAAGGAAGAAAAACGAGAAGAAAATAAACCTAAAAACCCTAAAAGTACACAATAGACAATGCGTAAACACACAAAAATCACATATAAATATGTACAAATCATACGTCTCAACGTGTATTGGTTACCGTAGACCTCTCCCACGCCATCCTTGGAAGGGAATGTCAACTTCATATGGTAGACAGAAATTACCCCTTGGAACTGGCTTAGAGATGGTCGTCCTAGCATAACATTATATGAGGAAGGTGCATCTACTATCAAGAAATGCACCGACCTGGTCTGTGTAAACAGGTCATCTCTAAGCGTAACGAGGAGATTTACTGCTCCCAATGGTTTTAGGGCTCCCCCTGCAAAGCCTACCAATGAGGTCGTGACCTCTTCTAACTCTACGTTCAATTTCAATTTTCAAAAACAGTCATAGAACATGATGTCAGCGGAGCTTCCTGTATCCACAAAGATTCATCTAATAGTGTAGTTGGCAATGGTGGCTGTAATGACCAAGGCATCCATGTGAGGAGCCATGATGCCATTCTCATCTTCATATCCAAAGCATATGTTTAGACTTGGTGTTAATTGCCCCACCTCTTGTGATTTCCTTTCCAGATCTTTCGCAGCCCGCACATAATTTTTCTAGGTTCTCCTGTAATTCTTATCCCACTCGCCTCCTGTGATCATCAGGATATCACCCCTAATTTCTTGAGCCTGATCATTCTTTTTCCTATTGCCGCATCCACTGTCGAATTCCCGTTTGTTTCCCTGACGCTGATCTCGCGTATCTAAATTCCTCTCGTCTCGTCTGTACAAACTCCTTTAGGTTCCCCTTCTGCATCAACCTCTCCAGCTCGTCCTTCAAGTGGGTTCACTGATCTGTTTCATGACCATACTCGTTACGGTACCGACAAAACCGGTCAGATCTCTCCTTCCGTGGAGTATGTGCGTACATCCTAGGCCACTTAAGTTTCGGGTGTCGCTTAATGGCTTGCAGTATCTCAGCTTGGGGTTACGCCAAAGGTGTATACCTATCATACCGCAGGTGAACTCCGACTAGATCAATCCTAGGTTTCTTCATCGAGGTCATGTCCTCTCTATCAGGTCATTCCCTTCGATTCTCTCCATCGTCCTTCATCTTCAAGGCTTCTTCCAAGCGGGTGTACTTTTCTGCTCTCTCCAAGAGCTCTCCAAATTTTAGTGTTGGCTTTACAACAAACGAATGAAAGAACTCTCCCTTCCTGAGAGGCTGAAGGCACCTCCAATTCAACATCTGTGAACCTTTTGATATATCCTAGTAGGCTTTCATTCTTCTTCTTCAAACTAAAAATCTCTTACGACATTTTTTGATACTTCCTGCAACTGGTGAACTGGTGCAGGAATGCAAAACTGAACTCATCAAAATTGCTTATGGAACAGGGGGGTGTAGCTGGCTAAACCAGAGCTGGGATGATTTTGTAAAGGTCGTAGGGAAAACCCAAAACATGACCGCGTCGGAAAACTTGTGCAAGGTAGCTGCGATCTCGATAATCTGCTCAGGTGATCCCACGGATCCATCGACCCATTTTATTCGAAGCCCATGGAACGGTAAGAAGAAATGAGATCATCCTTCATGATTTCCTCCATGAGCGGAGTGCTCCGCCAGGCCTGGCCTGCAACCGCGCCCGCCATCTTTCGCTTAACTTCCCTGACCTCTTTTTGTAGATTCCACATTTGCTTGGTGAGGTCTGGGTTTGTTTTGCTTGAAGTTTCACTCTCTGAAGCAGAAAGCTCTCCTCGTCTTCCTAGAGAGGAGCTTTGGACTTTTGCTGAGCCGTACACGGTGGCTTCGTCTCCGGCGGATGGTTTTCCTTAGCCGGTGGTGACAAAAGTTCAGCAAATTTATTCTCCACAACCACCTCCATGAATCAAACTTTTTCGCTTTAAAATAAAAAGCACGTCCGCAAGAGAACAGAGCTATTGTAGGCGATAAGCTAACTCGAGTCGAATCACAAGGAAGACTAATCGGAAACTATTTCGGTGCTCGATTTTACGTACGTAGAAACAAATATAAAAACTAAACTAAACTAAACAGTCGATCCAATTTAATTTGAGGTTTTCTAACATCTACGAGCAATAAAATTAAAAGCTTTCAAACGATTAATAAGAACGAAGGTCAAGTGCACCGGAATTGTCTCCACGATCGGGGTTGTCAATCCCGATGGTTCTAAATGACCCGAAGCACACTAGACCAATAAACTCAACCAGCAAGCATAATCATGATCAAATAGCATAAAATTCAGCCATCAAACAATAACACGATTGGTATTAAAATAAACGAACAAATAATATAACGAGAGCATTCATCAAGAAACGATTACGAAATACGAATTGAAAGCTTGAAGGTAACGATGTTCAAACTATCAACTAACTACATACTACAAACTATCTATCTAACATCTAAAGTCTGAAATCTCAATCAGATTCCACATGAATGTCCATGACCTTCATACACATCCTCAAAAATGGCAAGAGTCGGTAACATGACCACGCGATCCACACCATCCACATCCCAAAAAAGGTTGGTTAACATCCCTCATAGTACGGATGGGGGGCCACTTATCTCATAGGAGCTCGGACCGCCAAACGA
>BMAC01001050.1:29996-50729 GCA_014905375.1 Phtheirospermum japonicum | reverse complement strand
ACGACTTATCCGGCGATATACCACCGCAATTATCCTCCCTCCACTGTCTCCTCTGCTCAACCTCTCCAACAACAACCTCCGCGGCCCGATCCCCATAAACCTCTCCACCCTATCCCGATTGCTCACTCTTATGCTCCTAAACAACGAATAATCGGATGAAATTGCAGAAAAATCAAACAATTAAAGTAAACCCAAATCTCATAATTTGGATTTTATTTCCAGTACGGCGAAATCAAAACAATTGCAGAGAAATCAAAACAAAGAATAATCGAATAATTTGTCATGAAGTAGTTGTTTTATAATGACGAAATATTGGTCGTCATTGAACAAATATATTTACAATAACAAAATAATGTATCACAAATTACTATGAAATGTTATAACATGTTGTGTCATGAGAAATAGCAATGTGTATATTATGATCATCAAAAAAGATATATTTTTGATGATGATCTGAGGTGAAATAGTGATAAAAATTATTGTCATTAAATGAGTTTATATGGTGACATGTCTATCATCACAAAAGAGTTAGTTTAAGTGACAAGTCCCAATGATTATGTGACAAAACAAGTTGTGATTATTCATTTCACGCGACAAGTTTGAAAGTATAGTGTGGCGCTACAAGTTGTAATAATTGATTCGATGATGAAACTTCTCATTGTCACAATTTGATTGTTTTCATTCATGACGACATAAATTGACTTGAATATGTGCATCAATTTGTCATAAATCTTGTAATGGGAAAAAAAAAAGAAGATGAAAACAAAAATAACCAAGCATGTATCATTACAATAAGAATGGTAAAAGTATCCATTCCACCATAATATTACTTCGAACATTCAGAACATTACCAAAGTAGTACTGCAATTAGAATACCTAGAACATTCAAGCAAAAAGATTACTTGGAAATATTCAGAATATTAACCAAAATAGATCTTAGAACAGACAGCTAGAATTCGCATTATTCTCATTTTATCTCATGAAGGCCATAAGTTTGTTGATGCACTCGCCTTGCTAACTTAGATATTCAAATCACCCACTTCGTTCTTAAACTCAACCACTTGAGATTTTGAATCATAAATCTTTTCTTGAGTTTCTACAAGTTCCTATTGTTGGTGTTGGGTATTCAAATCAGACAATGTGTTGCGTTTACCTAGAGGTGTCGGGCCATACCTATTGATAGTCGACCTGGCTTGAATGACCACATAAAGGATGAAGATTGCACGTGGCTGATTTCTGATCGAACCCAACAAGGCATGCACAGCACCGAGCGGCCGGCTGACCAGGCGTGCGCGGCGTCGAGCAGCCCGCCGAACCCGGCGCACCAAAGCTCGTCCGACCTAGCGCGCGTGGTGCCGGGCAGACAGCCGAGCCCGGGGCGTCGAGCTTGGCCGAGCAGGCACGCACTACGCCAAGCAGACACACGACGCAAGGAGCAAAACGCGTGCGGCACCGAGCAGGCGCGCATCATGCCGAGAAGGTGTGTGCGCTTCCGAGCGATATCAAGCCCCCCGCACACCATCCCGGCCAACCTGGCTTGGACAGCGCCGAGCTCGGTGCGCCGACCTTGGCTGGCCTGACCCAAATGTCGTCGAGTAGCACCGAGCTCGATGCACCGACCTTGGCCGACCCGGCCCAAACGCTGCCGAGCTCGGTACGCCAATCTCAGTCGACACGACACAAACTCAGCCAAGCAGCACCAGCGCCAGGCCTAGTGGACCAAGCATTGCCGAACTAGCACCGCGGATGTCGAGCAGTGCTGGGCCCGGAGCGCTGGACATGGCCGACCTGGCACCATCGTCGTCGAGCATAGTCTGACCCGACGCGCGCATGATTCCAAGCATCCGACCTCAGCATGACCGCGCTGGCAAGCTCAACTTCCGCGTCGCCAAGCCATGTTGATCGCCATGGACCCAATTTGGTCTGCTCGACAGGTCCAAAGATAGGTGACCGGAGATGATACCGTCCGATCAGCTCGGAGAAGTCGTGTGTGGGTTATTTGGATCAACTCAACACTTGTAGGGAAGATCAACTTTGCTTGCCCCTTATTTTGGGCCGATAATGGTTTGAAGGACAAAGGCGATTCGGAAAGGGTTGATCGACTATGAGGAAAGGTCGGCTCGACAACGAGATGGGTCAGGGTCAGATTCGAGGTGGCGAAAGAGATATGGTCAAGGATTTATACTCTGACTCAGAAAATGATGCACAACCAATGAGGAGGTGCCAAGTGTCCAATTAGGATTAGGATTCTTTGTCTGGCTTATTAGCCAAGTAAATCAGTGCCCACTGAGGTAGTGACACGTGTCCAATTAGGGTTTGGAAGGTAAACTATAAATAGTCCCTCCAAGAGAGAGAGAAAGGATCCCCAATCTGCTAGAGAGAGAAATATATAGAGAGTTAGAGAGAGAAAGGCTTGTAACAAGAGTTCTACACTGTAAAAGGATCCGGTGAAGGTCGATCCGACCTGAAGTTAAGGAATAAAAGTCAAGCACTTTTCCTACCCATTTTCTGATATCTGATTGCTGCTCTTTATGATATTTTTGATTTTGTATTGGTTGTGTTACTATTAACATAAACAAAATGGCGCTAGAGGAAGGTCTCTTATGATCTACTGTTCCACTCGCTCAATCAGCTCGTCCTGTTTTGTTCCCTGTTTTTGTCTGTTCGGTTTTTATTTTTTCACGAGCTGCTGGTTGTCAACCCTCCTCGTGTTTGAGGCTTGTTTATAAAAAAAAGAGAGCAGTAGGAAGCTTTGAACCTGTTCGTCCTCATGAGCCCTTCAGAAAGCTCAAGAAGAAACCCTGCAAGAGAACGACTAGAAAAGACTGTCCAGTCGGGCCCAAATGAGCCCGACCCTGAACAGGTGAGTTCGTTCATGAAACACCCCACCTTTTCTAAGGAATTCGAAGAAATAATGAAGAGAGCCGCGAAATCAATCCCGACACCAGAGTTTATGGTCGGCAATGCCAAGAGTGTCGAACTCCTAGAAGGGCATTCAGAGTCAGACCTAGCTCGGGAGGCAGTAAGGAGAAACGGGAAAAGAAAATTGGAAGAGGAGGCCGAGCTGAATGCCAAGAGCAGGCTCGAACGACCCCCAATAGCGAGACGCCTCACGTTTTATTCCCCTCATAATGTCTTTGCTCGACTTGGACATCCAACTTGCAAGGCTCCAGAGGACATCCCGGCCAGGTCGTCCAATAGCAGGAGCAACGCTAACATGAATGCGCCCCCACAGCGAAAACCAATCAAGGAATCAGCCGAGCTACAATATCTGAAACAGCACATAGCTGAGCTCGAGGCGAAACAAGCTGCTCCCCCAGCCCAGAACATCTTCCCAATTTCACAGTCCGCCGTAATAAGCTCGGCTTGTGATGACGAGTCCCCCTTATCGGTCTAACTCCTTTCTGAACCCTTGCCTGGAAAATTGAAATCCCCCCATTGCACTATACAAAGGGAATAGTGACCCTGACTCACACCTAAGTTATTACCAGAATTATATGGACATGCTCGGCACGTCAGACACGTATCGATGTCGCATGGTCTCTATGACATTGGATGAAGCCCCATTGAGGTGGTATCACTCCCTACCACGCCATTCGATCTGCTCCTGGCCCCAATTGAGGTCTTTATATAGAGGACAATTCATGGTCTCCAAAGCCACTGTTGCACCAAAACGAGCTATCGCCATAATCGTTCAGCAGCCAAATGAATCCTTGAAGAGCTACATAGCTCAGTTCACAAAGCAAGTCTCAGAATCCCAACCTTGTGGATATGAAGCCCTACTTATCTCAGCTCAGAACGGATTATCCGATAACTCTTTCTTCAAATGGATCAACAACCAGCAAGACCCTCAAACTTTCCAGGAGTTCCTCGCATTGGTCGCATCACAGATTGCAGCCGAGCAGAATATGGCCGCCCCGGTCATATCATTCCCACAGAGCCACAAGTCTGCCCGACAAAGTGATAAGAACCTGAGCCCTCAAGTGTCCACGAAGAAACTATTGCCGAGTACAACGAGGTCTACTCAATGGCAGCTGCTACAATTTTTGAACATATAAAAGATCTAGAGATTCTTCCCCCAGCTCGGCCAATTAAGAAAGACCCTTCTCTTCTCGAAAAAAAGAGATTTTGCAGATATCATGGATCGATCTGGCACAACACAGAAGAGTGCCACGATTTGGTCCGCGCCCTGATCAAGGTCTGCGATGACCGGAATTTGCTACCCTTCTCTAAGAACAACCAAGCTCGGCAGGAAAGAAGGGGCAATAATTAGCTACCCCCACCCCCAGCAGCCGGAGCCGGAGCGCCGAGAGAGATCCTGACTTTCGACAACACTAGCCGAGTAGAGGAGGAAATATCAAATCGAAAAAGAAAGATCCTGGTCAAGGAGCAAAGGAACTCTATTCCAAAAATGAAAGTCATAAGATCCGACATCTTTCATTTTGACGACCAGCCTGATGAAGAGGACAAGTTTGTATCGTCCTTTACGTTTCACGAATTTGATGCAGCACCCCTCGATCACCCCCACTCAGATGCTCTTGTCATTACTGTACCTATTCTGGGGATCCGAACACATCGAGTCCTCGTAGATCCCGGTGCATACGCAAGCATAATTTACTTGTCAGCCTTCTGAAGAATGAGGGTACCCAGAGAGTACGTCGAGCCATGCGATGATAGAATTAGAGGGATAAGCGGCAACTATCAGGTAAAGCTATCTGTCGAGTTTGGCACGTGCGAAGAGAAGAGAACGATTCTCACAACCTTCAAAATGGTCAACGTTCCAAGCGACTACAATGCCCTCATAGGTAGACCAGCTCTATATGATCTTAAGGGGCAATGTCAGTCTGTCACTATTCGATTAAGTTCCCAGGCGCCCTCGGAGTATGCAAACACAAAGGCGATCAAGTGGCTGCTCGAGAATGCAACTGGTCGATCAGACCAAGAAAGATAAACATGGTCGAACTATCGAGAAGAGAAGAGCTGGCTGAGGAGACGAAAGGCGATGAGCCCAGCAACCTGATTTTGAAGGACATGATCGTCGAGAAGTTTGATGAACCCAAACCTACAAGTAATGAGGAACAATCCATGAGCATAGACGAACTAACTCTTGTGTCCGAGGTCGAACATCCGATTCTCATGTCGAACAGAAAGGAGACAGAATTAATTCAAGAATAGGGGTCGAACACCGAGGTCTACCTGATGGATTTCGGCAAGAACACAGAAAACGCTGACGCAATAGGACAAACTGCACCAATTGAAAAAAAATTGTCGAAGCTGACCCGACAGAGGTCGACCTGGATAGAGACAGAGGTCGTAGACCAAGAAAAGAGCCAATGACTGAAGAGCCTGAAAGGAACAGAGAGTTCCGAGTCGAAAAAGAAGTAAGAATGGATGAAGATGATTTGGATCCTCGGAAGATGAATCTAAGGAGAAAGGCTACCCATGTCGAGCCAGTGGAAGACCTAGATTGGGTTTCAGTCGATGAGCTCGACCCAAACAAGAAACTCCGGGTCGTCCACAATCTCCAAGAGCCCATCCGATCTCAGCTTATCAACTTCTTGAAGGCGAACCAGAATGTTTTTGCTTGGACACATGCTGACATGCAGGGGATTGATCCAGAACAAGCTTGTCACCGACTCAACATTGACAAGAATGTCAGGTCGGTTATTCAGAAGAGGAGAAAGCTCGGCCCAGACCGATATGAAGCATTGGAGTTGGAAGTAGTAAAGTTGTTGGATAATAAATCCATCCGAGAGGTCAGATATCCGGTCTGGGTGTCCAACCCAGTGGTTGTTAAGAAACAGACCGTCCAGTGGCGGCTATGTATTGATTTCTCAGACCTTAACGAGGCATGCCCCAAAGACAGCTATCCACTTCCCCACATTGACTACATGGTCGATGCCACCGCTGGGCACGAGCTGGTGAGTTTTAGGGCTGCCTACTCTGGTTATAACCAAATCCCGATGCACCCGGACGACCAAGAACGCACGTCATTCTACTCGGCAAGAGACCTCTACTTCTATACCATGATGCCATTCGGATTGAAGAATGTTGGGGCTACCTACCAGCATCTTGTCAATAAAATGTTTGCTAGTATGATAGGGAAAACTATGGAAGTCTATGTAGACGACATGCTCGTCAAGTCTTTGTACTCGTCCGATCAAATAGATGGTCTTAAATAAATGTTTTCGGTTTTGTATGTTTACCGAATGATGTTAAACCCCAAGAAGTGCTCTTTCGGAGTCGGGTCTGGAAAATTCTTAGGTTACATGGTGAGTCAAAGAGGCATTGAATCCAACCCAGAAAAAATTCGAGCAATAACCAAATTAGAACCTCCTCGAAGTGCAGAGCCTTACCGGCAAATTGGCCGCCCTAAGTCGATTCATATCCACATCAACAGACAAGTGTAAGCCATTTTTCGAAGCAATCAAGAAGAACAAGAACTTCAAATGGACACCAGAATGTCAGATAGCCTTCGAGGAGTTAAAGAAGTGCATGGCAAATGTGCCGACCCTACAAAAACCAACCAAGGAGGAGTCCCTCTATCATTACTTGGCAATTTCGGCAGTAGCAGTCAGCTCGGCCCTCGTGCGATTCGATGAGCTTGGCCAACATCCAGTATACTATGTAAGCCATGTCATGTATGATGCCGAGCTAAGATACTCAGTCATGGAAAAACTTGATTATGCTCTGGTCATTTCCTCGCAAAAACTGCACCCTTACTTCCTGGAACACCGAATAATCGTGTTGACCAACTTCCCTCTAAAGCAGATCATGCACCGACCCGACACGTCCGGAAGAATGATCAAATGGGCTGTCGAGATCGGATAGTTCGATATAACCTACGAGACGAGAACAAAAATCAAAGGATAGGCCCTTGCTGACTTCATAGCCGAGTTTACACCAGTCGTCGAATTTATTCCAGCTGAGGCCGAACAATGGCACATATACATCGATGGATCATCGACCACTGATCGAGTTGGTGCCGGGATAGTACTGATTAGACCAGAAAAGGTGACTTTTTGCTCGGTGGTCTGTTTCAAGTTCTCGTTGACCAATAATGAAGCCGAATATGAGGCCCTCCTAGCTGGTCTCAAAACAGCATGCTCCATGAGGATCAGAAATCTCAAAACCCACAGTGACTCCCAACTTGTAGTAAACCAGATTAGTGGACAATACGAGACAAAAGAGCCTAGGATGGCACAATATCTAGAGCTCACCAAAGTAAGACTTAGTGAGTTTGAAGTCGAGGTAATCCATGTGCCGAGAAATGATAATATCCCGGCCGATTCACTTGCCAAGCTCGCATCAAGCTTAGGTATTGAAGAACTGAACATAGTAACAGTCAGCCACCACTCCACGACAGCACTCGACGCTACCGCAACTTACTCGGTAAGTCAAGCCGACCAAACCAAAGAAATCCAGGCCAAAAAAAGTTATTGGATGAAACCATTCCTTCTATATCTCGAAGAAGTAATACTACCCGAAGACAAAGTGGAGGCTCGCTCGATTCGAATCAAGTCAGCCCGGTACACCATTTTGGATGGACGAATCTAAAAGAGAGGATACTCGGTTCCCCTACTAAGATGTTTAAATGAGCAAGAGGCCGAGCATGCGCTGAGGGAGGTGCATGAAGGTGTTTGTGGCAACCATGCAGAAGGGTAGTCATTGGCGCATAAGCTCGTCCGGCAAGGATACTACTGGCCGACCCTAAAGAAAGATGCAATATGAAAAGTCAGAAAATGCGAGAAATGCCAAATATTCGCACCTCAGATCAACTCCCCATTCGAGCCTCTAAACTCAATATACTCGCCGTGCCCTTTCGCCAAATGGGGGATTGACCTGATTGGTCCAAGGGAAAAGGAGGAGTCAAGTACGCAGTGGTCGCGGTCGACTACTTCACGAAATGGGCCGAAGCTGAGCCTCTGGCCTCGATCACCGACCAGAAGATAATCAACTTCGTTTGGAAGTCGATCATATGCAGGTTTGGCACCCTACTTTCGATAGTGTCAGACAATGGCAGACATTTTGATAGCAAGAGGTTCAAGGCATTTTGCGGGGAGCTAAACATCAAGAACCACTTTGCGACACCATACCACCCCCAATCGAACGGACAGGTAGAAGCAGTGAACAAAATCCTCAAGTACACGTTAAAGAAAAGACTGGAAGACCTGAAGGGCAGTTGGCCAGAGGAACTACCAGGTGTTTTATGGTCATACAGGACGACCCATCGCTCGTCCACCGACGAGACCCCTTTATCCTTGGCTTTCGGATCAGAAGCAGTCATACCACTTGAGCTTGGCACCCCGTCCTACCGAATAGCACACTTTGAATAAGAAAAGAATAACATGGCATGTCAAGCCGAGCTCGACCTCCTGGAAGAGAAGAGGAGAGAGGAAGAGATGAAGAACGCAATCTACAAACAAATAAGCGAGCGATATTACAACTCCAGATTGAAAGAAAGAAGCTTCAAGGTAGGCGACCTAGTTCTCAAACGCATCCTAGGGACGAACCAAGGGCGGCTCAAACCGAAGTGGGAAGGACCATTTCTTTAGCTGAAACCCTTCTACACGGTGCCTATGAGTTAGAACACCCCGACGGCACAAAGTTACCGCACCCTTGGAACGCAGTGTACCTCAAAAAGTATTATCAATAAGATGTTATTTTCATTTAAGCACTTGCGGGTGACCCATACCCACCTCACCAGGTCGACCGGAAATTTCGAAATATGGAAACCAATATCACCAGGCCGACACAAAGGGAAAACCCAACATGGTCGACCTCGAAAAAAATGAGAAAAGAAAATAAGAACGTTGGGATGCCAAGTGACCATATCAGGCGAGCACAACGTGGTCAACCTCGATAAGTGGCCGACCTAAAAAAATGATGAAATGAGGTCGAGCTGGCCATGAAGGCCGACCACAAGCAGCTCAACCCCACCAAGCGAGGTCGAGCTCATCAGAACAACGTCACTTTTTCTCATACGAAACCAAGGAAATTTCAAGATGTTCTACAAAAAAACTTAAGAGAACTCCAAGGCAGGTAGCCAAAAGGAATTCGACAACTTAAGTAAATTAAGGTCAACCTAAATCAACATGGTCGGCCCAAAAAATAAGTTTACAAAACTGAAAAAATATCTAAGGCTAAAAGCCACCCCAAAGGCCAAAAATTAGGACTGGCCAGTCCAATATAGTCGACCACCAAACAATGCAAAGCCGAACAAAAGTAAGGCTGAATTACCAAAGTCAAACAGACCCAACAAAGAGGTCGGCTTGAAAAGTAAGTTCAAAAGACTGAAAAAGTCTTAAGGTTATAAAACCACCCAAAAAAACACAACTCTGAAATTAACTAACCAAAAGATGACGACCACAGCGCAAAATAAGGTCAAATGATACAACCCCAAAGCACCAACGATAAGATTCTCAAAGACAAAGCAGATTTCATAAATCAAAGCAGGTCAACCAAAAGTAGCCGACCAGATCATACATTAGTTCACTACACAGCGAATTATTCAGAAAAAGAACAAAAGCAAAACAATCATGTCGAGCTGCCCAAAAGTGGCAAGCCGACCCAAACAACAAGTCAAAAGCCTAATCATCTCCCCCACCCTGCTGGTCATCATCTTCTCCACCCGAGCCGCCCATGTCGTCGTTCGAACCACCCATCCCAAGCTCAGCTTTCCTCTCAACAATGTGTTGAGTAAGGTTTGAGAGAGAGAGGCACCTCCCGCAAGCATGTCATAAGCCTTCTACATAGTGGATAGATAGGAGGCATTGATCATCGAGTTCATCGTCTCGGACTCATACTGAGCAACCCCTTCGATTTTCCCCCTCTCGAAAGTAGCGTTGACCTGCTTAGCATGGTTACTCACTAGCTCAGCATATTTTTCCTTGATCTCGTTCAACTCGCTAACCACCACCTTCATCGAATGCCGCTCCTCGGCCAAGGACTGGTCGGATTTTTTGGCTCTTGCCGTCCACTGGTCACGATCAAGGACAAGCTCGGTAAAAGCAGCATGAGTGCCCTGCAGAGATTGATGGTCGTGTTGAAGTCGAACGTAAGCGCTTTGGAGGTTCGAGAAGTCTTGATGGGGAAACATCATCGAACCCATAGCCCGGCATAGGTCGGTCTCAATAAGGCCGAACTGCTCCTGGGGAGAAAAACCCGAAGCCCAATTATATAGATCAGGCGCCCAAGCACCATCCATGGCCTCGTTGAGAGCAAAGCCATGCGGAAACCCCTCACCGCAGTATGGCGCATACACCGTCGGATAGACCGGCCCAATAGCTTGAGGCTAAGGACAGGAGCTCACAAATACCTCGGGCTTGGGGTCGAGATCAATGTCGACCTCAGGACGATGCCTGCGAGAACCCACTCCCCCACCACGAGAACTTCCCTCGCCAGCACCAGGGGATGCAACTGGCCTAGCTTCAGGCTGGGGCGGCGCATCAACATAAGGGGCTGACTTCTTACATTTACTTGTGCCACCCATGGTCGCCTTCTTCTTCAACCTCTCCATATACTTTCGGGCTTCCGCCATCGCATCCATCGCTCGGCTTCGTTCAAAAAAAGTGTAGAACACTGCAAAAGAAGATACCACTATCAAAAAGCCGACCTCGTAAGGTCGACACAAAAAAAGGTGTCGAGCCGACCAGTCATGACAAGCCGAACCCAACACCCAATAAACATCGTCGACCATACCAGGAAGAACTTGACCAAGGCCTCCGTCAGGGGAAAGGACTCGTAGACCAACTCTATAACACTTGTCAGATTCAGAAAGATCTCCACATCGTCGCGACTCTGGATCCGAACTCAAAATGGTATATGATTAACAAGGATTTGTCTTGATTTTAGTTAGTATTTTATTTAGTTTTTATTGTTGATTTTGGTAAAAGTTGGATAGATTGAGCATATTTTTGTATTTTCTAATCTCCAACTTGTTTTACCGTAATTTAATTATAATTGATTAAATTTATGTTTATTTTAGATATTTTGAAGTATTTAAGTTTGAACGTAGTCAAGGATGGGCGTACGAGTGGAGTTTCAGCAAAAACGGGCCGCAATTTGAAGAATTTGAAGCTGCCGATTATCTATAACGGTTTTCCATCTGGAACCATTATAGTAGTACCGCCGACGCTGCCTGCCCAGAGTCGCCCGCGTCGCCCGACGCTTTCTGGAACTAATCGACGCCCCTGGCCGACGCAACTCTCTGTGAGCGTCGACCGACGCGCACTAGCCTGCCATCGAAGCTGTCGACCGCTGTGCGCCACACCTTTCGAGCTGACCCGCGCGCCCTGCCTAGCGTCGATGCCGAGAGATTTTAGCATCCACCGACGCACCCGTCGACGCAACGGCCCAAAAATGCATTTTTAGGGTTTCTTATTGCCCAAGACTTCCCACAACTATAATTACCCTATGTATTTCGGATTTTTACATACACAATCATATTCCTAGATTTTTAAGGCCTCTTAGGAGCTGACAACCCCAACGAGTGTCGTTTAATTTCGTAGCTACTTTTCATAATTTCTTAGTTTTAAGTTCTTAGTTTTAGATTAGTTTATATTAGTTCTTAGATAGTTTAGATAATTTAGATTCAAGATTCGCTTCTGGAACGTTGCAACTTTCTTCTCGTTTAATTAGTAAGTATTTAATTCCTTTCGGTTTAATTTAGTTTAGTTAGTTCTTATGCTTTTGATTCATGCTTGATAGTTTAGTAATTTATCTTCAAACAATCCCCAACCGTTTTCCAAAACCCAAGATCTATCAAACCGCTTTCCAGAAATATAAAAAAAAATTAAAAAAAATAAAGAAAAATCTAAAATATTAATTTTTCTTTAAAAAATTTAAAAAAAATGTATTATCCGTACGATGAACCATCGTTCGATTGGTGTCGTGAACTTTGACCGGCCATTCCATTGAGTGACGCAATGAAGAATTACTTTCCTTACGAGTACGACCAATTGAATCTCCCAATCTTTTATGGACGATGGAACGAAGATGCGCTTAAATTCATGCGGAAGTTTGATTTTATCACTGATAGTTCTCTTCTTCTCAGGCTTACAAGGGAGCAAGTGCGGCTGCGACTCTTCACTTTTGCACTGAAGGAGCAAGCAATGAAATGGTACATAAAGTTGGAGCCCGATTCTTTGCAAACGTGGTATGACGTAATCGACAAGTTCATGAGGAAGTTCTATTTGCCTAATGTAATGTGTGATCGTTGTGAATGCCGAGGGCATATGACGCATGAATGTTTGGTAACATTTGATGATGAGCCACAGGAGGAGGTTGTCGCCGTCCAAGATTGGCAGCAAGATCAAGAAGCCAAAACCATTCGCCATCAAGACGAACTGGCACTATCGACCATCCGAGATAACTATTCTAAGTTTAAAAAGACAATGGATGCACTGAGTGGTCAACTCGAGGATTATTTAGCAAAAAGGTCGAACGAGAAAGACGAACTTCCAAGTCAGCCGGAGATGCCGATTCTTGTTGCGATTAAGCCCATCTTAGAGGTTGAGAATACGAGCTTGAATGATCGTTTGGGAGAAGTTTGTGAGGAGAAGTTTATTGAAGATTTGGTTGAGATCGTTTCCCCTATGCTAATCGATGAGACTTTAGATAAGGATGTTGGGGCATTGCCTTTGGAACTTAATGTGGATCTTACGAATTCTAGTTTCCTTAATTTTTATGTAGGCAATGATATGGAGCCAATTTTGGAGGAGATGCATGCGAAGGAAATAGGGGATACGATGGAGATCGACCCTCTTACGCTTTTTGAAGATTTAATGGATGACGAGGAGGAGGTGTTGCCATTGGAGAACCTAATCGAAGATGGAGATTCATGCCCAATCGAGCTCAATAAGAATGGAGATGTTGCGTTGCCAAATGTAGAAAAGGCGGTGGAGGGATTCTTAGAAAAGGTAGAGATGATCGAGCCTCATGTCATTCCACCCGAACCATTGTTGAATCTTACTTGTGAAATGGTGGATAAATTGTTAGAAAAAGGCGAGATTATTGAGCCTCATACTGTGCCACCTGATGCTTTAAATAATGTTGAAATTGAGGTGGTGGACGGGTTTTTGGAGAAAGATGTGTTTATTCAACCCCTTACCGAGCCACCCGAAGCATTGATAGAGGTTAAGAATAAAATGGTGGTTGAGGTAGTCGGAGAAATTCCCCCTCCCCTTTGCCCTTTTGTAGATTTTAGTTATCTTCAAGTTGTTGAGGGGGATATTAAGGAATTGAAGGAGTTCGGAGTGTTCGAGGAATTTTCCGTTTGTTCGACGGATTTTCTAGTCTTTAAGAAGTTCGAGGATCACCTTATGCCGCACTTTACTATTGATATGTTCGTGGTGATCAATTATTCGCTTTTTCGACCTCCGAATGGATTTGGTATTTTATTTCTACGATTTGATGTTCGTGCTTGCCTTGGTGGTTTAAATCGCCCATGCTTACTCTTAGAGAACACTAAGGCTTGGCACGACCGTCATTTATTTTTGGATACGGGATAGCATCGTTCGTAGAAGGCGTCGAGCTTTCGACGTTAAACAAGCGCTTCTTGGGCTACAACCCAAGTATATGTTTTATTTTCTTTTTCCTTAAGCTTTTCTAGTGGTTCGTTTTTTTTGTTTGTTTGTTTGTTTTTTAGGTTCTTCTTCAAGACATCTTCGATCACGAGTTGAAGACGGAGGACGATTACACAAGCGCTTTTTGGAGTAACTCGACTATTTTTCAGGTACGTACCCTTACTCCTTTCCTTGTTTGATTTGCTTTTCTTTATATTTAAGGCAATCAGGAGATTGCCGGATTTTTTAGAGGGAGGGATGGTTGAGTATAAATTATAGTTTAAATTTGTGCAATTTTCAAAAAAATTCGTGGGATTGTAGTGCTAAATTTTAACGTGATTGATTACTATTTCTGCGCTGATTTGTGTTTGTATGGCTTGCCTATCAAAGTTAACTAAGATTAGATTTGAAGCTTTTGTCTTTTGAGCGTGTATAAGTGCATAAAGTTTTTCAAAATTATTATTTATATATTTTAAAATGGTACGTGGACGCAATTGATTTCGTAAAACTCAAAAAGCAACGTCAATTCAAAAACTTTTTCATGCAAAAAGCCTTTGAGTAGCCTGAGTGTTTATTATCATTGCATGTACTTGAGTGAGTTCTGTTTTGATATCTCTTTGAAACCGCTGTGTGTAGTTGACTTTGAAATGACGTTAAGGCACAGAGAAAAAACCCTATTACCGGCCATATCCATATATTTTAGCCACTATAAATTTCGAATGAGCCAATCATAGCCAAATTTTCCATGCTTATAGCCCTGAGTGATTTTATTGAGTCGACCCCTACTAACCCATTAAAAGCGTGGGGTAGGAGTTCGTTATTTTTATTAGTTATTAGTGTTTTGGAATTTTTATCAGGGATTTATGAAAAGTTTAATAAAGGATCACCATTCTTAAAAAAAAAAAAAAAAAACCCATAAAAAAGAATCAAATGGAGATAAAATAAAAAGAGAAAAAAAAAAGGATGGTGAATCGTGTTTAGTCATTGCCTACGCTTATAAAGGTTTGTTTATTATTATTTATTTTATTATGAAGCCTAATGTTTAAGAGGCAAGAATTGTGTTTAAAATAAGAAGCATATAATAAGCTTCAATTGTGATTAAGTGGTTGGAGCAAAAGTCGATTTTAGAGTTACCAGTTGAGAAATAGCATAAATTTAAAGGCTACGTTATGAGAGTTAAGTGAGGTTCTTATATTTGAGCGAGGTGAAGCACCTTGCTTCGCGATTAGATTAGGTTGAGTGAGTTATTGATCACGTTAGATCGTGAGTTAGCCACACGACTTATATATACCATACCCGTCCAAAGAGCCTTACATTACAACCCGAAAAGATCTTTTCCGATTCTTGTTGATAACACACTTAATTTGCAATTGAGAAGAGATTGGTTTCCCGTGCTTATTTATTGTGCATGTAATTGTATGATTTGAGTGTAAACACGTCCCATGCATCAATGCTTGAGTGCTTTTGAGTGAATACCCACATATATATTTTCCTTTTGAGAGGATGCATGAATTTGATTTTGGAGCGACAATGTAATAAGGGTGGAGTGTTTGAAGTTGTGTGGCATGTATCTATATTTTCAAAATTATGTATGTAGCATGACACGACTCCTTGCTTGAACTTATTTTCATTCTTATTATACTTTGAAGCTATCGTTTGTTCGAGGACGAACAAACCAATAAAGCTTGGGGTAGTTGATTAACCTGGATTTGTCTTGATTTTAGTTAGTATTTTATTTTGTTTTTATTGTTGATTTTGGTCAAAGTTGGATAGATTGAGCATATTTTCGTATTTTTTAAATCTCCAACTTGTTTTACCGTAATTTAATTATAATTGATTAAATTTGTGTTTATTTTAGGTATTTTGAAGTATTTAAGTTTGAACGTAGTCAAGGATGGGTGTACGAGTGGAGTTTCAGCGAAAACAGGCCGCGATTTGAAGAATTTGAAGCTGCCGATTATCTATAACGATTTTCCATCTGGAACCGTTATAGTAGTATTGCCGACGCTGCCTGCCGAGCCATGCCCACACTGCCGACGCTGGCTGCCCGAGAGTCGCCCACGTCGCCCGACGCTTTCCGGCACTAATCGACGCCCCTGACCGACGCAACTCTCTGTGAGCGTCGACCCATTGAGCGTCGACCGGCGCGCACCAGCCTACCATCGACGCTGCCGACCGCTGCGCGCCACACCTTCCGAGCCGATCCGCGTGCCCTGCCTAGTGTCGATGCCGATAGAATTTAGCATCCACCGACGCACCCGTCGACGCAACGGCCCAGAAACGCATTTTTAGGGTTTCTTATTGCCCAAGACTTCCCACAACTATAAATACCCTATGTATTTCGGATTTTTACATACCCAATCATATTCCTAGGTTTTTAAGGCCTCTTAGGGGCTGAAAACCCCAATGAGTGTCGTTTAATTTCGTAGTTACTTTTCTTAATTTCTTAGTTTTAAATTCTTAGTTTTAGATTAGTTCTTAGATAGTTTAGATAATTTAGATTCAAGATTCGCTTCTGGAACGCTGCAACTTTTTTCTCGTTTAATTAGTAAGTATTTAATTTCTTTCAGTTTAATTTAGTTTAGTTATTTCTTATGCTTTTGATTCATGCTTGATAGTTTAATTCCGAACTAATACGGCTTCCATGTGTGGAGAGTCTCCAAAAGATCCTCGACCATATCTTTGAACGCACCGTCCCAGACTGAAGCATAAAACCAGCCTGACCCAGTGCAACCCGAAGGTTTCTACTAATATAGCAAGTTTAGCTCGTCGAAAGTAGGACGAGGCTAACCATTTTCGTTAAACAAAATCACGACACCCAAAATACGGGTCAAAGACAAAGGATTGATTTGGGCTAGAGGAATACCCCACTTTCTAATCAAATGCGTAACGTAGGGTGAGAACGGAAGTTAAATACCGAACTTCAAGTGGGGAGGAGCAGGCTCGTTGGGCTGAGCCATCAGCAGACCAGGAGGGAGCCTCGTGGTTCTAGAACGCCTCCCCACCCTTGGGGGATCCGGGTCGTCGGAATCATCAGAGTCGTCGACCTCGGCTTGAGGCCCCATAGATTTTTTGATGGCTTTAAAAAGACCTGCCGAACTACCTGGGACCCCAGTCTTTTTCGGACTCAAACCCTCGATCCAGTCCACACCATGTTGACCAGTGGGGCCTGGGAAGTCGACATGGCCATAAGTGCTACCCGAGCCAAGTTCCACCTCGGCCCGAACTCACAAGCCAAGCCGAACTGGCCCCTAGGGCCGAACTGGGCGTCCGAACCAAACTGGCCCCCGTCGAACTCAGCACCCACTCCGAAACCCCCATACTCGTTCACACCAAAATGGGAGTCATAACCCCCTGGTCCACCCAGTCGGACACCACCATAATTCTCGTCATCCTCGTAACCCACCTCACTGAGATCGGCCAAAGAATATCTCGGACTATAAGACATTCGGATAAACAAAGTATAAGAAAGTAAGTCTTTTAACTTAGAAAAAATGAGATGACCGACTTGAGACGCAAGCAAGCAAAGAAGCCGAGCACAAAACAAAAGTAAGATGGAAGACAAGCAGCTTCGTTTCTCTAGACAAACTCAAAGACAAATGGAAAATCAAAGAAGTTTGAGAAGTGAAGAGTGAATGAGGAAGGAATGACTTGCAGCCCATTTATAAAGAAGGAAATTCAATCATACCTGCATTATTGAAGAGGAAGAAGACGGAGGCACACACTTAAATGTGGAAGAGGATAAAGGCCCACATAATCAATGAAGGGGAAAAGGACAAAGAGGAAGAAGATGAGAGCTCTTGTCATGTCGTACAAATTTGCTGACGTTCCGTACTGTGTACGAACAAGCAGACAGCAGCGAACATGACATTCAGGGAAAAATGTCGGACATACCATATTAAACGTGATGAGGCGATAATACAATGAATCCATCCTCAAAGGTCGACGCACCACTAAAAAATTAGTGAGTCTAAACCCGCCAAACGAGTAGCCGACTCCACACTCAGGGGCTTTTTGAAAGTCGACCTGGATTGAATGACCACATAAAGGATGAAGATTGCACGTGGTTGAATTCTGATCGAAGCCAACAAGGCATGCACAGCGCCGAGCGGTCGACCGACCAGGCGCGCGCGGCAGCCTGCCGAACCCGGTGCGCCATGCCTGGCCGACCTAGATCGCGCGGTGCCGAGCATCCCCGCCGACCAGGCCGAGCAGGCGCGCACTACCCCGAGAAGACACACGATGCAAGGAGCAAAATACGTGCGGCACTGAGCAGGCGCGCATCACGCCGAGCAGGTGTGTGCGCTTCCGAGCGATATCAAGCCATATCGATCGCCATGAACCAAGTTTGTTCTGCTCGACCGGTCCAAAGACAGGTGACGGGAGATGAGATCTGTCCGATCGGCTCGGAGAAGTCATGTGTGGGTTATTTGGATCAACTCAACACTTGGCGGGAAGATCAACTTTGCTTGCCCCTTATATCGTGCCAATGACGGTTTGAAGGACAAAGACGGTTCGACAATGGTTGATCGACTATGAGGAAAGGTCGGCTCGACATCGAGACGGGTCAGGGTTGGATTTGAGGCAGCGGAAGAGATATGATCAAGTCTTTATACTCTGACTCATAAAAGGATGCACAACCAATAAGGAGGTGCCAGGTGTCCAATTAGGATTATGATTTTTTGTCTGGCTTATTGGCCAAGTAAATCGGTGCCCACTTGGTAGTGACACGTGTCCAATTAGGGTTTGGAAGGTAAACTATAAATAGTCCCTCCAAGAGAGAGAGAAAGAATCCCCAATCTGCTAGAGAGAGAAATATATAGAGAGTTAGAGAGAGAAAGGCTTGTAACAAGAGTTCTACACTGTAAAAGGATCCGGCCAAGGCCGATCCGACCTAAAGTTATGGAATAAAAGTCAAACACTTTTTCCTACCCGTTTTTTGATATCTGATTGCTGCTCTTTATGCTATTTTTGGTTTTGTATTGGTTGTGTTACTCTTAACATAAACAATACCCAAGACTTTTAATATAACTAGATGCTAGGCCAAGAACTTCAGTAACTATTTCTTATTCTGTATTGAAACTCCTTCTTCAGCATATTTTGCTTTCTTTTCTATCATCATAACCTATTAAAATATATGGATATAAGTATGTTAATAATAGCAAGGCTATTAACAACGTTAGATTATAAAGAATATGTGTGAGTTACCTAATTTTCTTCTGACTCATCTTTTGACCAATCACCTTTCACGATATAATAAGTACGCTCGTAAAGTTCCATCATATCACAGTCATCTCTGGCCTAATGAGACTAGCAAAATATGAAAATAAGAAAACTTAATAAGATGACAAAACCATCACCTTTCTTGGCCTTTTGGCTAAGATCAAGTGTAGTATATGTTCTTATCAGATTAATATTTGATATGTGGGCCATGTGCCCACACGATATTAAATTAATATTTTTAAGGGGAAGGCTCGTTTAGGTAGCTTGCTGTCTGGGCCTTCGCGCGTCTCCCATGTGTTGCACTATTGCACGGGCCTGGCGCACCCTAGAAACAAAAAAAAAAACCTGATATAAACATTGCACTAAAATGGGATAAGCTTAACACTGGAATCCGTATTTCATTACACTAAAATAGGATTTAAGTTATGTATCTTCAGTCAAAGAATTTATCATTCTATTGCAACCTTTTTAACACATCATATTTACTTCAGAAAACAACTGGCATAATAATAATAATAATAATAATAATAATAATAATAATAATAATAATAATAAATAAAAAGTGTAAGCATGTGAAGTTCGTAGAGATCTATTTTATTTTATTAGAATAGGTAGATCTAGCAAAACGGATGGATCGGGCCAGCAAAAAGTTTAGGTCAGGTTGGGCCTGGCCCAAACTTTTCACTTTCCATGGGCCGCCCAGGACAACTGGGGAAAGCTAAAAAAACCCAGTTTTTTGTGAACCTTGAAAACTTAAGGTCAAGGTCTGGGTCACAAAATTTCGGCTCTAGATTTCAATATTATAAATTACAACCGAACAATAGAATAGAATATATCTATTTCGTTCCATTCCATTACAACCCCGCCCCCACCTTAATAAGAAATGGGGCACTAGTGCAGGCTGGACAAATATGACAAAAATTAATATTTCAAATTTAAACTTGCCTTAAGTGTGGAATCTGTTGGGTTAGTTACAATAATACGAGCACAAAACTGGAAAAAGAAATCGAAAAAACAGAAAATAAATAATGTCGAGTCGAGATTTAATCTCTGTCCGCAAGACGAAATAGCCCCGGTAGTGCCCTTCGGTTTTGGCTATTCGTCTCCAAAGATGAAACGACTTCGTCCCGTAATATCACAGCACCGTGAATATCAGGGTTCCGGCGAACTGAAAGAATATGAACTGAGCCTTGAAAATGAAATGCAGAATATGATTTGCTGTTCCAAATGTTCAGGTGTTTATGCGTATGGAAAGTGGCTGGAGAATGCAGGAGTCTCACCCTTATATAGGGGTTCAGATTAGGGTTACAGCAGCTGCCAATTAAGACGACCTTAATGGCGTTCAAATAGTCAGTTTTATCTGACATGAACCTGGACGAGTTCAGCGTGCAGATACGTCTGCTGTTTGAAATTCAAAAATTGAAACCGTCTGACTGGTCAAGAGCCAGCCATTACGTAACGGTCAGGTGCGTGAAGGTTCAAAAATGAAACCAGGGTTGAGCCAGAACCCGAACCCCATACGGACCAATTCAATCGGACCACCCAATAAGGACCAATTGCCCAAGACCCAAGTCCCAAGTCCCAAGTCCCAGGCCCAGGCCCAGGCCCAGAGCCCAGGACCCAGGACCGAGGTCCGAGGTCCGGGTCCGGGACCGGGACCGGGCTCGGGCTCGGATCCGCTCGGCTCCGCCGAAGGCGGACTGGCGAACCCAAGTCCAAGAGCCCGCGTGAGCTTCGTTTACACAAAGTCCACACAACCCGCTGGGCCCACTTGATGTCCAATCATTAATAGTTAAACACTTTAAACTCCCTTCCACATTGGATAACTATCAATGTGGGATAAACGATAAGGCTTAAAAGCACCTATCCAACTTCCAAACACCATTTCTCACTCACCAATAAATGGAATTGAGAAATTCAAAAGGCTATAATTATCTACACGACA
>BMAC01001050.1:0-19328 GCA_014905375.1 Phtheirospermum japonicum | reverse complement strand
CTCGCCGGAGGAGTCAAAGTAAGAGAGGCTCTTCCATAGGCTTCTGGAGCATGTTGACGGCGAGGAAGAAGTTTCGGATTAGGTGATAGGATGGGAGATAGTATGCGCTTTCGCAGCCCGGTGGCAGGCCCGCTTGCTCGGCCGGAACCGGATTTAGAGGAGAGGGGTGAGAAGGCCCAGGCGGCGGCCCGATCGATGATGGAGCTGAATCGGGCGGCGTTGTGGGGTGTGACTATGATTTTTATGCTAACGCTGGGTTTGGCTAGCAGCTTGGCCATGTCCGTCATTGGGATTATGTGTCTTATGTGTCCAGGGGCCATTAGTGGAATTAGTATGAAGTTTAGGGTGTTTGTTGAAAAGGCCATTGGAATGGATTTTGTAGAAAGTCGGTGATAAAGCCACAATAGCATTTTTATTGTTGGGAGGGGTTGTTGGAGGCTGCGAAGAGGGAATGGGCCGATGGAGGAAGAGGAGAAGAGGGAAATAGGGTTTTTTGCGGGCGGTGAGGAGAGTGAGAGGTTGTTTGAGTTTAGGGGAGGTGGTGGCGAGGAGCTTTGTGACGGCGAATCTGGTTGTTGTTGCGGTGGATCCGCCATTGCTGTGGGTGATTGTGCATGTGTGAAATGCAGAGGAAAAATATTAAGAAAATGTGTGAAATGTATTTAATATAATGTCTGGCCAGAATGAAAATAATTTTACAAAATTTTTTATATTCAATCAGTTATCAAAAATCATATAAATTATATCCAATTATTATTTCACCAAAAATATTTTATCTCCCTAAAATATTTTTTACTATTTTATAGCAAAACGAAAACGAAAGGAACTGAAAGGATATCCAATCGCAACTTAGTGTTTAGACTTTAGAAATGATGAAATTAATTGTGAAAAGTAAAACATTGAGTGTTTTCATCCTAATTGAGAATGAATCTTGAAATGAATCAACTAATTGCATTGCGTATTGGGAAATAGGAAATTTTTTCCTTTTTCTCTCACTGGAATAAATAATTACTTTGAGTTAGTGGTTGTTTATTAAAAGGGAATTAAAAAAGTCCACCAACAAACTGAACAAGAATTATATCGCCCCAACCTCTCTCCCCTCGTTATCTCACCCTAATTTATTCCCCTTTCTCCCCTCATTATTCCCTRWTTCGTCCTTYACCTCACATCAAGCCAGAAGAAAACARCAATAAYCCCGTRTGCTCTATAMCCCATTTAATTCACGTTCCAACAACCTGGGCYCACAYKGATCACATCGGAGCCGCTCGYATTAATTGCAAGATTTATTGRCGTATTGGGGCTGATATAAAGGKATCAGGTAGAAAATATCATGGGGGAGGTTCATATTGGAGAGATATCTCCACCAGTTCAGAGGGTATTATTSGGTGAGGAGGCGACGYKGACCATTAACGAGGACAGCTCCGGCAGTCATAGCGTGAACTCTCCACCCCGCAAACGACGGAAGGTACTTTTTTGACCAGAGAAATACTYTTTTTAGTCAAATTTWAATCCCGAGATTTATGAGCAMAATTATTGTACAGCTCATCTACTYACGTGCATATGTAAAGATGGTACTGAGAATTCGTGGGWTTTTGCCTAATTCTATAAACACCYTTAAGTACTTCCRYTTTGAATTGCTGTAGAAATGGGCCTTACACTTTCAATAGCTGAGTCTAATCACAAATAGATGCAAATGGTTTTTGTCCTCTTCTATTGCAAAATTATATCAATTACATTTTTTTGGTATCAATTGTGGTGTGTATTGTATGTTTTATCAACTCMCAAGGCTAAAATTACAATTAGGTCCATTCGAAATATATGCAAATTTTGAAAGGTTGATGGCTTTCGATATTTTRGAAATGATGTGCATAATGTTTGTTGAATGGTGTTAGATGACTTTCAATATTTACAAACRTTATTTGTTCCATCGTTATTTTTAATTTATCAACATTTGCTCCCCGTTTCCTAATAAAATATCCGTGTGTAAACAGGCTAATCCTGCCGATGAAGTGTTGCGCCATAAGGGGCTTCGATTTAACAATGAGCTGACCACCATTTTCTCACCAACTACTGCAGCGGGGAGTATGTCTCGGGTTTCAACGCAATGGCGACCTCGTCCCGAAGAATTTAACTGCGACGTGGAGGTCGATGGCGACCTAGTTGGAGATTCCACTCAGCAAACAAATGGGGGCGCACTGTCTTTCGCATCTTGCAGGCCACGTGAGAGTACTCCGCGAAGCGGCTCCCGGCGTCGAAAACCTCAAGAATCGTCGGATGTAAGTGACATGCAGTCGTACATTCACGCAAACGACACTATAACCCATGCAATGGTAGAGTGTACGGCTTCCCTTGTGGARGCATTGGAGCTATTGGAGGCAATGGAGGACGTGTCCGATGACGTTTTCACGATTGCGTTAGAAAAACTTGAACAACCCATGAAACGAACCATGTTCACGAAAATTAAAAGCGACGACCGTCGTCMTGCGGTTGTGTTCGGCTGGGCGCGAAAGCAAGGTTAGCGATGCCCGGTCGAACCACGAGTAGGAACCCATTGTCTGGTAGCATCCGTTTCCCGTTGATGTAGGCCTCTAATCAATAAACCCCCTCAGTGTTTGTTTGTCAATGAACATATGATTAATTTCACATGTGTAGTAGTTAGGTCATATGCCCTTCGTGTAGTATGTACTGTTTAGTGGTTTTCTATTAGATGGTATTGTAAAAATTGTTCCCTTTTCTAATTCACCTAATTCTGGTACGAAGACATTTTAATTTGTAATCCCATTATTAGACGTGTTATTTACATATTCATATTTTATGGATGATATGCATTTTTTCTAGAATTTATGCTGAATAGAGATAATAATATAAATTAACAATTTGAATTGATTAGAGATTGTTGATAGGATCGAAGTATTGGTGYAGCCATATTACAAAAGGCATGCTTCAATCTCCWTTATATGATTACTTAACTTGATAATGTGGCATGCGCACCAAGCTTCTGGTTCAAAGTGAAAGCCCCTTATCCTGTCAGAAGCCGCGGGCCCATCCTGGTTGACAAAAATAATCTGACCACAAAAATTGTGAAATGAGTTCAACTTCAAATTTTGAAAGATGAAAAACCATCCATTATTCACGGAAACAAGTGTCTTTCKAATCACATCTTGACAAAAATATTTCTTCACTAGCCATAATATTTTTCATTTGTCTTTAGCAAAACGGAATGAAACGAGATAAAATGGTTTRCAATTGCGCCCTGYGTCTTTATTGGGAACACGTATCGGAATTTGGGATTAGAAAATTGGAAAGAATTAGAAACTTTAAGAATAAGAAATAAGGAAAACAGTTGTACTTGGACACCGTTGTACAATCTTGACCGTAAGTAAGCCCTTATTAACTATTAGATTTTTTACAAATTCAATCAAGACCATTCATGTGTACAGATGTACAAATATAAAAGTCCATCGTAAAAGGATTTGTACAATGCTGTACATAAATTTTTAATAAATATATAACATTTTAATTGTATAATTACAAATTTAACCTTATCCATAAAATTAAAATATATAAAAACATTTTATTTATTAATTTATTTTATATAATAATAATTATGATGATGATGATGATAATAATAATTTGTTTTATTAATTTCTTATACCAAGAAATTAAAGAACTCAGCTTGAGCATCCAGCAAGTCCTGACAAGTCAACAGAGGTGACCTACCAGTTGTCGGTGCCGGTGACACCGCCGGATGGTAATTTTTGGCAACTCTTTTGTCGGTAAATCTTTGTAACTTTTGTATTAAAAWTTTTGTATTGATGAATAGAATTTGATTATTTGGTTGTTTTAGAGAACTGATGTCGGAGTAGCTAGAACGGGGCCAAGAACCGTCACTTGCCGGCGTCCTCCCATTTTATTTATTGGTGTCATCGGTATTTTACAAGGTTTATACTATTTGAAAGCACTTTTTAGGGGAAACATATTTATAAACTCGGATTTTGGTTTTTGATAAGTGGTTGCGGATGCGTGATATGTGTGTAATGTTCGTACGAACGTGTGTGATCGTGAGTGTCTCTTTGTGTATTTCAAGGTGTGTTTAGMGTGTGTTTGAGGTTTCTACTGGTCATAGGTGATGCCGGAGATGTTAATGGCCGTCGGAGAGAGAAAACAAATGTGGTAGACGATAATATAAAGTTTTGGGTAGAAAATAAAATGGGTTAAGAGTTCATAAGTGGGAATTTTGAGAATTAGATAGACTTTAGACTTGATTGAAAGATTTAAAAACTTGAATTTGACCCTTCTATATTTCAGTTTAGTCCCCCAAGTCAAGTGTTAATTTATTACAAATTAACRGTAAGTCAGCTCCTTAAAAATGTCAAATTGGCCCCATTAACTTTTAAAAGTTCCATTAATTTCTTATCGACCCCAAATACTTTATTAAATTTCCAAAAGCATACAATTTTCGCAACCCGAAATGGGTCACGCAACCTCCAAATAACTTCAAATTCGAATATGGCTTCATTACAACATTTTCTTATGCAAGACGAATCCAAAATTCCAAATTCACATTTTTAACATCTAATTTCATGAATCGAGACATGAACGCTCTTAATATTGCATATCATGTTCAAACATATTCGTTTCGCTTTCAAATGTCTCCAAATTTTGAGAATGCCTTATTATGCGTTATATTTATGTGTAGTATACTTATATTACATTTCCGGTCCTCTAAAATATAGACGTGTTATTATGTTGCATGTATATTTTTGTCATWTTGTAGACGTGTTATATGTTGTTTTCTTTTTTACTTGCTCACTAAATTTTCTACTTAACCAAATAGGAGATTATGTAATCATATTGATATTTTATTTATAGATAATTAGATATTTTYTTGTTAGTCGAATAAGTATAACCCCATAATTTATTAAAAAAAAGTTCTAAGGTGTCTTTGTTATTTTTAAGGGTATTATTCCATTAATTTCCACCCAATAWGTAATATTTTAACACATAACTAGTAAAGATAGACATCAATACATATTATATTTTTTCATAATATATTTTTTAACAATGGTTGAATAAATGTTATAGAAAATAACATGTTATTATATTCACTAAAGTAGAAATTATTTTTGAAACTAAGGTTGTTTTAAAATTTCAAGAATTATTTAAATTACAAATAAGATAAAACATGAATTATATTTATATATTAACATATGTTTTTACAAATTCTATATGATTTCAATTTTCAAAACATTTTTAGTTTAAAAAAATACTCAACATATTAATATAATTTACATAATCTTGTATTTATTTAAGTAAAAAAAAATTACTAAGTAAGTAAAAAGTTAAACAAAATATGAAAATAATCAAATCTCAATATAAATAACATGACAAATACTAAGAACTACTTTAGAACACAAATCACGAAATCCCCAAATAAAATTCAAATCACGAAATTAATTTAATCAAATCTCAATATATGAATACACAACCAACAATATGAAATGCTTTGAAATACAAATTACGAAATCCAAACATGTGACTTAAATCATAAAATTAATCAAATCACAAATTCTTAATATACAAATCAGAAAACTAATTAGTATACAAGTCACATATCACAAAATCTTAATATAAAGATCACAAAATCACGAAATCCCAATATACAATTATAAAATTAATTAAATCAGAAAAATATAATATAAACACCAATATTAGGAACTACTTCAAATCACAAATCACAAACCACATATCTATTTCAAATCACAAAATTAATCTAATCAAATCAAATCCCAATATACAACAATGCAACCAATAGTGGGAACCGATTCAAATCACAAAATTAATCATATCACAATATATATATATATATACTATATATATATATATATATATATATATATATATCACAAAATCCCTATATATAATCATAATATTAATTAAATTATAGTATACAAATCACAAATCACGAAATCTCAATATACTATTCACAAAATCACGAAATCCCAATATACAATTATAAAATTAATCAAATCCCAATATACAATAACAATACCAATAATGGGAACTACTTCAATACACAAATCACGAAATCCAGACATCTAATTCATATTATTGGTTGTGTTGTTTTATATTTCAATTAATTTGTCTTAATATCTTTTATGATTTTTTTTTCAGATCTGGTTGGTTGGGGATCATTTGTCCGATATTTTTTTTTTTTTTTTTTTTTTTTTTTTTCAGATTTGCAATTTTTGGATGAACCGGTTATAATCAATTTCCTCTCTCCCTCTTCTCTGATATTCTGTTTCAATTAATTTGTATCAATATTTTTATTGTTTTTTTCCAGATCTGGTGGGTAGGGATGCGTCGGGTGTGTGATTTCAGTCTGGTGGCGTGTTTTTGTGTACCGGTGTGTGTATGCGATTTTTAGTTCGGTGTGATATATATCTCCTATATTAATATTAGATTTATAATTTCAGCCCTATCATCTGATAATTTTAGTTTGTATGTGATTTTTTGCTTGAAGCTTTGTAACCAGAAAGAGGAAGGGCAAGCACTTTTGCAGCGAAGATATCAAGAAAGGGACTTCCAATGAAATTTATAATCAGTGATGTTAATGCATTTGATTATTATTAGAGATGTTTTTTTGCTTTGATTTTTACTGCACTATAATTTCAGCCCTGTAATCATGATGTTTGATGCATTTGATGTTTTATAATTTTAGCCCTGTAATCATGATGTTTGATGCATTTGATTATTATTATTATAGATGTTTTTTGCTTTGATTTTTACTGCGCAGGTTCAAAGACACTTTGAAAAGTGGGGTAAAAAAGGAAATTATATAAAGGGAAATGGAAATAAAAGGTAGAGGCATATGACACTCTTTGTTTGCCTGGATTTATGTCCAATTAAAAATTAATTACAAAAGTTATTTACACAATAAACTACGTATGCATAATCTCATTATAAAACAAACCAGTTTATACATCTTTTAAAATTATAAATGATCTTTTGGCATTTTTATTTTTTACAAATTACACCCTGGAAAAGTCATTTGATAGATAAGTATAAACCTCAAGTAGGCATATATGTATAATATTTTGAAGGATTATTTATAATTCTGAATGATATCAAGAGCTTTTTTGCAATTGGTTTAACTTTAGTTTTTAAATCTTATAATCATCCCTCTAATTAATTAAGGATTCAAATTCCAGACCCATTAAATCATTCTAATTCCACATTATAATATAAATAATATACTATAATATTTTCAAATATGTATATAGATTTTTAATTATGATCGCAATAGATATATAACATGATTTTATTAGTGAATAATTGGGTCCGATTATATTATGAATGAATCATTTAGACCTCCAAGTCATATCAATTTATAGTAGCTGTTATAATCCATTTCGAACCTAATAATACCATCTCTCCATTTTTTTGGTCGAAACAGATTAATTAACGTTAAATTGATTTTGCTATATACGGCAGAGAGTCTGGCAAATTAGATTTTCTTACCCTAAATTGGACAAACTTGGCCAATTTTCAAAGCTGTAGGAAAGGAATATTCCAAGCACCAAACCTCATTCCAAAGCTTCAATTCGTACTGCACCAATCCCTTATTATTAGTTGTTGGATCTTAGTTAGTAATAGTAATGTAGCATATTAATTTTTGGTAATTATATAATTGTTATACTTTTTGTCATTAGTTTTTTTATTTAATGATGATATTATGATTAAGATTACAATATATGCTTCGATAATTCATTAATTTCATATTGAATAAGTACGATTGTATATCATCATTAATATTTGTTCAGATTATCATACCATTACTTTTTAATAGATTAGATGATTTGTTATCTTCAAATTTGTTATTTTTTGTCCAAATCATCTTTCATCACACACACACACACACACACACACACACACACACACACACACACATATATATATATATATATATATATATATATATATATATATATATATATATATATATATATTCTTTTAATATTAAAATTATATATATTTAATTTAATTTTCAATATAAGTTGTATTTGTAGATTTAATTTATCTAGATTTATCTACATATATAGATTTATATATTTAATCTATCTCAATATTTAATTCAAAAAGATAAAGATAAATCATAAATATTTATTAATATTTATAAATACTTGACTCAAGAATTTTATAAATGCTACGTATAACAATTGAATATAAATGATTTATCTTGATATATAGATATGAATCGTTTAATTTATTGAGTTGAAAATGAAATACATAGATGAATCCAAATTATTATACAAATCTTTTAACGACTAAACAAGATATTTGGATTCATCTATATATTTAATTTATCTACGTAAATTAAGTTTATTTTGAGATAATTTTGTTTTATCGTGGACATATATATTGAGATGAATTAAATGATTTTATTTAGATTAATTTATCTTGAGAAATTATTAAATGATTTTATCGCCAACAATCGAATTCCTAAATATTTAATTTATCTCAATAAAATAATTACAAAAAATCATAAATATGGCAGTATTAATGATTTACTCAATTTGAGATATATAGATATATTACCAAGAACATAAATATTATAACCGATAATTTTGCGTTAAATTAAGTCTTTTTCTAATATATCTATCGATAATTTACGATAATTAACATAAATATATACATGGACTAATGTAGAAATTTTACGTTAATTGTAACTGATAGAAATCATATTATACCTTTATATTTTTACCCATTCCTAAATATATTTTCTAATATTAATTGATTCCTAAAATATATTACGGTAAAAATCTTGCAATATGATTTCTATCAGTTACATAAATATATTAACGACTAATATCGAAATTAACATAAACTCTTCTGTCCTTTTTCTCTAATTTTGCGATAATTAACATAAATATATTAATGACTAATATAGAAATTTTGTGTTAATTGTAACCGATAGAAACCATATTATACTTTTTTTATCGGTTACATAAATATATTAATGACTAATATAGAGATTAACATAAACTCTTCTGTCCTTCTATCGGTTACATAAACTCTTCTGTCCTATTTCTCTAATTTTGCGATAATTAACATAAATATATTAATATAACCGATATAGAAATTTTGCGTTAATTGTAACCGATAGAAATCATATTATACCTTTTTATTTTTACCCATTTCTAAACATTTTTCTAATATTAATTGATTATCATTCTTCCTTAAATATACCTTTTTTCCTAATAATATTATTCAGTACACTGATTCCTAAATCAAGTATCTCATATGTCGCCTCATATGTCAGTAAAAATCTTGCAATTGATTTGTATTGAATATCTTAACAAACTAATACCTCATCAATTGGCGGATATATATATATATATATATATATATATATATATATATATATATTTATATATATATATATATATATATATATATATATATATATATATATATTGAGATAAATTAAATGATTTTATTGAATAAATTAAATATGCATACATAGATCAATCTCAAAAAGATATAAATTCAAAAAGAACTAGGTAAATCATAGATATGAATCGTTTAATATTGTATTCAAAAAGATAAAGATAAATCGTAGATATTTATAAAGGAAATAATTCGAGTTGACTCTACTTCTCCAATTATTGTTGTCATACAGTTTGCTCGAGTGAAGGAATATAAAGTTTTCAAATAATTGAAATATAATAGGTATATAATTTCTTAATGCAATGATTATAAAAAGTATTTATCAAATAACAGGGGATAAGCAATGCCAAAATATTTACAATATAACTCGAGTGATTGTCAATGGAAACGACCCTCAGATACGAAAATATATAGAAAGGTATTGAAAGATAGCAATCTATTTCTTTATAAATGTTTATATTTAATAAAAAACTTTATAGAGTAATAACTTTGAATATTTTTGTAGTTTGTCCAAGAAAAATGTTGAATCGAGCACTATCAGTACAATATCCAAAAGATCACAATGCTCCATTACAAATGATCTCATGACTGGATCCGTGGTTCCAAAAATAATTCAACAACTATTGGACACTAATGATGTAATAAAGACGTGAAAGAAAATATTTTATTATCAAAGCATCTTGATATAAATTAGTGTTTTTTTTAATTTAATAATTATTATAACTAAACAAATTGTCTCAACACTCCCATATCTTTTGTTTTAATAGGATGGATTTTATTGGACAAGCTGTTTGATTGTTGAAGTTGAGAATGAGTCTAACTGTTGGAACTACGCATGTAGCAAATGTCTTCATTCCCTGAAGAAAGAGGATGACAAATTCAAATGTTACAATTGCAAAAATAATCCAGGAGGTGATGGAACATATAAGTATTATTCATATATCCTAACATACAAATATAATTTTAGACCATTGTATATTTTTTAATTTTACTATTTTTTTTATAGATATAAGTTGGATTTGCCGGTGATGGACAWTACTGGAAACACAAACTTTCTTTGTTGGGATAAGGATATTGTGATTTGATTGGTAAGAAGGCAGATGATACGAAGAAAGAAAAGGTATACACTAATTTTACTTGCCATTAGTTAATATTTGAATTATTTAAAACTTTTCTATATATTGATGAATAATTCCTCATATTTGCAGGATGCTAATCCAAATGTTGTCCCTAGCAACATTGATGATTTAGTTGATAAAAAAGTTATATTCAAAGTGCAATGCAAGATGAATGGAAGCAAAGCATGGGAACCTATTTTTATCGTAACCAAACTTTCTCTCGATTTAGACTTGATTGCGAGATTCGAAAAAACTTTCATCGACAGTGACAGTCAGGCATGATTGAAGTTTTAATCAATTGCATTTTAACTCATTTATAGGTTGATATTCATATATAACCAATAATATTTACTTTACAGGACTCTGATTAGATTTCGAAGACGCATATAAGTGAACCAGTTTGTGATAAGGTAATATCTATTTTAGTACTCAAAAAAGTTAAATAAACTTTTTTTTAATTAATATACATAGTTACATTATACTAAGTTCAATTAATTACTCTTAGGAATATGTAAGTTTGCATGATGATGAAGCATGTTCTCCTGAAAAGACTAATGTGAAGGATGATTCATATTGCTCCATAGATGTTGATGATGCGAACCCGACCAAACGCAATCTTGAAGAAGCATTTTCCACTAATGCATCTTCAAAGAAGTTGAAGAAATTGACCAAGCAAGAAAAAAATTAGACATTATTTTTAAACATCATCGTTATTGTTAGTATTTTGCTTATTTTCATTTGTCGCTTAATAAATGTTTATTGGATGTTAGTATCATTTTGTGATTGGTTTCAAGAATATTTAATCAATAACTATTATTGTTTATAAATTTCCTATAACACTACAAATTCCAACTATCATAATTACTAGTTTGAATACCCGCGTTTTACGCGGGCATATCAAAAGAAAACATAAAAATATAAAATATATCAAAAAATTATTAACTTCACAAAGTCAATTATTAATATAACGGAAAAAAATATTTGATTTAAATATAAGATGTGTAAAATATTAACTATAAATATGCACACATGGAAATTGAACTTGTGAATCATAAAAAGAATTTCAAGCATTTTCGCCTCTTTACTCTCTCGATCGACATTGCAACATAATAAAATAAAAGTATCTTACACAATCACTTATGATAAAGATTTCAAATATATGATTTTAAAAATCAAACCACGGGTAATCAATTTAATCAATTCATTATGTTGTACTGTTCACCATATTAAATTTAATCAATTTAATAAAAAAACCCGCGATTACGCGAGCATAAATAAGAAAATTATAAAAAAAAACGTAAAATCTATAAAAATAAATTATTTTAGAAAGTGATTATTAATGTCAAAAAAATAAAAGAAAAGGTGTTCATTTTAAATTATGAAACACTTTTTTGTGAACTATATCAACTATCTTATTCACAGTTATACATTCTTTAATTCTAGTCGTTTACACCAAATATTACAGTAGATTTTCCATCTCTTTTTGAAGATTACATGAAACAATATGATCATCACAACATAGTGCGACTAAACTCGTAAAAGAAATTGAGAATCAAAATATTAGTATATCTATTAAAATAAAAAAAAACTAATATTACGAAAAGCACCTTAAAAAGGTAAAAAGGGTAGGCGCGGATTGAATAAATTTCTCATTTTAAAATGTGTTACATAATATTAGATGTATTATATTATTATTTTATATGACATATACAAAAATATATTTAATTTCTATCCTCACAAAATATATTTGAAGAAAAGGCGGTGGCTAAAGCCCGTTTTGCCGGCACACCCAGTTCGACCTATGCGGTGAACGTAATCATCAATATCGTTCGGGAGGTCGAAGTTGACTACGTGCGCAACGTGGGGAATATTGAGACCACGTGCTGCCAAGTCGATTGCGACCAAAATTGGCGTTTTTCCACTCTTGAATGATCTCAGAGCGTATTCTCGCTCCTGCGATCAGGTCAAAAGAGAGAAAGGAAAAAAATAAGAATTTGTAGTATAAAGTTATACATGACTCATAAATTATAGGGATAGTTACAAAAAATGCATTTAAAAAAAAGGCTAACGTATTATTTTTATAAATGCGAAGTGTTTTTCTTTTTTTGGCATTTGAAGGGGGTGGATGTAAAACGAAATAAAATTTTAGGGGTGGTTTTGTAATTTAGAACATTAGCTTATTATTTTTGTAATCAATCCTGAAGGGTGTTTTATGTAATTAACCCTAGATTATAACTAAAAAGCTCCAGAGCATGAGGATGGGATAAAGGTTTGTTCTGATTGAATCCAACTACGTGCAGAAGTAAATGAGAGCACAAGCCCAGTGAGAAAATCGTACAACCTAACAATCTTAAAGAGACGATTCTAGACATTATTGGATATGGGATATGAAAAATTATTAACCGGACTTCCTAAAACTACATGTCAAGAATGTTGAGAAATTAAATGAATTAGAAGCAAAACCAAGGCACAGTAAGAAATGAAAAAGACTCTGATTATGCATATTCAATTAAGTAGCTCAACAATGTTAACTTGCGCCGGAAATTTTGATTATGCTACAAAATAAGAGACTAAATATATGCAGGACAAAGTGAAAAATTCTCAACCTCTATTTCCAKGTTTGTTTCGTGCAGGGCCGCGATGCCTCGATCCTTCTCCACGACGCCCCTACCATCAAGAGCGAAAAGTCTGTAGCGCCCAATAATAATTCCGTGAGGTGGTACAATGTGATCGAGGATGCCAAGAGGGCCATAGAMAGAGAATGCCGTGGGGTCGTTTCTTGCSCGGACATTCTAACGTTAGCGGCGCYCGAGGCCTCCTTTGCTGTAAGTATATATACAGAGACATAACTCTTTTTTTGGTAATCTTTTGCTGTAAGTTACAATTTGCATATGGTAATTTGTACAATTGTACCTAATTCAAATCATGTTTAATATAAATATGTTGAATATAMCATTAATGGCGAATTAAAAGRAGTTAAAAAGACAATTGGTTAAAGTTCATTCACCAAGATAAATGAGAACTTTGTTTCAATCTCAGAAGTAGTATTCTTTACATGTTTATTTGCAAAGTAATAGAGAAAACATGTGATTAAATCCATTGGTATTGAATACAACCTAATGAATGATATTGCATGAGTAAACTGTAGCAACAAAATATAACTACTCACAATATCGCCAGAATTGAGAAGTCTATGGGAAAGGAATTTATCGACATCATACCTGAAAAACATTAGAAAAGGTAGATTAGTACACAAGAAAAAAAAATTGAGATTGGAGGCATACAATCGAGCGTCTGGCTACAATAGAAGTATATGTTGTTGAGTTCTTTCTCTTTGTCCGATAACTAATATATTGAGAACTCAAGTTCGAACTCATTGATTTATGTTACCATTTAGTAGGATCCTACAAATCCATGATTTGAATTATTCATCAGACAAAAACACACAAACACACACACACAGAAGGAYATTTCTGACATTTCTAGACCTTTTTTCCTGAGAAGCCTTTTTGTGCTCTGAATTATCCTCTAAACTTAAGCTTAAAATATGCATGGCTTAAGAAAACTTGTACATTTTGCATGCAATTTTCATATTATTCCAGAATCAAGGGCAAATAATATTTATTTAATTAACTTGTTCGGCTGATTGAAAATAGAAAAAAGAAAGGAAGMAAGGTAATTCCATGAAGCAACCAATGACAYAATTCCAAAACTGCAGGAAGYAGGGGGATCWAGGACTCAAATCATAAGTTAAAAAATCTTAACRGGAAAAGGGGAAGGAAAAAGAAGGTCCATACCATGCCCCATRCTTCACTGACCTCGCCTCAAACTCCAACTTGGACAGATCTTCATCCTTCACACCTGATATCAAAACATTGCCAGTCATGATCATGACATTTCAATTGTATACCTTAAAATGAACCAAATAAAAAACTACAAACACTATAGTTGAAAAACATACATATTTTTTTTTATTTTTAAACCCCGAGTAATGGAATTGGTGGATGTAGCCTTACAGACTCCTTGATAACTGCTTGTAGATAAGTCATTTTCTCTAAATCGTCCTCGTCTATCTCTTTCTTGCATCCGGCTACTTGTCTCATTTCACTCTGCAAGATCTTCATGGTTCTTGGATTTTTTTATAAGCTCTGCTATTGTCCACTCCAGAGCCGTAGATGTGGTCTCGGTTCCAGCATCAAACATGTCCTGGAGAGTATATATATATTAAAATTATGCAGAATAAATTCTAATGAGGCTATCTACTAAGGCTATTTTGTCATTAGATTTTCAGCTTTTATTTTGAAAGTTTATGTACAATATGGGAAAGCTGAAAATCTAAAAACAATGCAGTTTTTACAAAATAATAAAGTAAAAGTACACACTTAATAATAACTACGAAGACATTTAAATACTCTTTAAGAAACCACGTATTTGCATTTTATCTACACACTTACCAAACTTCTCTCGATTCATTTTTGTTAAGATTAAAAATGCAAAACAAAAAATTTCAAAACTTAAAATATCAAAATAAAAATGAAGATGATTATTAGAAATACAAATTTCAAAAAAAAAAAAAAAAAAAACCCAATTTGTCTATATCAAAAAAACACTCCCAATTCATACGCAGATTAATACAAACACAAGAATTGAGAAGATAAATAAAAAAGAAAAATAAAAGTCCAGATTCAAATAAAAACTAAATTCTAAATTAATAAAAAGACAAAAAATACGTAAAATACCTGGAAGTGAGGATCGCCTGATATGCCGCTGTCTAGCACCATCGTGCAACAAAGATCCATCAGATCCATCAGCGAATCTTTGAAGGAAGATAATGAAAAGGCCAAGGGATTTAGTGCTAAGATCTCATATTAGATCTAAAAAATAATATATTATCTAGAAAACAAAACTTAATATTTAAAAAATAATGAATATCTCCATGTATATATGTACGGCTAGTAATATGTGAAAAGAAGGAGACAAAGAGATAAATCTAAGTTCCTAATTAGCGGCGAGAATGTTGGTTCGGGTAAATATTTGCGATTCTGATAATTTTGATATGCCCACTGCAAGTTTTCGCGAGATTGAATCACGGGAGAAGGTGAGAATTATCAGTTTCTTAATTTATTGTTTTTTGTAACTTGATTTTATTTAGGTTTTTGATTAGGGATTTAGGGTTTTCTTGTTCCTCCTATTTGATTTATGAGATTTTTGATGTTCGATCGTTGTTCGGTGTTCGATCTTGTTAGGATTAAAAGAATGAAAAAAAAGTTTGGCGACAGAGAGAAGGCGCCGAATTGAGAGGAGAAGAAATAAACTTGGAAAAAAAATTGGCAATGGGGGAAAGGAATCGGCAGACAGAGAGGAGAAAAGAAAAAATTGAGAAAAAAATTTTGGATACGGGAGAGCAATTTTATCAGATTGAAGAACAATTTTTTTGCTGTTGCTTCTTCTTTTTCCTTATTTTTTGGTGCGGCTGCGAAGGATAAATATAGAGAGGAGAAATAAGTAAACCCTAGATTTGTAATGAGGTGATAAAATGGAAAAAAGTTCTATTATATACCCTATGCCAAAAAATATAAAAGGAAAGAATTAATAGGGAATTTTCACAATTTGACACATCAGATTTTAGGTTTAATAAGAAAAAGACACTTGTAAATTAGATGCATAAAAAGTTGACACCTCAGTAAGGTGTCAACAGAATTAACAAATAGGGGTTGATTATTGATGATAAATAAACAAACTCAAGTCAAAAAAGTGATTTTCTATTGTCTACATTATATATTGAACTATATAGGCAAATCAATTAAAATTATTAAATTTCAAAAAATATTTATATATTAATCAATTATTTTAATTAAAAACACTTATTAATGTTTGAATTAAGTAAATATTAATTGAAATTGAATATTTTATAATAAAAATCATTCATATACATTTTTTCTATAATTTTTGGTAGTACCCATAACTTTAGCTATAAGTAAATATATCTAATAGGTCGTATACCTCCTATTTGTTAATTGTGTTGACGCCTAGCTTAGGTGTCAACTATATAAAATTTCAAATGACAAGTGTCATTTTTAGAAAAATCGTAAATCTGATGTGGCAAATTATAATGCATTATTTGGCGAATGATTATTTGTTTAAAAGCTCATCCAGATAATCGTATGGCGTGGGAACTAAAAACTGATAGCGTGGAGATTGCAAGAGGTAGTGAAGATTGATTGCGTTAATTAAGCTTTATTACCATGCAGAAATATCAATCTGTTTATTTCCATCGGGGTGATTTTTTTTGTCTCTTCATTTTATTTGGGGTAGATTTGTCTATATATTAAAGAAAAAAGACTATATGGGAAGTATTTGTCCTAAATAGGAATAAAAAGATTCGTAGGATTTTATGGGATATTGATTCTAAATATTGAATTCAATAAATATACACGACTTATAATTGAGTAGTCATTATTTTTCATATCATACTTAATAGTATATATTGATTTCGAATAAAATGTGTAATTATGCTATCATAAATTAGGCGAAAAGATGATATTTTAACAATTTCCTGCTTGATCAGTAATAGTCAATTAAGTAAATGCTATTGCCAGAATATGAATTAATAGTCATTTATTTTGTTCTCCAATAGTCAAATTAACTTAAATATAGTAATGGTAAATTTACTTTGCTGATTTTCGAATAAGCAATTCGACTGTATATTGATCGCATATACCATACAATTGTAGTGTTGAAGAATAAGAAATTGATTATTTATTAATACCTTAATTTCCACTGCCTTTAAGAATCAGTAATGATTAGCAAAGGACTTAATTAAAGTAAAAAATTTGTCATAGTTGGTCAGAATATGAATATTCAATTAATATGTTGGTAATGGGGACTAAATATTATGATTTATTGTGGAAACTTACCTTATTCCTTACTTGATTGTTAATTGGCATTTTGGCGTGCATGGGAGAATAATTATCAATGCATAATCGCTCAAGGCAAAATTTAAGGTAAGGAAGGTGGTAATTGGTGAGAATTTGAATATTTCAAAAAAATATCTTCTAGAGTTTTGAAAAAATACAACTTCCATATTAAATAGTCATTTATTTTATTTTTCCAATAGTCAAATTAACTTAAATATAGTAAGGGCAAATTTACTTTGCTGATCTCCGAATGAGCAATTGACTGTTTATTGATCGCATATACCATACAATTGTAGTGTTGAAGAATAAGCAATTGATTGTTTATTGATCTCTTAATTGTTATTTAAGGTATATACCAAGTTGTTTTGATTTTTGAAAACATTATTTTCAAACAAAAGAAATGGTTAACTATGGAACAACTAAAGTATTATATGTAATCGTTTTCATCAAATCATGTGTTTATTTAAACACAAATAGTGTTGCATAGTTAATAAAAAAAAATATTATTGTTGTTCTAATTAAACAAAACGATTACATATGATATTAAAAAATAATAATAATAACATACTAAATGATCTTTATCAGAATATGGAACACATAATAAATACACAAAATAATGAAATAAATGTTATCAAATTCACAATATTTTAGCAGTTCATCATTTGGCCGAGATATCAAACTGAAAGAAAATTAATAACATACCAAAGAAAAGACAAAATGATTAATTCGGATAATTATAAAGCCGAATCATCACTTTCACAGAAAGGAGTCCGACCCCAATATTTTAATTTGATAAAATAACGTATTAAAATAAGAAACGGTTTTATAAAGGCGATTCCGAAATACATTATTCAGAATGAAATCCATTGTTACATAAAATATCAGATGCACAATAGATCCATCATAATTTGACAATATATCAGATCTGAGTTCCCGGACCGCGATTTGAGCGAATTTTGAGTTCACAAACGAAAACGGGGAATTTGAATTTACAAACAAAATCTAAAACGGGATTTACCAAAATCACAAATTTAAAAATGAGTTCTAAACGGGAATTTCGAATTTACAAACGAAGTCTTAAAATTTTTAATAAATACGAACTTACAAACCAAAATACCAAATCTGAAAAATATGAATGGAGATAATTATATGAATCAAATAAATTAGAATTAAAAAAACAAAAAAGATAGAACATAACAGAACATGTACAAACAAATAGAGAAATAAAAAGAAATTACTAACCATAGAGTAGTTTGTTGGAAATATGACCACCTTAAAGAAGGTGGGTAGAAATATTATTGTAGAAAAGGCGGAACGACGGTGGAAAAGAAATCCAAAAGTGAAAATTCTATTGCAGGGAAAAAAAAAACTGCACTGGTGATGCAGGGAAAATGGCCGGGTTAAAAAAAAAACCAAAAGTGAGAATGAAACCCTACAACAAAAAAAAAGAACCTATATTTTATGCCTAGTCTATTTTTCCATAAAAGGAAGGAAAATGAGTGATATTGAACTATATAGGCAAATCAATTAAAATTATTAAATTTCAAAAAATATTTATATATTAATCAATTATTTTAATTAAAAACACTTATTAATGTTTGAATTAAGTAAATATTAATTGAAATTGAATATTTTATAATAAAAATCATTCATATACATTTTTTCTATAATTTTTGGTAGTACCCATAACTTTAGCTATAAGTAAATATATCTAATAGGTCGTATACCTCCTATTTGTTAATTGTGTTGACGCCTAGCTTAGGTGTCAACTATATAAAATTTCAAATGACAAGTGTCATTTTAGAAAAAATCATAAATCTGATGTGGCAAATTATAATGCATT